>CM040243.1:7397573-7500540 GCA_022545495.1 Chrysanthemum lavandulifolium
CTCGAGCAAACATCAATTTTAAAACTAAGTACATGAGTACGAAACTTGAAAATAACTCAATAAAATAAATTCAATTTAATAATAATATTCAAAGATAATCAAAGAGATAATTGGCGGTGTGGTTATTTGATCCCATAAACTGTCATCCGAGTTAGTGATATTTTAGTGTGTCACCGTGTTCGGTGCAGTGCAAGTGAGTTAGTATGTTCGTATTTTTGTCTCTAGTTATGCGGTTGGAACATCGGTGGATTATGGTCAATTGTGATACGGGTCATTGGGTGTCATGTTTTGTGTCCGTAACATTGGCATGTCCCAACTACAATTCTTATTAGTGGTCATGTTTTGGATGCAAGACAAAAGTTCAATATAGATCTCAAATTTACCATAGATCTAATAAACCAATCATAGCCTTTCATTTTCTAATAAAATAAACTTTCACCCTCTTTTTAAAAATTAAATATCTTGCAAACCGTTAATCGTTACGCGAAAAAAATTATACCATCGCGATGAGAATTAAATTATCTTTCTATAGATATGCACTTCTATATATTTTAAACGATTTTTTTTTCAAAATATCGGTCCAGAAAAATTATATATGATCAGTGAAAATCATATATGATTCGATTTTTACAAATCATATGTGATTTGTAAAAATCATATGTGATTCGATTTTTACAAATCATATATGATTTTTCTGGCGGAATTTTTGAAAATAAAAGTTTGTCAAAATTATAGAGAAGTGCATATCTATAGAAAAATAATTTAATTCTCGTTCGATGGTGTATTTTATAGTTTGAAGATTTACCATTTGCAAGATATGTTGTTTTAATTTTTTTTATTAATTTTGATAAAAATAAATGGCTAGAATTGATTTATTAGATCTATGGCAAATATGAGATCTATATTGATCTCAACTTTTGGATGCAATTGGCACGCCACGCATATGTAGATCAATTGGTTGGTCTCTTCTCATCTTTTAGTTGTGGTTCATGATTTTAGAATTGTTTAATCTTCTTGATTATGAAAGTTGGGATGCCGCTTATTTTGTTTTGTTTTGTGGTTGTTGTGTTATATTGTTGCCTTTAAAAAAAATTAATAATAAGTATTAACTCAAAATAATGCGAATAAAAGTCACAAAAATAGTGAAATATTCAAAGACATTGTGTAAAATTAACTAAAAATATTTTGTGGATATGCTTGATGAAATATTGATTATATGTTGTGGATGATGATTAAGATGCGGATATGCATTAACGATGAAAGTTCGAATCGTATGAAATTATAATTACAACTTTTGATGACATGAGGATGATGATGATTAAGATGCAAATTATACAATTTAGAGATGCAATCTATAATAAATTTATGATGATGATTCATGGTTGAATCCAGATTGGGAAAAAAATAATTGTATATTTATTCAATCTATTAACATCCATGCTAGAATATATCCTAGAATGACGTTCATGATGCACGAAATCTTTTATACAATAAAATAATTACATCATTTCGGAGTGTTTTTGCAAAACCCTTCTTATTGAAAAAAAAAATTAAACCAATAGGAGAGCTCGAATTTGCCACGTAGACAAAATCGAGCAATATGATTGGTCAATAGAAAGTCAAAATTAAATTGATTTTGGTCAAACTTAATAAATTTGGTTAAGAAAAAAATGAAAATATAGGTGTCAAATTTATGAAAACATAAACTTAAAAAGAGGAGTAATTAATAAAACTTTAGTGGTTGAATTTTAAATAAATTATATAGAGCTAAGTGTAAAATTACAAGTTTTCATGTTTTTTAATAACTTAAAAAAAAAAACAAATAACTCCTTACACTTTATACCCCCTGTACTTTATAATATTAGTAACGGGAATATAAATATCAAATGGTAAGCACGAGTTACTGTGATATGAAAATAAATATACGCGATGTTTCATTAAAAAAAAAAAAAAAAAAAAAAACGTAATAGTTGGTCGTTGTAAAGAAATAAAAGTATGTTACTTTAGAAAAAAATCAAATAACCCTTACACTTTATACCCCTATACTTTATAATATTAGTAATGGGAATATAAATATCAAATGGTAAGCACGAGTTCTTGTGATATGAAAATAAATATAGCGATTATATTTATAACAACGACTGTGAATTATTATTTAAAATTTATATATGGATATCCATAAAACATTTTAAAACTTTACGGAGCATACTTTAACTTAATCAGCGCTCATTATGTGCTACTAAACTCGCACATTTTGTACAACATGATATCAATAGTTAAAGTTAAACAACAATATCAACCTCAAACTCAACATGTATTTCAGTTAAAAACGTTTTACAAAGCTAATTATTAAAAATAATAATAATAAATAAAATAAATAAAAAAAATGGGTTAGATAGTCATTAGTTAATTTAAAAGGTGTTTTCCTTAAATTAAAAAAAAAATGCACGCATCACAATCCTTATTTCATAACAATCACCTCCTAAATCAAAAAAAAAAAAAAAAAAAAAAAAAAAAAAAAAAACTACTTAGGTTATAACCTAACTTTATTCATTGACGTGATGTTTCATCAAAATAAAATAAAAAAAAAAAAAAAAAAAAAAAAAACGTAATAGTTGGTCGTTGTAAAGAAATAAAAGTATGTTACTTTAGAAAAAAACAAATAACCCCTTACACTTTATACCCCCGACTTTATAATATTAGTAACGGAATATAAATATCAAATGGTAAGCACGAGTTATCGTGATATGAAAATAAATATCTGCTGATTCTATTTATAACAACGACTCGTGAATTATTATTTAAAATATATATATGGATATCCATAAAACATTTTAAAACTTTTGGACATATTTTAACCGTTAACGCTCATTATGTGCTACTAAACTCGCACATTTTGTACAACATGATATCAATAGTTAAACTTAAACAACAACATCAACCTCAAACTCAACATGTATGTCGGTTAAAAGCGTTTTATAAAGCTAAAAAAAAAAAAAAAAAAAAAAAAAAAAAAAGAAAGAAACATGGGTTAGATAGTCATTGGTTAATTTAGAAGGTGTTTTCCTTAAATTATAAAAAAAAATGCACGCATCACAATCCTTATTTCATAACAATCACCTCTAAAAAAACTACTTAGGTGATAACCTAACTTTATTCATTGACGTGATGTTTCAAAAAAACGTAATAGTTGGTCGTTGTAAAGAAATAAAAGTATGTACATGAGAATTATTAAGCAAGAATATATAGTTTTGATCGGGTTATTACGTTACTATATTGCGATAATGTTATTGAGTTGGTAATCACGGATGTGAGATACAACCATTATTCTATACTTATGATTTATGTGTTAACCTCTTTTTGCTTTCGAATAGAATCAAAGAGACTTCAACATAACTTTGGCTTATGCCTTATCTAGTGATAGTTTTAGTAACTTTTTATGGTTTAACTCTTTTGTTATACACAAGCAACTTTTAGTAATTTTATTTTATTTTAATGTTTTATTGAAAAGTTCTACGCTTAATATTTGTGTTTTTACTATAAACACACTAAGCCATGATAGAATTAGTTGTGAGTTCGGGTTTTTACTAAGCTTCTCAAAAGCTTATAGCTTTATCATAAACTTATTGTGTTATGGTAATTGAATAAGCCAATAAGAACATTTAATAAGCATACCAAACACCCTTTAGTTCTAATATGAAGTTTTCTTATTTGATGTTATGACTAACTTTGTTGTTATCCTTACTATAATGCAACATGTTAGTGGTTTTTGCAGTTTTATGATCTTATCGCACATACTAAAGTGTAATGCAATTTTTTTTGTATGTTTTTTAGAAGAGGATTAAGTATCAACACATGATTTTCGTGGAAGGATTTTCTACGCCTGCTCAAGGTATGAATGTATAATTAAGTTAAGTTGCTGATTTAGATAATATATGAATGTATTTTAATGTACCAAAGATGTGTTTTAGTGCCTATACAGGGAATTTTATGGTAGGAATGTTCGAATATGTGAGTCGGATACGCATGTTATACGGTTAGAAATACATGAGCTTATTGGGCACACACGTAAGCAAAATCGTGAGATTTGATTTGTTAATAAAAGTCAAAATTAAATTGATTTTGGTCAACCTTTAAAGCTGGACACAGTCGTGACCCAGGTCACCGGGTGCCACATCAGCTTTCTCGACAAAATAACTTTGAAATGACCAATGTGGGGTGTAGGTCGAGGCAACCCAAAACGAAAATCGGTCATTTTTCAACCGATATTTACACACACTTTCCTTTCAATCTTTTTTTATTTTTTAACTTGGTCATCGATCGTGGCAACTTGGTCGTGTCTCGGTCATCGGAGAGAATTCATTATTTCGCCAATAAGCAAAATCGTGTGATGTGATTGGTTAATAAAAGTCAAAATTAAATTGATTTTGGTCAAACTTTAATAAATTTGGTGAAAAATGTTGGTTGATAGAAAAACACATAAAAATATAGGTGTCAAATTTGTGAAAACAAAACTAAAAAAAAAAGATGAGGTAATTAATAAAACTTTAGTGGTTGAATTTTAAAATTATATAGAGTTAAGTGTAATAATATAAGCCTCCATGTTTTTAATAACTTTGGATTATAAACAAATACTCTTATACTTTATACCCTTTACACTTTATATCTTAAAAATACAATGTATATGTTGTTTTAAAATAACAACATATAAATTTGCATAAGATTATAAGTATCAATCTTTTACTTTTTACTTTCAATAAGGACTCACTTATTTCATTTTAAAAGTTTAACTTATGTGGACACGAGTTTACATTTTAAATCTGGCTAAATTATCAAAGCGAGAATATAATTATCAAATTGTAATCATGGGTTACTTTAATATAAAAATAAATATACGCGATTATACTTATAACAATATTTGAAAAACAAAACTTAAAAAATATGAGGTAATTAATAAAACTTTAGTGGTTGAATTTTTAAAAATTATATAAGGTTAAGTGTAATATTATAAGTTTTCATGTTTTATAATAACTTTAGAAGTTAAACAAATTCACCTTTATACTTTATACCCCTATACTTTATATATTAAAATACAATATATATGTTGTTTTAAAATTACAACATATAAATATGCATAGGATTATAAATATCAAAATATTTCTTTTACTATATAAGTTCAAGAAGGACTCATTTATTTTATTTTAAAAGTATGATTATGTGGACACGATTTTGAATATTAAATACGGCTAAATTTTTAAAACGAAAATATAATTATCAAATTGTAAGCACGGGTTATTGTAATATGAAAAAAATATATACGTGATTGTACTTATAACAACAAATCATGTAATTCTTATTTATTTATATAAGGATATGTAGAAAAACATTTTTTTAAAACTTTAAGGAATATATTTTAACTTCATCGACGCTAATTATGTATTACTAAACTCGCATCTTGTGTACAACATAATATCAATAGTGAAATTTAAATAGCAACATCAACATATATGTCTGCTAAATATAGTTAAATCTTGAGTTATCTAAGAGAAACTTTTTAAAAAATTTATTTTAACAAATTCAAATGGATATTAATATATAATAGAAAACTCGTGCATAAGTATATAATTATATGTAATTACCTTTAAACACAAAATATTCAGTATTAATACAAAATAATTTTTGTTTTGTCAAAACCCCGTGCGTGCATGGGTATTATAACTAGTATGCATATGTTGGAATAGCAACAACTCAACTAAAATGTATATGTCACAATTCTCAATTTCGGTCATTTTCAAATTTATATTTCATTAACGATATATTTCTTATTAAATAAACGCTATCGCACGATCATTTATTTTGAACAATTGATCCGAAACTTCCAAAAATTTATTCCGATTTATTTTTATACTCATATTAAGATTATAAAAATAATATTATTACTTACCCGATGTTTTCAATTTATTTTGTATATAAATTGTTATGTATAAAATTTTACGACGGTTTTAGAATTCAACTCGATAATTATTTATTCACTCAATTATTGTAAGAAATGTATTTTTATAATTTTATGACTTCAATATATTTTATTTTGATCCGTTAAAATTTATTTTTAGTTAACGCTACCCTAAATGCTTAAATATGTACACAAGTTATCAACTATCCTTAAATAGCTACACGTTTACTTTCACATATACATTTAATTATTACAAACTACAACTATTCTTTTTTTGGGTATGTATGACCCACAAGGGTGACTCACACCCTTTGATACTAAATATCTTGTACTCAAAATTACACGATATTATTAAAGGACATTACTTACACATACTTCTCATTATACAAAGTGTAAAAACAAAATATCCTCTCTTCTTCTCACCATAGAACCGCCACCTTGAAAGACCAAGAAGGAGATCACAAAAAATTTCAAGTCAAGTTCATATCAATCTAGTTACACTCTTAGATAAGGTTTTGAAATAAAACCTAGGTGTTTAGGATTAACCTTGTTCATTTAACCTCATCAAGTAACTAGTAAGCATTTCATGTTCATATTCATCTTTCATATTCATATTATGTTCATTTCATCATATTTGAGAAAACATGCATGAATTCCATGATCCATACCACTTTTATTGGTTTTAGTACATATAATGAGTTTTAATTATTCAAATAATTACTCCTTGAAATATATCACTTTTGGTGATGTCTAGGAACCCATGACACTCTAAGAAGGTGTATGGTAGGATTAGAATAGCTTGACGTTGGTTTAAATTGGTTAGAATAGGTTTTCTTGAGAAAACTCATTTCGACAACTTTATTTAAAGGTCGATCATATTTTTGAATTCGGAAATCTCGACAGTTTACAAAATTTTTGGGCTAGATATTTAGAAAATATACTTTAAAGAAAAGCGTGGCGCTTGAACGGGTTAAAACGGAGTTATAACGAAGAAGTTATGCTATTTTTAAGTTTAACAACGAAACTATTTGTTTCGAAAATTCAAAGATGTATTCTCAACTTTTACGAGTCAAAATGGGTCTTAAGCGTTATAAAATGTGTCGACTTATCAAATATATATTAGTATACTTTAACACGAAGCTAAGGACATATAAAACGTGAAAACGGACTTGTAACGATTAAATTACACTCGCTTAAACAAAGTTGCGTAACTATTTTATATAAGCATAATTAATATATTTCTAATAGACAAACATATCGGCCATGAATGACCATGTTGAGGGTCGTTTTGACATTGATGTAATAATTTTTATAACATGATGTCTTCTAGTAAAAGTAAGTTCGCCTAGCATATTTTCCAAAATGCCCAACCGTTCATCAAGCGGAGTTGTAACAAATAAAATACGGTCAATTAAACTTTGCGAAAACCACCCTTAAACAATATTTTGGACACAAGTACCATACTTTACCTATATTTTCTCCATGATCGAGACCTCTATGATGAAAACTTAAATGCTAAAACTTTGAGATAATGATACAAGCTTTCCAAAACCGTTGAGTTTGTTTCCTAACACTCGATGTGCACCATTTACGACTAGCTTTTCAAGGCCGTTTAGTCACTTTCATGAAATTGTCAAATGACATTATTTTACTGACGAAAAGTTATAGTTTCATAATAAATCACTAAATGACTATCGAGGATGTCATTTCAATATAAATACTTGTAAAGTAATTTATAAATTGTCAAGACTTTATAAGATTATTTTCGACGATAAACTTTATTTTCAAAAGTGTACAAGTGGTATGGATATCATATGAGTTTGCATGCACGACATTGTTTCATGACTTATATTAAAGCATATCATTCATAATAGGTCGCGGTTAGAGTTGCGTCTCATTTCGTGCATCCACTTTGTCATCATAACTATTGCAACAGGTGAGTTCGTAGCCCCACTTTTACTCGTTTAATTGTTTTATAAACTCTTCGGGGGAGATACATGCTCAACTTCGTGCTTTTACTTTACACTTATATGAACTTAAACTATATTGTTTGAACTATCATGAACTTGTTACCCTTTTGTTTCACTACTTATTCTAGTAAGTAAATTGTGCCTGAACTAAATTAATCATTATGTTATGAACACTACTATTTGAACCACTTTCCGTGATTTTGAGCCCTTCGACATATATATTTGAACACTTTAACTTGATTTAAAACATTTTGACATATAAGTAATCTCTTTTAACTTAATATTGAACCTTTGACTATTTTGAACATGTTTGACGTAATATTGAACCCTTTGACCATTTTGAACTTGTTTGACTTTATAATGAACCCTTTGACTATTTTGAACTTGTTTGACATAATATTGAATCCTTCAACTATTTTGAACCTTTGATAGGTTTTGAGCTCTTTGGTGTTGAACTATTTTGAACTTTTGAACTCGACTTAAACACTTGAACTTAATTACGAACTTTTGAATGGAACCCTTGAACTTAAATACGAACTTATGACTTGTTTGAACTTATTGAACCGTACGTGCTATGACCTTGACCTAAAGTCTCCCATGTTCGAGCATCACTATAAAGTCTCCCTTGTTCGAGCATCCTATAAAGTCTCCCTTGTTTGGAGCATCACTATAATTCTCGGCTTGTCGGTGGAGAGTTCACATAATTCTCGCCTTGTCGGTGGAGTGTTCTCAATAATTCTCGCCTTAATGGTGGAGTGTTCTCAATAATTCTCGCCTAGGTGGTCGAGTGACAAAGGAGTCTCCTTGTTGGAGCATTGCAAAGTCTCCCATGTTCGGAGCATCCACGAATTATTATATACATGGTGCTATACTATAAATTATTATGACAACGTATACTTGACTATTAGACATACTATTTTTGGCGGTGGGTTGTGAACACACGGGTTGCAAGTTTTGTATGGGCGGAACTTGAACCGAGTGGATTTACAATGCCTTTGCTTTATGGACTATTCTAAATGACCAAAACTTTGCCTTTGTTGCATGATCGCTCTTTAAAAGCTTTACTTGTTAACCAAACTCTATGAACTCACTCAACCATTGTGTTGACACTTTTAGCATGTTTTATCTCGGTATCTAAGGCATTCACTTCATGGCATGCATGTGAACTTATCATAAGTCGCGGTGTCGACGCGTCTCACCTATATTTTATGCACTTAACTATCGTTTGATTGTAACAAACTTATTTGGTACCTTGGAAATCTATTGGGACCTATGTTTTGTAAACTCGATTATTTTACTTAATCAAACGATATTTTCAAAACGACACTTTAGGTCGCTCGATATAATCGTAACTTTGATGCTATGATAGTCATCCCCCCAGAATTCCATTCCGCAAAAGCAGTAATTTGGGGTGTGACAAGATATAACTTTGACCGCACGACCAACACAAGCCCACCGACACCGAGACATAACCATGTTTTCGATAAGCTAGCATGACTTCCGTACCAAGTTCCGAGGCAGAGCTACGGGGTCCGGGTGGTCACATGCCCTCACCCAAAAAATTTGTAGTGTAATTTTTGAGTTTTGAAATATTTTTGTAATTTGCCCGTAGAAAAGTATATGTAGTATCTAAATTGAAAGCCAAAATCAATTTTAGGCATTTTCAAAATGTGGGTGATATTTTTGTTAGAATGGTGAAGAAAATGGAAGCCATGAAGGAGTGTTTAATCAAGAGCAAAGTAGTAAACGAAGAAGAAAGAGTACTTGTACAAAAAGGAGTAAAGCGAGTTTTGTTTGTTTTGTAGTGAAATGCAATCACGTAGGACTAGGTTGACAAGTACAATAGGGGTGTCATTTCTATAGATTTTATTTTATATACTATCGTATTAATTTATTTTTGTGTGTAAATTGTATTTTCTTACTTTTATTGAACATAAACATTAATAAGTACTCATAAAATCACAATATTTTAAAAATATAGTAAAATTTTCAAATATGGTAAAAATCCGCTATAAAAGGTAAAGGTGTTCAATATACTCTATATAGCGGATTTTGACCATATTTGAAAATTTTACTATATTATTGTAATATTGTGATTCTATGAGTACTTATTAACATTTTAAATGAGTTTTCACGTTTAATGGTATATATATTTTAAAAAATCCGGTAAATAGGTGAAGGTGTTCAATATACCCTTTATAGCGGATTTTTACCGTATTTGAAACTTTTACTATATTCTTGTAACATCGTGATTATATGAGTACTTATTACCATTTTTCATGAGCTTTTCACGTTTAATGGTATATATTCTAAAAAATCCGGTAAATGGGTAAAGGTGTTCAATATACCATTTGTAGCGGATTTTTACCGTATTTGAAAATTTTAAAAATTTCCTTTGGACTAGGGGTAATTCGTTAGGGGTATGTCTAGTGTCTCTTGGAAGGAGGTTTGTAATTCCGTTAGGGGTATAACTTCTAAACTCTCACCTTTGATATGCCAATCGAATCCAACAAACCCCCTGACCCAATTGTAAAGGAGTTTTGTGAGCTAACTGGGATGACATCAGCAAATATTCGCCGTTCTTCGTCGAGTGATTCTAAGGCTATGAAGGGGAATACTCGTAAACATCGTCAGGGTATCAAAATCAAGGTTTCAACTCCTGGTTCTTCATCTGCTAGTGCTGGGTCTATGTTGAAACGCCTTCGATCTGCTAAAATCGCGGGTAAGGCTCGTGATCGTATTGAATCTTCTCCTGTTGATAATAGGGGTGGTAAACGAGTTGATTGTACTAACTAATTTGAAGTCTGGTTCCATTATTAATAGTCATTTAAAGTTTGATATTGGTAGTTCTATTGTTGAAAGTAATACTATGCGTTCTTTGAATAATGCTACTCATATAAATGACATGGTTAATGGTAATGATGGGTTTTTTTTATTAAATTGCCTTTAGATAAAAATCCCATTGATATGAACCAGAGTTGTCCTGTGGCTAAGAGTAGTGGTCTTGAAACTGGTCTTGAACACACTGGTATGGGTGATGCAGGTAGTACTGGTTGTGATCAAGCTAGTAGTAGAGATAGCATTGCTATTGCTAAGACAGGAATGGGTTTTGATGAGGGAATGGCAGGTCCTAGCACTAGTATTAAGCACACTAGTATGGGTGATGTAGGTAGTATTGGTGTTGCTTCTTCTAGTTCTATGGATGGTATTGCCTGTAATAAGGCTGGAATGGATTTTGAATTCGGGAGAAATGTTAGTTCTAAAGGAATCCTTGAGAAACCTATTGGTCCTTTATTTACTGTTCAATTTGGAAAGAATAGTATCAGTAATCCTTTTGCCAAGAAATCTGGTGTGTCTAATGGAAATGCTTGGAAGTCTAATGGGAATAATGTTTTTGGGTCTACTATGCTATCTAATCAATACTCAGCGGATGTTGATAGATTTGCTGAGAAACTGAAGCAGGGTACCGAGGAAATGGCAATTAAAATGGAATATGTCCCTAGTTCTGTTAGCAAGCTTGAAAATGGTAATAGGAGGATTAAGTTCACCGCTGAAGAAGTCTTTAAGGGGGGTCAGGCATGCTCTTTACAACTTTATGGATACTTTGTGGGCACATCAATGGACTATAGAGTTGTAAGATCTAATTTAATGAGAATGTGGAGGGTTTATGACATTGAAGACATCACCAAAACCAATTCAGGGGTTTACTATTTTAAGTTCAAAAGTGAAGAGGGTATGAAGACTGTGCTAGATAGTGGGCCTTGGATGGTTCAAAATGTCCCGTTAGTCTTGAATGTATGGGAGCCTGGTATTTGGCTTGAAAAAACGGAACCTACTTCTATTCCTATTTGGGTGTGTGTCTATAACATCCCTATGGAATTGTGCAATGGCAATGGGATTGGTAAGATAATGAGCGGTGTTGGCAAACCCATGATAATGGATAAGATGACCAAAGAGAGATGTTTAAAGAAAGCGGGTAAACTAGATTTTGCAAGAGTACTTGTGGAGGTGTCTGCAGAGGATGATTTGCCTAATTTTTTAGAGATAGAGTATCCACCATTGGGTATTAGACCTGCCCGTGTTGGAAAATTAGAAGTCAAATACCAATGGAGGCCTCCTCTGTGCACCCATTGTAAAACCTTCGGTCACTCTACATTGTCATGTAAAGTTAGGCCAAGGACTGAAGAGGAAGTAGCTGTCAAAACAATGAAAGATGCCATGAAGTTAAAGGACCCTATTGTTGAAAAGAGTACTAATATGGAAATGGATGAGGAGGGATTTGTTATTGTTGGAAGAAAGAATAAACCTGTGGTGACTCAAGCTAGAACTACTTCTGCTAGAAATTCTAATAATGGCAATTTGGCTGGTGTGCAGGGCAAAGGTGAGCAGAATGGAAATAAGCAATTCTTTGGCAATCAAAGACAAAATGTCAATAGACAAGGTTTTAATGGTATGGATAATGTTAGAAGAAATGTCCAGCAAAACAGTGGAGGTGCAAAGCAAGTGCAAAATCAATCTAAGGCCAATGTCAATTCTGGTGGTAATGCTAAATCCAGTTCTGGTGTTGGATCGCAGAAGAAGAATTTTAATGCTAAAACTGGTTCTAGCTCTGTAAAAGGTCCTAATGTCATAAAACCCCTTGCTAATGTTGGTGTTAAGTCTTTATACCAAATTAGTAAGGATCCTAATTTCAAACCTAAGGTTCTGGTTAGAGGCGCCAGTTCTAACAGTACTTTGGGTAATGTTGAAAAATCGGTGCCTGTCAAGAATTCTTTTAATGTTCTCAGTGTTGAAGATGGTAATGATGAGGATATGGGTGACATTAATGTTAATGAAGAATTTGAAACCAAGGTATGGCCTGATCTAAAAGAAGAAGTTGATATTCTTTTGGAAGCTGGTATTTACCCGTCAAAGGCAGTTAGGCTAGATTGGACCATTCACCAAATGGACTATTTCTACAAAAACTGTCATAAGTATCAACTGGACCCTTGTGTTGAAGATGATGATGTGGAGTCTGAATATGACGGTATTGCAATGGATATGAAACCTGAATTTGATGTTGATGCTGCTGGTATGATGGATAATGGAGCAGCTCAAAATGTAAATGTTTCCAATGGTGTTTAAAACTGTCGCTTGGAATGTGAGGGGTCTTAACAAGACTCTTAACCAGGATCAAGTCATTAAAATGCTAAGGGAAGGTTGTTACAGTATGTGTGGGCTTCTTGAGACTCATGTGAAGAAAAAGAAGTTGCCTAGTATTTGTAGTCGTGTTTTGGGTAATTGGAATTGGGCCTCTAATAATGCTCTTTGTGTTGGTGGCACAAGAATTATTGTTGGTTGGGACCCAAAGTGTGCTAATGTAATGGTTATGGATCAATCTGCTCAAGTTATGCACTGTTTCGTTGAGCCGCTTAACCGTGATATGAGTTTCCATTGTTCTTTCGTTTATGCTCATAATCACACCACTGAAAGAAGAAGTCTGTGGAAGTCCCTTCAGAAGTATAAAAGGTCCATTAGTGATTCTCCTTGGGTTATTTTAGGCGACTTTAGCACCACTTTAGATCCTGCTGAGAAGTCGTCTGGTGGATCCAAAATCACTACTGCCATGAGTGATTTTAGAGATTGCATTGCTGATATTGAAGTTGAAGACATTGCTAGTTCTGGTTTCAATTTCACTTGGAATAAGAAACCGGGCAAAGTGGGAGGTCTTTTAAAGAAACTAGACAGGGTCATGTCTAATGTGCCTTTTATGTCCCTTTTTCCGTCTTCCTATGCCCATTTTTTACCATTCATGACCTCTGATCATTCTCCAGCAGTCTTTGTTATTCCTGAGGTTGAAAATCCAAACCAAAGCCGTTTAAATTTCATAATTATTTAACAAACAAGGATGGTTTTTTGCCTGCTGTCGAGAAGATTTGGAATTTTGATGTTGAAGGTTTTGCTATGTTCTCATTAGCTTCTAAGCTTAAAATGTTGAAGAAGCCGTTAAGGAAGCTGAATTTTGAACAAGGCAATCTCTTTGAAAATGTTAAGAAGTTAAGAAGTGATTTGTCTGATATCCAAGCTGCTATGGTTGCTGACCCACATTCCAGTGATTTAAGAGAGGCTGAACTTTCCTGTCTTAAAGCTTATAAGGAAGCCTTAAAAGATGAAGAATCTTTCTTGAGACAAAAATCAAAGATAGAATGGCTTAGTGAAGGTGACAGTAACTCTAAGTACTTCCATAATGTCGTTAAAGGAAGACTTAATAGAGGAAGAATTTCTGTGGTGGAGGATATGTGCGGTATTCCTCATTTTGGGCAATCTGTTGGTCCCCAATTTGTTAATCATTTTTACAATGTTCTTGGGAAAAACTCTAATGTGTTGCCGATTAATCACCCTGATGCTTTATTTTCTAATAAACTTTCGGAGGCTGATGCTAAGTTTATGATTAGAGATGTGTCTGATGAGGAAGTCAAGGAGGCGTTGTTTGATATTGATGGCAATAAGGCCCCGGGGCCTGATGGGTTCTCTTCTCAATTCTTCAAGGCTTCTTGGAGTATTATTGGCAAGGATTTTTGTAAAGCTGTTAAAGATTTTTTTCGTACGGGGAAGCTTCTTAAAGAGGTAAATGCTACTGTCATTTCCCTTGTGCCTAAACTTGCTACCCCTAGGAAAGTGTCTGATTATAGGCCCATTGCGTGTTGTAATGTGACCTATAAATGCATAAGTAAGATTATTGTGAATAGAATTAAGGGTTGTATGGATTCCTTAGTTGATCAGAACCAAAGCGCTTTTATTCCTTCTAGACAAATTAGTGATAACATCCTGCTGTCCCAAGAGTTAATGAGGGGCTATCACACAAATAGGGGTTTTGCTAAATGTGCATTTAAGGTTGATATCCAAAAGGCATACGATTCTGTAGAATGGAGTTTTTTGAGGAACTGCCTTAGTAGATTTGGGTTTCATGAGGTCATGATTAAATGGGTTATGGAATGCATTTCTTCTACATCTTTTTCGATCAATGTAAATGGTGACATGCATGGATTTTTTAAAGGAAAAAGAGGGTTAAGGCAGGGTGACCCCCTTTCCCCATACCTGTTTACCTTAGTTATGGAAGTCCTAAATCTCATGATTAAAAGGCATGTGTCTCAGAATCCTTCGTTTAAATACCACTGGCAATGTAAGGAGATGAAGCTTACGCATCTTTGTTTCGCAGACGACTTGATGTTATTTTGTCATGGTAATAGCAAATCGGTTAAGGTTCTTAAGAACGCTATTGACGAATTTGGAGGTATCTCTGGTTTACTTCCCAGTTTTCCTAAAAGTACCGTGTTTTTTGGAAATGTCGGGGACTCCAGTAAAGCCAAAATCCTGAATATCATGCCGTTTCTTGAAGGAAAGTTGCCGGTTAGGTATTTGGGGGTTCCATTAATCTCTAAGAGGCTCTATGTTAATGATTGTCAAGCTTTGATTGATAAAATTAGAAAAAGGGTTCATGACTGGAAGAATAAGGCGTTATCGTATGCGGGGAGGCTTCAACTCATTCTTTCTGTTTTGGGTTCCATGCAAATTTTTTGGTCTTCTATGTTCATTCTCCCTGTTACTATTTCTAATGAAGTGGAAAGGTTGATGAGAGACTTTTTATGGAATTTTGGTGAGTTTAAAAGGGGTAAGGCTAAAATTAAATGGTCTGATGTATGCAAGCCTAAGGTGGAAGGCGGTTTGGGTATTAAATCGTTAGTAGATTGGAATATTGCCCTTATGTCTAAACACATTTGGAATATCATTTGTAAGAAGAATTCTTTATGGGTGAAGTGGGTCCATGTTTATAAGTTAAAAGGTAGAAATTTTTGGGACATTCCAGAAAAAGAGGGTTCGTCTTGGAGCTGGAAAAAGATGTTAAGATCTAGAGGGCTACTCAGAAATCATATCATTCACAAATTGGGTGATGGTTTGGACACTTCGCTTTGGTTTGATAACTGGCACGCTATTTGTCCTTTAAATGATTTTATTTCTAAAAGAAAGATTTTTTATTCTGGGTTATCATTGGATTGTAAAGTTGCAAGCGTGGTTGAAAATGGAGAGTGGAAATGGCCTAGTTCTCTTTCTGATGAGTTTGATGGTCTTTGTATCATTAGCCCTCCTAACCTTGTTGAAGGTAAGAAAGACAGAGTTTTATGGAGGTCTAAGCTCGGAAGGCATAGTGAATTCTCCGTTTCTGCTGTTTGGAATGACTTAAGAGTATGCAGTGATGTTGTTCCGTGGGCGAAACTTGTTTGGTTTAGCCAATGTATTCCTAGGCATGCATTCATGGTCTGGCTTGCTATACATGGAAGGTTGAAGACTCATGATTCAATGGGTGTTTGGGAAAAGAAGGATGACATGAGATGTGTATTTTGCAAAAAGGTCCCAGATAGTCATAACCATTTGTTTTTTGAATGTGATTTTCCAGGAGAAATTTGGAACAGACTTAAAGCTATGGTCAGACTTGATCATGCACCCAATAGCTGGTCTGATATTCAATATTTCATGCTGCGAAGGCCCATTAACAAGTCCATTTGGAGCATCCTTCAAAGACTCGTGATTGGTGCATCTATCTACTTTGTGTGGCAGGAGAGAAATCTTAGAATTTTCCAAGGAAAATCTAGACCTTTGGATGGCTTATACAACTTGATTAAGGATACTGTTAGATTGAGAGTTATGAGTTTAAACTTAAACGATTCTGTCCAGGTGTTTGATGCAGCACACATTTGGCAATTTCATGTGAACAAGATAAATGGAAGAAAGAAAGTTCAGTTTTATATGTGAGAAGTTTTGGTTGACTAATAGTGATGGTTTTAGTGTTGTTATGGGTTGGTTTGTTTTTGAAGATGGTGCGGTTTGGCCCGTTTTTTTACATTCTTCTTGGAGAGAAAAGGATGGATATAGTGGAGTTTGGTATTGCTGCACTTTTAGATATTTGCTGATTCTTAATAGTTGGGAGTTCTTGTATATGGGGTTTTGGAGCTATTTTTGGATTGATAACGGTGGTTTTGATTGTTATGAGTTGAGTAGAAGTATTGGGGTGATTTTGATGTTTAGTATAGTTGAGATTAATGGTGTTTTGAACTTGTTTTTTGCTGTCAAAACCTGTAACCTGGTGCATAAGGAGTGTTTGGATCACCGTTATTTGACTAGTTTAGTGATATCATTTGGCGTAGAGTATTGGACTACTGGTTGTGTATTTCATTTGGGCTTTGGGCCCAAATATACTCTAATGATTTTAAGATGGATAATGGCTTGAAGATTTTGAAGGGGCATTGTGTGAAGATGGAATCTGGTCAAGAATTGAAGTCGAAGTGCTATAAACTTTTTCATTTTGTTGCTAGTTCTATGATTTGTAATAAGTCTAGTTATTGCAGAGCATTGTTATTGTTTGTTATGTTCCCAAAACATGTTTTGGGAATGTCATTCTACTTTTATCTTCTATGGGTATGCCCATACGAAGTTTGTCATGTATAGTTTTGTTGTTTAATATATTTGCCGGTATCGTCCCTTTTACCCAAAAAAAAAAAAAAAAAAAAAAAGTTGTGGAATGAGGCTCTTATGGCGAAACATATTTGGAATATAGTGAGTAGAAAGGAATCTATTTTGGTTAAGTGGGTTAATATTTATTGGTTGAAGGATAGAAGTATGTGGGATGTTGAGCTGAATAGGGGTTATTCTTGGTGTTGGAAACTGTTATTGGACTTAAGGGACAAGATTAAAAACTTTGTTCAGGTTAAACTTGGAAATGGTAAGGAATGCAATATATGGTTTGATAAATGGCATCCAAATGGTCAATTAAGTAGGTTAATTAGTCACAGAGTACTTGAACAAGCTAATATGTGTCTTAAAGTTAAAGTTTTTGATATGGTTCCGGACAATGAATGGATGTGGCCAATTGAGTGGGTGGATAGTGTTAGTGCAAATATTACGATATTTAATCTATACATTCTCATTTGTTTTGTTGATGACAAATATGTAAATTGTAATACATAACGTAAAATGTATAAGTTACTTATAGTTAGATCTTGTCTCAACATACTCTCAACACCTCTCGACGACTCAAGTCCTTGTATGCTACAACACAGGTTCGTACATGTTTGTTATGTTGCATTATGATCAAACCCCCAACAAACCAATAAACATGTTTAGTTAAATAGTTTATGTATAAGAACTAGTGTTTACATATTCGGTAAATATATACATAACTAGTATGTATTATAATGGGTAATATAAATGGGTAGAAACTTAAGTATTTGACCCATTGACCAAATACATTGAATGTAGTTAGGTAAAACCCAAAGTCCATGACCCATACCCATTGCATTACACCATGCATAAGTCATACATGGATATTATCCATGACCTATGGTATTGACCCATACCCATAAGACTAGATACATTGTACTCATTAGATACATTGTATATAAAGGAATACCCATGGACCAACCCATAACCCATGACCCATGACCCAAAACCATGGGCGAAGAGAGCGTCCCACGGATCCTCAAAGTGCCCACGGATCCTCGGAATTACAAGGGCGGATCCTCCGGAAGGGATCCTTGGGGCGTAACATGGTTTTGGTCTTTTGCCTATAAATAGTAAACCACTTACCATTTCTTCATACCTTCACACATTGTTTTCTCCACCATTTCTAGGATATTTAGATCTTTAGGAAACATGTAAACCACCTCATCTCATATGATTATAATGCTTTAACTCTCATTTGTTGTAAGCATACTCCAAGTGATCCTCCAAAGCAAGCTTAGAGATCTTGCTTCCTTACCTCATCAAGCAATCACCCATCACAAGATACAAGCACATGAAGATATTTTACAACAAGCTTGGGAAACTTGTCATCTTCATTCATAGAAGACTAACTACATCATGCTTTGGGTTCTTGATGTTTAGTTTAGGATTTCATATCCATTAGACACATTGTCTTGGATATTGTCTAGTATCATATTCTTGTATCTATGACTAGAATAGATGGTTTATGTGTTTGTGCCATAAAACACAATGTTTGTTATGTTGGGCCACAAAACATAACGGTGTCATAGATGTGTCAAAGGCATTAGTGAAGAGTCAAGATCCGTTGTTGAAGGCATTAGTGAAAGGTCTTTGAAGGATCGTGTCAATGGCATTAGTGAAAGATGCCTAGGGTGTACATTCGATATGGTGTGTTTCGATGTAAAAGATAGAATAGTATTTGTTTAGATCCAAGGATGGTGATATCCTTGATGGTGTTGTAATAAGGAGTGGATCTCCTTGGGATTAGGTGTTGTGTTGTGATGGGTAGTAGTTCCTCCATAGTAATGGAATTAGGTGCTTAGCCTAGTACCTAATAAAGGGTAGGCAAAATTGTGTTAGGTGTGGTTCACCTTGGAGTGAAAGAACACGTGGTTAGCCTAGCACCGTATAAAGGGTAGGCTGACGTTGTGTAGGTGTGGTTCACCTTGGGTGAAAGAACCCGGTGGTTAGCCTAGTACCGGAAAAAGAGTAGGCGACGTTGTGAAGGCTTCTCAAGAATAAGGAGATTGGTGTAGTGTTTACGAACTCTCGAGTAGGTGACTCGGGAGTGGAGTAGGGCAAGGAAGGTGTCCTTGTAGCGAACCACTATAAATCCTCGTGTTGGTTTGTCTATCCTTTTACTTATCGCTTTACTCTTATTCTTGCATTACATTATTTATTTTCTATGTGGTTGATGTCTATGTTTGTGATAAATACTTGGTCTTTTATATAGTCACAAACTATATTTAACACTTTACATATTATGACACGCTTGATCAAGAAAATCAACCGGACTAATAATGATGAAACTTGATTTTAATGAACCATTAATCTTGTGGAATCTTATGTGATATTAAGGGTTGGCCTTACATGCCGTAATGTCGTTAAATGCATCCTCGTCGAGATTAGCAAATGCAACGGTTTATACTATATTTGATACAAAAGTTTTAAGTTTGAAGCGGAAACGTATTCACCCCCCCACGTTTTCACAGATAGGTTTAGGGAAGTTCTTGATGTCCCAGTGCCTAATTTAGATTCGATAGTGAGGACGGGATCGTGTGGGTGGATAAAATGGGTAAGTTTAAAGAGTTTTCGTTAAAGAAATATGGGTTGTTGTGAGTAATGAGTGTCCTAAGGTCATTTGGAGCAGACATGTTTGGTATTATCAATGTATTACGAGACATGCTATTATATTGTGGGTAGCTATTAAGGCGATTGAAGACTCTTGATAGATTGTCTAAGTGGATGGATGTTCACAAGCATGACTTGTCACTTATGCAATCAAGGTAGTGAGACACATGCACCTTTTCTTTTTATGTCCATATGTTAAGGGTTTGTGGAGAGGTTAAAATCTATGGCTAAATTGGATGGTATATCTAATGAATGGGCTAGTATTGTTTCCTTTATGTCTAACTAGAAGGATACCCAAGAATGCGGCGAATGATACCGATGACTTTTGTAGCGAGCAAATGTTTTTTATTTTAAACCTTCTTTATTTAGCATGTCTCATATACTTTATAACGTAATAGATATATGTTTTTAAAGTAGAACATCTAAATTATTAATAATGTAAATAATTAGCACTTTTATTTTAAAAATTTTAGCATTAAAATATATAATTATTGAAGGGGTTACTATATGGTTTAAATGAGGAGAAGTGATACAACCACACAAAATTCTCACAAAGAAATCTACAAAGGAAGTGTATGCATTTGATTGGCTTGGTATAAGAAGAGATATATCCTTTATCAAATACACCAATCAAACGCATACACCTCCTTTAATGGATTTCTTTTGGGAATTTTTAATGGTTGTATCACTTCTCTTAAATGAGACTTAAATTTTCATATTTGACATTAATTTTCTAATTTTCCTTTTTAGTAATGTCTTTGGTCTTAAAATTTTAAGACTTCCTTTTCTAGAAAGTCCCAAATCCTTTATAATGTAGTATAGATAAGCACGCCACTAACAAAGATATGGAGTATTATTGAGATTGGTATGGGAGCTGTGTTTACTTGTGTGGTAGGAAATAAATTTTATATGTTTTAGGAAGGAGTTTAGAGATGAAGATAGCCTTTTCAAGATCATAGTGGGGACTATGAGGATGAAATTGTTGGGGTTGAAGAGCAAGATTAACTCCAACACCGTAGATGCTGCTAGAATTTGGGATCTGCATATTGACAGGAATGTCTATTATAAAAGAATGGTGGAAGAACTTCTTAAGGTTAATAGTGATAATGGGTAGTTTTAAGCATGTGGTTTGGTTTGGGTGGTGGTCTATGGGGACTGGTTTCTGGGCTTGTAATAGAATCTGGGATCCTTTGATTATGACTATGGGTGGTACTAATGATGTTAATACAAAGATCAAAACTTATCCAAAACAATGAAATAGATTAGTGATTGAAATATATAGAGATATTTGTGAGTGTAAACACTTAGATTAACCTCTGCGACATGCTTGAGACCAAAACTTTATGCGATAATCAACATCTCAATGGTATTCGACAAGAATGAATAATCAATCTACTCCAAAAGACAAGTAGTAGAAAGCTACAATTCATTTTGCAATATTTAACTTTACCCGAACTAGCAGCCTACATTCAGACCAATACTTTGTTTTGTATATTCATTTGCCTAAGAGTTTATATAGGTGAAAGAAACAAATGAAATCACCATAGTTATACATCCTACATTTGTTTAACGATGCATTTATATAACATCCTAAAAGTTTAGTATTACAGCTATATACAGTCTTATCAGGTAAAGAAACTAGGGTACCCAAAGAAACTTGATATCCATATGTTTTATCATTCAATGAGTTAACTAACCTTATTAGCAAAAGCATTTGCGCATGAGGATGTTCAATTCGTGTCCCACATATCCGAGAGCATTGAAGCAAGTATTTCATATGAGCCACAAACTTTAGCTTTTTCACTTGAAAGTCCACAATATATCTGCTCTAGATAACAACGGTTCACCTGATATATTTTATAACAAACCAATTCAGGAACTGAGTAAATAAGGTTTCAGAGAATTGAAACCGGTGCCGCACGATGGATGGGTTGAGAGGGTCGGTCGACCTAGGTGAGGTTCGATTGAGCCCATTGTGGGGGTTGGTGATGTTCAGTCAAGCAACAACAAATACACAAACTAGTTTGTCTTCGCAACTGACTAAAATCCAAAAAAATGTACCGTTGGGCATTTAATAAAAAACTATTTTTTTAACTTTACCATTTTACAACATTATAAATACCTCACTTTAAAAAGATTTGAATTTTAAAAATCCTAGGTCACCACTATGGCAATTAGGTCGACGCGGTTCGTCGAAGAAAAAAGGCGATGTGGCACATGTGACCCATGTCACCGCTTACTCATAGCCTTATATGAAACTAGCCTATAAACCCGTGATAAATCACGGTGGCTTATAGAAAGTTAGAAAATATAACGTTAAAAGTTTTAAAAAATGAACTAATTAATTCTAAAACAATATTATGCATTTTCAAAATAAAAGAGAGTAAGATAACATTGAATTTGTTAAACATAACAAAGAAGAATAAACCAAGAAACCAAAAATGGATGATGTGAAACATAAGTTCATACAAGATAGCTAAAACAAAAATAGCTATTTTAATTTTCATAAGTTCAAATCTTTTGTAGCACTTCATGGTAAACAACGTTCAATGTATTGCTATCACATACATTATCACTTATCTATGGGCTATCACATACGTTAATGTTTGCACACGGTTTGATGTAACTATAAAATTAGAAATAGTAACTTGAAAGATTATGGTTAAGTGTATTTACAAAGCAATCAAGAAGAATATGTAGAAAGCGGCGCTTTGGAAAAAATTACAAAAACAAGTTCCAATTAAAATTTAATGTCACATTCACAAATTAATTAATTGAATTTGTCAAGTTCATTATTTTTGAATAAGTAAGAAGTTCTTTTCTTTGAGAAAAATTCAAATTACATATGACCTTAATTGAATTAACTGAATTTGTGCAAGTTTCATATATATAAAGGTCATACGTAACTTACGTCGACCTAAAAATATATATATATATATATATATATATATATATATATATATATATATATATATATATATATATATATATATATATATATATATATATATATATGAAATTTTTAGTAATTATTAATTTATAGTTTCACTGGGACTAATATATATACAATTTGGTTTCAAAAAAATTATTATCTTATTATTTTATAGATTGGTGTTCAAATTTATACTGGTCCAAAGTTAGGACTTGACAAATTATCAATTTTATAGAGGTTATTAATTTACCGAGTATTAATTTATAAAGATTTTACTGTATTTCATTAATCTCTTTGACAAGTAATATACGGTACATTGTTTTTCTTCTTATTCTCTTTTATCATTTACCACCAATCACATATTTAAGTCTAATTTTAGGTATAACTTTTAGGTATACAAATCATTTTCAAGAAGCTTACTATCTCGGGAGTATGGGTGTGTCTAAGTATAAGTACTTGTGCGTGTGGGTGTGAGCGATGGCGACAACTCACTGCTTTCTTAAACAAGCATTGAAAATTAGATTTTCTAAAAATTAGCCAAAGCTCACCGCTATTTTTATCAAACGACTACTAAAATTCGGAAAAAAAAAAGTCTTAAAAGCTCGAAACATACCCGTTATCTGTAACACAAAGTCATAATTTGTAGCCTCATTGGTTAATGGTTATAGAAAAGTGTGATTTCAAATGTTTGTTTGGTATTAGAAAAAGAAAAGAAGTGAAAGGAGCGAAAGAGTGGATTGTAATAAAGTAAGAGGGGGCAAAGTGTAACTTGAGAGGGTATATATATATATCTATCACCTGCACCCGAACCAACAACCATTAAGCGAGCCGACAAATCGATTTCTTCTTATGTTTGAGTAAATCGACGACATATATATTTTTGGAATCAATCAGAGTTAATTTAAATGGATAAGGAGGAATATAAACTAGAAGAAGAACAAGTAGTTATGGGCTTGGATCTTGATGAAGAAGATCAAGATATTAAGGATCTCATCTTTCAGCTTGAAAAACAAGACGATGACGACATGCAAGAAGACCAAGATGACGATGATGACGATGACGAGCTACCTAAGTCTACTTGGTGGATTGATCGAGATACGTGTAAAGTTGTTAATGGGGTCGAGGTGGTAACAAATAAACGTAAGAGAGGAGAAAGAGATGATCTTGATCTTTGCTCCATCTGTCTCAAACCTTGGACTATGGATAAACTACATCAATTCAGGTATCTCTATTTACTAATATGCCATTCTAGCTTACCATAACAGATTCTAGTTTGTTGCGATTACTACTAATCACTACTATCAGTAGTGGCCTCCCGTTAAATTTACACTAATCACTAGTATCTTTTTTCTTTTGTGGAATTACTACTACAGCTGTCTTCCTTGTGGGCACGTATTTGGGATGTCATGTATAAAGGATTGGATGGAAGGCCGGTCGTCTCACAAGGTATGTATGGCACGTATACGAAATCAACTCAATTTCGCCAAAACTTTGATTCTCCTCTAACCCTTGTCTTAAATAATTGTTGTTAGTGCCCTCAATGCTACGAGTTATTCTCGTTCAAGAGTGTTAGGCTTCTTTATGCAACTCGCCTTTGCATTCCAGCTGATCAAAAGGTAATCAATCTTTTATTTTTATTTTTATTTTTTAACTCGCCTTCCGGTTGTTAAGTAAACTGTTTATAAATATCTCATGCAGGAATCCATTAGACGCTTTCCATACAACAAAAAGGATTTACTGCATTTAAGCATTATCAACGGAACTGCTCACAAATGCATTTAACAATAGGTCTCATGCTTTGAAACAACGGGCTCATGTTTTGGACCGCCAGAATGATGCTATGAAACGGCGAACTGAATTATTGAACCGGATGGCTAATACACAAAAACGGGCTGAGGCATTGGCATGTCTGGCTGGTGCAGAAAAACAGGAGGCATTACGATGTCGGGCTGATGCATTGGGCCAGCGGGCTGATGAATATCTACGGAAGGCTGATGCATTTGGGCAGCAGGCAAAAGCATTGCGACAACAAGCTAAAGCATCGCGTCAACGAGTTGGTGCATACATGGCAAGTATGCAGTTTTTTAAACAAAGCTACAAGGAGTTATTGGGTTTGCATGACATAAGATCACAAATGGATACGGAGGAGGATCACAAACCGATGGAAGCAAACAAAGAATATAAACAAGAAGAAGAAGAACAACAACAACAACAGCAAGAACGACAAGAACAAGAAGAACAAGAACAAAAAGCACAAGAAGAAGAAGAAGAAGAAGAAGAAGAAGAAGAAGAAGAAGAAGAAGAACAACAACAACAACAACAACAACAACACGAACAAGTAGATATGGATTTGGATCTTGATGAAGACGATGACGATGACGATGACGATGACGACGATTACGATGACGATGAAGATGAAGTTGATGATAAGGAGACAAGCCTGTTACCTAAGGAAACTAGTTGGATTGATGTATATTCGGGTAAAACTGTTGATGGGGTAGAAGTGCCATCAAATAAACGTAAAAGGGATGAAGAAGAAGAAGAAACTGTTGATGGGGTAGAGGTGCCATCAAATAAACGTAAAAGAGATGAAGAAGAACAACAAGTAGAGTTGGAATTGGATCTTGATGATAATGATGATGATTTTGAACAACAAGTAGAGGAGATGATCTTCCCTTTAGTCATAAGTAGGATTGAAAATGGTAAAACTGTGTACGAGATGGAGGTAGCGGTTATGAAAGATGATGACTTTATTGATGATTCCTTGTATCGTGATGATTTTGAACCAACGGATTGTAAAAAATATTTTGCTGAAGCCCTTTCTTTTAGACCACCAAAGATTCAAGCAAAAGCTCCCGATGTTTGTCCCATCTGTTTCAAGCATTGGACTAGTGACGAAATCCATCAAGTCTGGTATCCCGTCACTCTTTATTTCTTTAAGTATATTTTTTAAGCAGGTTGGAACCGGGTTCAAAATTCAATTCAAACCTAACCGATTTATTAAACAGGTTACTAATGTGGACCTATTTACAACCCAAGCCTCAAACCTAACATGCTTATTTTCGTTATCTAATAGCCTATTCAATGATAGTAAATAATATCGGCTGCTACTAAATTTACCCAATTAACTTTGGTCTTTGTGTGATAAATTGCTACAGTTGTCTTCCTTGTGGCCATATTTTTGGAGCATCGTGTATAAAGAAATGGCTTCAAACGGACTTAAGTAGTAAGAAGGTGGGTTTGTCTTCCAGTGTGTTAACCATAACTAATTCAATTTAACCATGTTTATTATTCTAAATTCTAGTCTCGTCTTAATTAATTGTTTTCAGTGTCCTCAATGCAACACCTATTGCACATTGGAGGATGTAAGACCGCTTAATGCAACATCTATTCGCATTCCCGCTGCTGATAAAGGTGCTGATGATCAAAAGGTAATCAATCTCTTTGTTAAATTTAACCTTCGTTATTTTTTATTTATAATTGTGGGGTGTCAAAGCATTTCTTTTTATTTTGTATGTTTGTGTATTAATCAAGTAACTCCACTTTTGGTTTTATAATAAACTATTAAAATTTCATCCAGACATCCACCAGACGCTTTCCCTTATGCAACCGTGGAATTATCGCATTCCATTATTTTGAAATTGCACGGCGGAATTTTGCATTGAAAAAGTGGTGTGATGCTAAGAAAAGGTTGGCTGGGGTTGAAGAGCGAAAGAATGAGGCAATGAAACGTCGGACTGACTTATTGGACAGGATGAAGGCATTGGAACAGCAGGGTGGTTCATTGTGTCAGGTTGATGCATTGGGCACGTTGGCTGATGAATATCTGCGGCGGGCTAAAGCATGCGAAGGGAGAGCTAAAGCTTTGCGTCAGAGGGCTAAAGCATATAACCAGCGGGTTAATGCTTTCCAGCCAAGATTGTTCTATTTTGTCAAATGCGTGGAAGACATTTTTAAGCTTGGATGACAGAAGAACACTGCACAATATACTGCAGCAGCAGCATTGTATCACAAAGACTAATTTATTATATATGCATCAAAAGTTTGATGACTTTGTATCTTCTTTACCGTAGTACTTTGTGTTTTATTTATTACTGTAGTACTAATTTATTTTGCATCAAAAGCAGTGGGTTTTTGAGAGGTTATGTCTTGTATCGGTTTTTAGATGAATTGTGAGTTTGTATATAAGCAGTAGGTTTTCAGCTACTAATAAGTTGTTACTATGCTTATAAATGATTGTGGTGTGTTGTATTGTATGTGTACTGAGTTGTGCTTGTGCTCCTATAACTATAGGGGATATGTTTTTTGGGTTTTTGGGCAAGTATTATGACATGTTGTTCTACGCCATTTTTGATTTGAGAGCTGCCAATAACCTCCCATCATGGGTTTAATTGATTGGAAGGTTTTGGCTAGTTTGATGCTTTGGACGTTTATGCCTGGGATTATTGGTTACATATTTAAGTGGCCATCGAAACCGGTTCCGGAACAGGAACCGAAAAAAAAAAAGGAAAAAAGAAAAAAGAAAAACGAAACCGGACACTACTAGAAAACCAGGCTAATGCAACGAAAATTTGCAACAGTAGATTTCCGTTGTAATTTTGCAACCGTAATGCAACGATTTACCAACCGAATAGCAACAACAAAGAAAATGGTTGCAAAATATAAACTAAATTCTTTTTAATTTATTATTATTATTTCCGTTGCAAATGCGTTGAAATTTATAAAAATTTGCAACGGAAGCAACGGAAGACAAAAGGTAAATATAAAAGAAATATAGTTTATTTTCCGTTGCAATTCGGTTGCAATTCTTATAATTTGCAACGGAATAGCAACCGAATAAAAAAAATTAAATTTAAAAGAAATTATCATTTGTTTTTCGTTGCAATTCAGTTGCAATTTTCAATTTTGCAACGAAATAGCAATGGAAGACAAGTATTAAATATGAAACAATTTATCAACGATTTTCTGTTGCAAAAATAAATTTTAACGGAATAGCAACGAAAGACATAATTTGAACATGAAAGAAATTGTCATTTTTTTTCCTTGCATTTCTACTGCAAATTTCAAAAATCTGCATCAAATTTGCAACAGAAATGTGGAAAACTATAAAGGGGTTAAATAGTTTTTACTGTTAGAATGCGTTTTAAGAAATACTAGATTTTTATGCTTGATGTGAAATCAACATGACACTTAATATATATATATATATATATATATATATATATATATATATATATATATATATATATATATATATATATATAGGCAATAAATAATAAATGAATGCAAGATAGAAATGGAAAGAGCAAAACAAAGACACGTTGATTTATAGTGGTTACGCTTAAAGCTTCCAACCTCACCTTACTCCACTCCCCGAGTACCCAACTCGAGAGTTCATAACACTATATCAACAATGTCCTTTTCAGGGGAGAAAACCTTACAATCGTTGCTTCACTTCTTTACTAATACTAAGCTAGATATCCCAAGACAAAACCAACTATATCACTCAATGTATTTTACGGCCTAATATACTAACCAATCACTCTATGTTAGTGTATGATGATGACTAACAACTTTGGCGAAAAACTTTATTTTAAAAAAAAATAATATTTTAAATGTGTTTATATATATTTTTGCATTTGGGTTCTTTGATCATTAGACGAACTTTATAACGACATTATGCATACCTTAAATGATTGTCATCAGAATGTAAACTTACGACTAATAAATTGTGAAAAGATCCAAATATGTTACCAAATGTTAAAAGAATGAAGTTTCAAGGGCCAAAAGCGTAAACGATAAGAGGATATGAAAAATCCCGTAGATTGGACGTTTATTCCTAAATAGTATAATTATAATTACAGGGAAGTCTTGTGTCTTGGTGACCAATCCTAGATCGGTGGAGATCTAGTTGGGGTTTGATACTTCCGGTGGGAAGTCTTTGTGGTCTCAGTGGTAAGTCGAATCACTAGATTCTTTAGGGTGGCTTCCGAGGGCGGAATACCATTGGAGTAGCCTTTCTTTCTGAGCACTAATCTTAGTGCATATCGGTGGAGTGAAGTTGTAACGGTTTATAGTCCACGGAAAGTATTATACTTAGTAAATAATATCGTGTCGTGAATTCGCAATTGGTCGTACGGATGGTATAAACCCCCCATCCCGAACCAATATATATCGTGGTGTTTTTTTACCCGCTTTATATACTGTGGATTTGTTGTGATTGTTATAGCTGTTGCATAACCACTTGCTGATCTTTGAGCCTTGGAGTCAATAAACTTCTAAAAAGCCGAAAAGACCGTATTCACCCCCCCTACGGTTCTACACAGCTTTTTACACATCACTTAACTCGATATTATTGTGTTCGGCTCAAGTTTGGCTTGATAACTCGACGACTCTTCACGAGGGAAGCTCGAGAAATATTACTTTGGCCTCGAGCTCGACTTGAAAAGCTTGATATATTTGGAATGATGTGCTTTTTAAACAAAGTAAAATTGTAATATAAGTTAATATTTGAATTCAGCTCGAGCTCGATATTTGAATTCAACTCAATACATTCATAACTAAGTATGCACATTCATTGTATAGACATTTAAGTTCATAAAATTTACATATGGTATATATAAAAAACGTATATATAGCTTAAAGGGTGATATGATGATTTAGATTGCACCGACCATGATCATCCATCCTGAAAACACTATCTCGCATATTTGGTCTAGCACAATAAGGAAGAAATCCTTGTGATGTACTTTGTAGTGCACGCTCTTCGTTTGTTGAGTTGTATGACTACAACATGATGCGTGGAGATTCTATGATCATAACTATAAATGTCTCTAGAAATCCTTAATACCATCATTATATATGTTTGTTTACCTTTTGACTTTGATCGCGAACTCCCACATCCTTGATTACACTTGTTGGACATATTTTTTTGAGACTTGTTATGCATATCTCTTCTCTAACTTTTAAGCTCACTAGCTCAATAAGTTTGTAAAACCGTCAAATATGACAAACAAAAATCTTCTTGTTCTTTCTTTGACATGATGTAACTTCCACCCACTACACACAATCACCCCTACTCAGGGACGGAGCAAGGAACAAAGATGATCGGATGCACAATTTTTTTTTAACCGTAATATAATAGAGTTTAAGATACTAAACTAATAAGACTAAAAACATATTTCGATGGACCGGGGTCATTCAACATGCATTTAGAAAAAATCGATATTTTTTCTTAAAATTAACACTACGTCGAAAAAATCCATAGGTGTCACGGGCACCCACGGGTTCCCCTGGTTCCGTCCCTGCCCCTACTACAACCCACCGGTCTCCGTCAAAACCATCACCCAACTCAAAAATGTAACCAACACAAACCAAAAGCGGAGTACTCGCTCAAAATTCTTGACCATTGTCGTTAATTTTTAACAACATGACCACTTTATCAACCTTCGTAAAAGTAAGTATCTTTGAATTTTCTCCTTTCAAGTACACGATAGCGACTAAACCATGTTGTTGACTTAAAAGACATGACACAACACAGGCCTAGGCTGAACACAAGTAGAAAACCTTTCTAGGGATTTAATGAATTCACCTACACTACATTAAACAAAGTTCCAACCACCAACTTAATTGCATGCATCATTACTCATTAGAAGTTCACTTGCACCTCGAAGAAGAACACACATTACACATTCTATATCCATGTAACACAATATATAGTTAAGCACTTGTTCTTATTTGGTCAAAACGTTGTCTATGAAATGAATAATTAGATGATGTGATAAAACAGTTATTTGATCATTTAGGAAGATATCATATCCTAGAATCGGTGATGGTTTATATACGACAAGCTGGTTTGGGTTGCATTATTATTGATTCTGGCTACCAAAAAGTTGGCCATAATGTTGTAACCTCACTAATGGAGAGATGGCGACTGGAAAAAACACACATTTCGATTACTTTCCAAACGGAGAACAAAAGTATTAATGTCACTCGGTAGACGACAAAGAAAGAACAAAAGATAATGAGACCTCACCCACTCTCCTTTGATTGAGAAGCTAGAGGGGGTTCGTGTTTATTATGTTTTGCTATCTTCAAATTCTGAGTAACAATAAAGCTATTCAAATTGATTAGTTTATATCAACTTTTAGCAATTTCCCTAAACATTAAAACACAAAAAGATGTTGTCAAAAACAAACCATTAGAAAAAAGGTGGCCTACTCACCTCTTTAAGAGGCGACACTTTTCTTGTTTAGTACGTAACAAAATGAAGAGAAATTACTACCATTAGTATTTAGCTAATATTAGCCCATGTATATAGTAACAACAATACTAATAACTTGGGATCGGCCAATTTGTCCAACACGGCCGAGCTACTAACATATGCACGAGAGGAGAAAAAAATATACACATCAACCTTTTGTTACCATATACGTCATCAAACCTGGACAGCTTAAGTTATGATAAATTCATGGGTATAAGCCATAAAATAACAACGTCTTTCTAAAATTTACGAGTTGAAACACATACTTTTTATTAATATATATACCACGCGTCTTTGATTTTGTCTGACTTCACCCATATGATCGATTATATTAATATAATATTATATTAAATAATATTATTTTATTACAATATGGGTAAAGTCGAACAAAATTGAAAGACATGGTGTATATGTTAATAAAAGTATGTTTCAACTCGTGAATTTTAGAAAGACGTTGTTATTTTATGGCTTTTACTAAATTCATATAACATGAGACCGGTGGCGGACCCGAAAAAATACGATGTGGGGGCAAAATTTTTTTCACAATAGCCAAAAATGTCAAGAAAAACTAGGATCGTAATGATAAATCGAGTATTTTACTTAGAGATGAATGATTTACAAGGCTTTAGAGTGTTGAATGTTGGATTTTAGTATTTATGTGGGGGGCAATATGAGTTTATGGTGGGGGGCACTTTCGAAAAAAGGTCAAAATTTAAAAAAAATTACACTAAAATCTTAACTTTTTCGGCTAGCCATGGGGGGCACCGCCCCCCACACTCTCTACATAAGTCCGTCTCTGCATGAGACTCCCAGATTATATCATATCCATAAAAAGGGGTAGTCAATCCATTACATGTTATAGTAGAAAACAACGAATACTGTAGGATTTCAACCAATTTCATCATCTACATAAATTTCAAAATTAATCTTCCCCAATTGTTGGTGCGTCCGACGACGTAGCACCAATCTTCCCCACAAATTCAAATAACAAGAGACTGCTAAATAAATCGTGATCTTGTCTTTTCTAAGTAACGAACCCTGATTAACCACTTATATTGTGATTTCACGATTTGTTTGTTGGGTATTTTGTTGTGGTATATGTCCACACGGTATTCGGGACCAACAAGTCCAAATTTTGCATTGTAGGGTAGTGCTCTTGTGAATAAGGTGTTTGAACAGATGTCGTCTAGTTTAAGTAGGGTCGGTACTGAAACTGATACCAGAAGGGTAAAGCGATCGCGAAGATTGAGCAGCAAGGTTATTTTCTACTTTTTGGTTTTTGGAGTATTGTTGCTATATCATGTGTATTCGTAGGGAGATTATTGAGTTTTTGGGTTGATGGAGTGCAGCAGGAGGTTTTGGTTCACATTTTTTATGCTACTAGTAATCTGTTAGAGCCAAATGATACTAAAATTTCCGAGACCACCTATTTCATCGTCTTCTCTAACATAATTATGCAATTTATTCTTTTTGTCTTATATAAAAGCGCGTTGCCAAGTGCACGATTAACTATAATCAAGAACGCAATCTTCTACCACAATACATTATCACCTCTCCTTAGAATGGCGGCAATAGCTGTTTCAACCCTACAGTTGGTCAAAAAGAAAGAGGATTTCAGCTATATATAAAAAAAAGGACACACTCACACACACACACACATACATACACACAAATAAGGCATTTTAGGTGTAAGTTGACATGTTTACTAAATCTATTCTTGAAGATTAGGTATCATCCTGTTTGGAGGAGCAAGGCTTGGATTATTGATCAAATGTAGATCCGACAGGCCTCTGCATGTTTGAAGCATAATAATGATTTTTTAAAATATATTTTTGTCTATACATTAACGTTTTGAAAGGTAAATATGTTTTAAAGAAAGGAGAAAGGTAATTGAAATTTCAACTACCAAAAACCGATGCTTTTAGTTTAATTATGCAACAGTATTTATGCAAATATGGTAAGTAACATACACTTTTAGTTGCATTTGTAAGAATATAACAGTGGTCTTAATTATTATTCTACACCGCTGTTTCGTTTAAAATCCATTTAGACTAGTTATATATTAATCACATATAATATTTGGAAAGAGAATTAGTATCAAATTTATACCTGACAAGTAAATAAAACAATGTGTTCATCTCCTTCTTCACTCTCATCGTCTTCTCCAACAAAACTACCCATACAATCCCTTTTGCGTTGTATGAAATCACGTTGAGTCCGAGAGGAACTATGATCATGAACGTGCTCTTCTACTACATTATTAGCAGGTGTTATGATGGTGACAATAATTTTTTCGTTCCTACACTTGGTCAAAAAGAAGAAGGATTTCAGCACTATTTGAAAAAACACAAAAATAAGGCATTTTAGGTAAGCTGAGACATTTACTCGATCAATTCTTGAAGATGATCTATAGTCCTCTGCGGAGGAGAAAGTCTTGGATCAGTGATCACTTGTAGATGTCGGCTAGTCCTTCTATACCTAAACATTTGGAAAGGTACACGTGTATTAAAGAAAGGAGAAAGATAATTGAAATTTCAAATAAACAAAAACCAATGGTTTTAGTTTAATTATGCAAGTGTATTTATTGTATGAGTATCTGAGTTAAATATTTAGTCTGGACCTAGTTTTCTTATATCTTGCCAATCAGCAGTCAGATTTACAAATTCAACTACAGTAACATTTTTCAACTCCATTAATTATTATAACAATATTGAAGTTAAAATTAAAATTATGTACTTATAAAGGGATTTAAGTAAGAAGAGAAAGACTCACTCTGCAAGCTGTGCAACATACAAGAATGGCTCAATAATTCGGTGATTTGCTAGTGCTGAGATTTCAAAATACCACTTAAACTTTTCATGTCGAGCAAATCTAGACGCTGATGAGGCACGCTGAAGCCTACTTACACTTGATATGCAAGTCTTGTTGCCACAAAGCAAGACAGGTTTTTCACCCAAATTTTTTAGACTGAAATTAAAAGAAAAGAGCAAATTGAGAGTTTGTATCTAACTTTCTTCCAGATTTATACTATTAACTTGTAGAAAAAGGGGGAGTTTGGCATTGGAAGAACAAACTAACCTTTTAATGAGCTCATGCCCGAATCTAATGCCAGGAAAAGGATCAACTGAGTGAAGATCAAACATCATAACAAAGTCTACACCATACCTGTAGCAAACACATAACATTAAAAAAAAATTAAAAAAAAATACAACACACAATTGCATCGGCATTTCAACATATATTATGTTAATGGTAAATATACTTGCAGCGCTATATATTACCCGTGTTGTTTTGTTTTAAAACGTTTTCTTTATCTCCATTTCCAACTATTGCAACATTAATCACATTGAAATGGTTTCTAAAAGTAACTGTTGCATCTTTAAATAAGATGTTGCATTGTTTCATTTTTGTCTCTATAATAGCAAGCCATAACAAAACCATTCTGGAACATGGCAAATGGAAAACACATATTCTAAAAATAGAAGTAACATCATTATTTGAGGCAATTATTTTATGTCGTTGACACATTATTATCATGATTCATTCTTTCTCACCTTATTTTCAACTACAATAAACTTTTAATACATGACACATGTAATCCAAGTCTCTGCAAAATCCTACAAAAATCTTTGAAGAACATCTACTATGTGAGGTCTATGGATAGGTTCAAACACCTTATATAAGTTTATGTTATATTTCAACGCTAGTGGATTTTTATTTCATTTTTCTTCTTGGAAGAACTAACAAAATAGTTTAAAGTTTTTAAAGTTGTATATTTGAGACTCAAAATAAAGGGATAATTATTAAAAAGAATGACAATATACCTGTTAGATCAAATATTTCCGAGACCACCTATTCCAATGATGAATACAAAAAAAGTAATCGCGATCTTGTCTTTCGCGATCTTGTCTTTTCTTGGTTTCTGAAATGATGAAACACACTAAGTAACCTTGATTAGTAATATGATGTGTTCTTCTTGTGAGAAAAACTAAAATGACAACAACATAAAACAACACGGGTGTACTACGTACCTTGGAGATGGTGGCCGAAGACGTCACTCGAGGATGTATGGTGGCCATAGAAACAGTCGGCTGTAGCTCTTTGCTGTTGTGAGAAGATCTAAAGAAAAGAAAATGTTGTGAAAGAAAGTGATGAGGCGATAAAGATAGTTACTTGGTTAATGATGACGGTAGGTTTGGTTTTTACTTCAACTCTCAATCAAATATTTAAGAGGGTGAACAAGATAGGTAGATAAACTGAATTGGTGGTTTGATGCATTTAATGGAAGAGACTAAAGAGATAAAACAAGTGAAGAGATTGTTTGGTGAGTTTGGTTGAAGTTATTTACCACCATAATAAATGTGTAGCGTATAGAATGTAGATGTGTGGTTTGGTCGTGTGTTTGTGGGCTTTTATTAATTGTTTTGTTTTTGTACTTTGATAGATTATGCTATGTTTTGTTTACTTGAAGTTCTCATTTACTTTATAATGAGGTTCTTTAGATCTACGTGTATGTGTGTTTAGATCTATGTGTATGTGTGTTAAACCAAGAGAATATCAGTAGAAAAGTATTTTTGTTCGAATTGATTAATGGTAGTTTATTGACAAAGCTAATATGTATTTATGCTTATAAATAGTTGCATGTATTATTTTTGTGAGGAATTAAAACAAAAATTGTGGTAGTTGAGGGGAATACTTGTTGATGTGAGATCGATCGAGTTTGAAAGATGTAAAAGGTTTGTGTGTGAAAGAAACGAGTAATATGTACCACTAAAATGGTGGTGTAAGAGTGTCCCAACAAAACCAATTCATGCAATATTGCAACTTTGGATGTTTTGGTACGAAACATAATGCTTAAATTATCACGGTAACGTATGTTAGCAAGAGATTTAGTCCATGTTTAGAAAGGGGTCTTACCAACGGTGAAAGAAATTAAACTTCCTGTAACCCCGTTCACATAAGTTTGTAACCGTCAAATACAACAAACACCCATCTTCTTGTTCTTTTTTTGACATAACCTATCTTCCACCCACTGTAACCCACGGTCTCCATCGATAACCACCACCCAACTCAAATGCGTGACCAGCACAAATAAAAAGTAAAGTACTCGCTCGAAATTCTTGACCATTGTAGTTAATCTTTAACGACATGACCACTTTATCAAACCTTCGTAGAAACAAACCTCTTTGAATTCTTTGTGCTTTCAAGTACACGAAAGCGGGACATGACACAACACAAGTCTAGGCTGAACACAAGTAGAAAACGACTTGTGTTTCTAGTGATTTAATGAATTCAACTACACTACATTAAACAAAGTTCCAACCTTCCAACCACCATCTTAATGCATGCATCATTAGAAGTTCACTTGCACGGTTGCACCCGAAAAAAGAACACATTACACATTGTATATCTATGTAACACAATATATAGTTAAGCACTTGTTCTTTTTTACTCAAGAACGTTGTCTACGATATGAATGATTAGTAGATGGATGTGATAAAACAGTTATTTGATCATTTGGGAAGATTTCCTATCCTAGAATCGGTGAAGTTTTATATACGACAAGGCTGTTTTGGTGGCATCATTGACTGTGTCTACCAAAAAGTTGATCATAGAATTATGGATTTGATCTTTTTTTAACTTCGAATAACGTTTACTTTCTTTTGTCTGTTACACTCGTTAGATCCATGATGAATTCAAGACAAGGAAGTGGAAGTCTTCCAATTTGAACCCTGTTAATACTCATCTTACCTGTAGACTGTCTCAAACTCAACTGCTTTCTGGAAATGCATATCTCATTCACTCAAGGAGAAATCCTGGCACTACTCATCTTACCTGTAGACTGTCTCAAACTCAACTGCTTTCTGGTAAAGGAATGCTAGATGGAATTAGGCTGCTGGAAAACATGGGGAACCTGTTATGGTCACTCGTTTGGTTTATACATATGAGCAGAAACAAGGTAAACCAAAACCTCATGTCAGCATTGACCCAACGAGAATGCATTACAAGCCTTTCGACGGTCCAAGAGAGACATCAACAAGCCTGAGTATCTTCAATATTATGTTGTTTAGGTTATGTCATCTTTTCATTCAGTTAAGAATAGAAACGTGAACCATAGTAGTGAACAATAGTAGTGGCCAACGTGGTAGAAGTTCGTGTGTTTACACACCTCAATTGGTGCATTCATTGATCTCTTCCATCACGGCCGAGGGTATTAGATCCAAAAACGCCACATATCGTCTTGAAGAAGCCATTCAACAACTCACTCGAAAATCCACATCAACACGAAGACAAAATACACACTAGAAGCAACACGATGACCCACAACAACACTTTCCACATCCACACCGGAAGCAACACCACGACCCAGACCTCAAGACCCACAGAAACCCAACTACCGACATCTACACAATAGAAGCAACCCGACGACCCCAAAACCCCACGACCGCAGCAACCCGACTACCCACAACAACCCCGACCCACATCCACACTACCTCCTGAACAGCGACCACAAACTCACTCAACTAGACTAACATCAGCACTTCCCAAACTAAAATCAAATATTCAAGTGGCAAGACTGGAATGTAAATATGAATATTCAAACTCGATCTGCAAAATTAAGCGTGATAATGAAGAATGGTCAAAATGATTGAATGTAAGAATAATGCTTGGATAGCATGACATCCAAAGTACTACAATCCTTAGAGTGCTTGTTATAGCATGACATCTAAAGTAAAAGTCAACTGCATCTCAAGTGACCCATGACACTTTCATTGCGCATACAACGGTAAGCAAGTAATCTTTCATCTGGATTAACAAGTCAAACAACACCAGTATAGGTCTTGATCGAGTGATATCAACTCCGGATCTCCAGTGAATCAGCACCAAAGTATAGAGGTGATGTAACATCAGGTAACATCATTTATTTGGTGGAAAATGGAACCTTTAGGTTTCTAGAAGGAAGGCGATCTGCCAACAAAAAATAATGAGACTGAGAAAGAAATGTCCTATGGCAAGAAAGTTTATATTCAACTAATGAAATAAAATATGTTAACGAGTCAAATGTAACTATAATGCAACTGCATGCTGAACCATTATATAGCAAGACTGCTGTGTACTCTGATCTGACTAAACTGGTCCCTAGTGTTTGATCAACAAGTGATGCTACTTAAGCCATGTCCGTACTTGTTAAAGATTGATACGAAACAACCAACCAAAGCCTCTCAAGAAAATGGAAAAGTATTTAATTTTATTATCACCGAGAGAACTATAATCGACATGAATATCCTTAAGCCCTACCACTTGGCACTATTCTGCATGTCAAGAATCAAGAATCTGTAATATTTTTATGTATGCTCCATCCACAAACATGCACAAGAGAAAAACATTGAGTGTGTTTGCGGCCCAACCTGAACAAGACGTATGCTTTACATGTTTCAACCCGGACTCATATTAACCAGTACCTAACTGGTCCAACCAGACCATTCGGCCACATTACGAACCTGGTTGACCCACGTTGACCAAGTATGCTAACCAGAAAAGACTGACATTGAGCATAATTAATCACTAGAACGCCCTTGACAAAGTTTCAGAACTATTATAAACGTGTTTGAGGAGCAACTAGTAAGCATTAGCAAATGGACCTTGAACATAAAATGGACAAAACTACCATAACGGTAAGTCAAGAGGGTGTAGAGCTACAAATAATAGAAATCTTGGATTTCAATGCCATTAAGTTTGACATTGAAAGTAAAAAGTCAACAGTCACCTCTTAAGTGACCCACACACCAATAAAACCCAAGATCTGTGAATGAAGAGAGAAGAAGGTTCACAACCGAGCATCACACACTAACCTATACTTGTATGTTAAAAAGGTTACAAGGTGCAACTTAATCTAACCCCATATAATGTTCAAGCGAGTACTTTCATCTTCAAGACATGATCACAATCAAGCCTCAAGTACATTACCACAAGCTTAACAAAGCTCGCACAAGCAAATGACATATGATAAACCAGCATTGTAGAAAGGATAAATATAAGAACAATCAAATCTGTCAACATGATTGCCAAGCAAGAGCAGACTTGACAAGGAAAACTTAAGATGAAAGATAAGATATAGCACTGAACAACTTTAGCACCAAGGGTTAATGAGCTTGTGAATATGATTCTTAATAGCGTGCCAATAACTAGGCTTTTACAGTTAACACTAGCATTGTTTAGAGTCTGCAAAATCGAAGTCACTATGGAGTAACTAATTTAAATGCATTTGGAATGTTGTCTGGCCTAAACAAGAACTAAACTGCCATCAATCAACTAACTTTCATCACCTTTAGGACCATGATCAAGTAATAGTTCTTTCCAATCTCCGCTTCAACCTGAAGCAATCTCACCAAGAACCTTCAAATTCGATGGAATTACAAAACCTTTAGCTTTTAAACGAGCGAGAGTCTGCCAACAAAAAGATAACGAAAAATGAGATTCATTGTTATCAAGTCAAAATGAAAATGGAATTGCTATGATTCATACAAGTGACATATCTAAACAACCACAAATTCCTAAAGTAAAAAATAATAATAATAATAAAATAAATAAATAAAATAAAAGAAAAGAAAAGAAAAGAAAGTTGCATGTACCTCTAAACATAATTCCCCAATTTTAACCTCCTTGGCATGGGCAAGGTTAAGTAGATGTCCTTTAAGCATCTCTTCTTCATGTATTTGTTGCATGTTCGTGGAATAATTTAGTTCAACGTTAATTAGTGAAGACAAATTTAGCAACACCAGATCCTTAAACAAATGTCCTTTGATTGCTAGTGACAAAATATACGGAGCATTGATATGGATGATATTGATATACATACAATCCTTCAACCCCAAGTTCTTAACACTCTTGTTAGTAGTAATATCAATCTTAATTCCATAGCAATTAGCCAACTCCAAAGTTTCCAAAAGAGGACTTCCGGATAAAATATTTTCAATCATATTTTGGTCTATTTCCGTTCCTTTAATATGCAAAGTCCTAAGGTTTTCCCAACTAATGACACCGGCTTGTTCAAATAAACACCCACGCAAACTCACACGGATAAAACTTGTGCAGTTGAAAAAAAAGTCAGGTAAAACATACCTCTGGTGAGTCGAATTAACGTTAAAAGAATACCAATGGCGCGTCATACAAAAATCAACCTCTTGTACATTACGACTAATAGCACTACGAATACAATTGCTAACTTCAGTATGGTCGTTGTAATAGGCATGCAGTTTGAGCTTGTTGACTTGATGGGTCTGACTTCTTAAGATTCTTTTGAGGGATGAATAGAATTGGGGGATGTTACGATAACTTTTATGTGTAAAGAATATATTAGAAAGCTGAGGCCAGAGATGCTGCCATCTTTTGGAAAGAGTACTTGTTCTTATGGCGATTTTTGTGTCACCTAAACGAGACAGGATTTCAACGAGTAGGCAATCTGGTAATAAACTTATTCGATCTTCTATTATTGCCATGATGGTAGAACAAACACAGCCGCCTGCCTCACCAAATCATCCGATTTATTTACTTACCCTATTAGTCGGGGTGAATAAAGTTTCCCCTAGAAGATAAATACTCGGGTTGGGTTGATTTGTGGTTTTTATTCTAGAATGTGGCCCGCAACCACCTTGATAATGGACTATCTTTCTTTTTAACATAAATGAGCAAAATTAATTAATTATAAAGGGATTATGTATTTAAAGGCCGCCTAAATATTAAGCATTTTACGTTTATGTTATCGTTTTTTTTTAATTAACTTATGAGGTGAGATCAATACAAAACACATTTAATCTAAAGAACAAATCATAAGATCTCAACCATTCATCTTCTTTTCATCCAATGGATGAGATAAAAGCAAAAATTAACCAAAGAAGGGTAGAAATGTAATTTTATAAAAACCCATTTTCCACCTTTTTCTTAAAAACAACATATCTTGCAAACGGTAAATCTTCAAACTCCAAAAAATATACCATCACGACGAGAAAAAAATCATCTTTCTATTGATATGCACTTTTATATACTTTCGACGAATTTTTTTTTTCAAAATTTCCGTCCAAAAAAATCCCACGGGATTCGTAAAAGACGAACTTTTTTTCAAAATTTATGTCGAGAAAAATCTCACGGGATTCGTAAAAAAATCCCACGGGATTCATAAAAAAATCCCACGGATTCGTAAAAAATCCCATGTGATTCGTATAAGACTAACTTTTCTTTTCAAAATTTTGTTCGAAAAATCCCATGGGATTCGTAAAAATCTCACGGATTCATAAAAAATCACGGGATTCGTAAAAGACGAACTTTTTTTTTTCAAAATTTTCGTCCAGTAAAATCCCACGGGATTCGTAAAAAATCCCACGGGATTCGTAAAAAGACAAACTTTTTTTTTCAAAATTTCCGTCTAGAAAAATCTCATGGGATTCGTAAAAAAATCCCACGGGATTCGTAAAAAAATCACTTGTGATTTGTATAAATCCCACGGGATTCTGTATAATCTCATGGGATTCTGTATAAATCCAATGGGATTTTGTATAAATCACAAAAGATTCGTCAAAAGAATCACTAGACTAGATACAATACATGACATCCCTCCTCATAAGATAATAACAAGATAATCACTAGACTAGATCACTCAAATATATTTTCTAAAGAGAAATACCAAGGGTCCAAGGTCATTATTGCTACTAGTCCGATAAATGAAATGACAAATCTTGTATCTAGTTTGAAAAAGTGAAGAGTTTTCAACTTTTTTTGGTCGTTGAACCTAAACACATTTGATTACCACCATCACAAGCATTAATTGTCATCAATATTTATAGGCCAAAATGTCATAGGAGAGAAAAACACGACTTATAACACTTCACGAATCAATTACGCCTACATTTCCGCCTATAACTAATTCATCATCGACATAAAAATCACAGCGTTCACTAATAAAACCAAAGTTCTGATTCGCCACCACAAACCGATAACCCCGCCTCATTTATGGCGGATCGACGAACTTCGCGCCCAGATCCGACGGTCACAGATCCGCCGCCATCGCCTCAGACCTCCCACACACACATACAATCACAGATCCGCCGCCATCAACGCCATATCGATGATGGTTTATGGTGATATGGCGGATCGACAACGGTTTTGGTGTTTTTGTGAGAGTTTCGTGAGAAAGAGTGTGTCGACTAGATATGTGTGAGCGGGAATATAAGAATGGTGGAGTTGAGTGAGAATTACAAAAACGCCCCTATGTGCTTTTATTAGTTTAAATAAATGATTTAATCTAGCCATTTGATCAAAGTTAAATCAATGGTTGTGATTGGTTGCTTTGTTCTTTAAAGAAATCTTGTTCCGTATGGAACTTTTCTCATTAACTTATAGGTCATCCGACTATGTGTTTGATTTCCTTTATACTAATCTCGTTCAAATTTTTCTTGGATATTTGTACAATTTCATAATTAAGATAAATTTTACATATCAAAACAATTAATTAAAATTTTCAAACGTAAAGTATTAGTTAAATTATCTTAATTCACTTAAACTAACTAAAGTTACTCTTAGATAATAGCTAAAACTGATATTTTATATTTTAATACTCATTTGTGTTTTTTAATATGTAATATTTAGCTTTATTCTCGTTATTTCAAAAATCTTCGAGATAGGATTATCAGAAATTGGTATAAGCGAAGGAAAACGAATAAATTGGTGGCCTATAAGTTAGTTTTGATAAGTAAATGGCCTAAAAGTAAATGATTTAATAATTGAGTGGCCTCCCAATACATAATCCCAATTAAAAAATAGTTTGGGTTTTCAGATCTTATCAGGTTCACCCGATAAGATAAAATGTTCACCGTGATCCGACCCTATAGCAATATCGTGTTTTCGGGTTCAGTTCAAGCAAACCCAGTAAGTCTTTTCAACCCCATTAAATCCGATCCTATAGGCTTTATCGGATTCGATCCGGTTCAGGTTAACCCGACTCCATTGAAACCCCTAAGAAATAACATGATTTCATTTTGGTCAATCCGGGTCCGGGAAGGTAATGGAAAACACACACCTGACTTTAAACCTATTTAGGTGTCAGGTTAGACAAGTGTCAGGTTTACCTCTCATATATATACCCTATAATAGCGAGATTGTGTAACATTGTTGTTATGAATTAACTGAATTTGTTCTTGTATTATCTTCCACCCACAAATATGTTACACCCATGTCACCTTTCGTATTACATTGTGTTCTTGGGTATTTTTTTAATGAACTTAAAAGTAAATAATCTCCAACGAAACAAAAAATGTTATGTTCTCGAATGCCACTTAAAGAATAAAAGAAAAGGATAAAGACAAGCAATTTGATTGATTTTGAAGTAAATTGTTTCCTCACAAAATTCACCTGCAAATTTTTACTTCCAATTTCTTTACTTTTCCTTACTAAAAAAAACTCGAGCATTAGTCAACCTTATTACGAAGACGTGTCCAACGTGGGTTTTTCGCAAAGACTCGGTCGTATACTTGATTGAGTCTTTTGACTTATGTGTGGTTGTGTGCTTTTTAATTATATGATTTTTGTGAGTTAGTCGTTTGACTTGGGCGTATATTGTGTGTTTTTTTAGTTAAGTGGGATGAGTGATTTAAAATGAATCTAGTTGTTGGGAAAAAGTTTGAAAAAGTTTCAGTATGTTATTTATTTCATTGTGACGGTGTCACCTTAAGATTTGTGACGCCGTCGTTGTTTATATTTCTGGTCTTGACGCCGTCAACTCAAGGCCGTTTCCACAAGTTGAGTCGTCGCTTGGAAAATTCTGCAACTTTTGATCTTCGTTATTAACAAGTGACGCCATCGAGTTGTACTTGTGACGGCGTCGCAAGCCCTTTTCCAGCTTATTTCGCGACTTTGTCATTTTCTTCGTTTTCTTGTCCAATCGAGCAAAAAAGATCACGTTTGCTTCCCATGTACCTGAAAATGCAAATAGAAATAATTTAGAGCAATAAATGATAAAATATGTACGAGTTTAAAGGCTAAATGACCCCTTAAAAACGTATAAAATTACACCTCATCAATCCTCTAGCATTCTTTATTACCCCCTGAACTCCATGAGTCTGTAGCTTTCAATCTTGTATGAGTGACATGGGAGAGTAATGTCTCCCATAGAACCGTGTTGGCTTCATTTAGAGGAATGACGTGCGCATGGCTGTAAGGTCATTCGTCATACGTATCTTCCTCCCATGTTTCTTCGTTTTGTTTTCAGGTGGTGGGTGAGCCTCCTTTTCAGATATTTGTAAGGTTTTCTTTGTATGATTGAGGTTTCCCACTCGGATAGTTCCTACGTGGTTTTTTCTTGTTTCCGAAGTTGTAGGGGTTGGTCACCGGTCATGTTTAACCGAGATACCATTGATTTTTAGGAAAAAAAATATTCGGATTTTTTAGTGAGAAATGCAATATGTGAAAATTTTTGAAAACATTGTGGCTATTTTCTCATGTCCTTACGGATGACGCCATGTTTACGTATGGTATGTAAATCAGATTATAGATGGGGATGGGAATGGTTTTGTTGTTTGATTTCCCGTGTTGAACAGTAAGGACCCGATGGATTGATATAGATCTAGAAGCTCTGGTAACACTTAAACAAGAACAATAATGCACTGTTGTGAAGCAATATTTGCTTAAGTGTGTGAAACATTATGTGATAGTGTGCTTTTTATAGAGAGGTTTGTAGGGTTTATTTGTGGGATGATCGACGACTGTTAGGGAGCCAGGTGTCCACCATCTGAAAGCAGACAAGGAGGACATATGTCATTCGTCCTTTTTCTCGTAGTGGTGCTTGTCGTGCGTCCCCACTGTACGATGTCAAACGGTACATCTTAACCGCTAGTGAAGGTTGGTAATGGGCTTTATCCAAGCGTGTGATTAATGGGTTTGGGCCATTAATATTGATACGCTATCAAAATACATGTTTGGTTTTGCGTTAGATCAGTTCGTGTTGCGCTGAGTTAGTTTCTTGTAGAAGAAAATTAGTGCAGAATTGTACAGGTCAGGACCATACGGCCATATGTTATATGTGCATACGGTCGTATGCTCAAAAATGTACTTTTGGCAGATTCCGTAAGGAGGACTATACAGATGTGCGCAATTTTTGCATACATCTGTATGCTCTCAAAAGGACCATACAACCATATTACATTTCCATATTTTTTTTGTTTTGTTTATATTGTATAAAATCAAACGTGGCTCATTAGAGATCATGTTTTTTTTGGATAAAAGGGACGATTCCATGGTAAAATATATTAATAACCCAAAAGTTCCGATAAGAACAATGGAATGTGACTGAGTGTCACATTAACCTCAAGCCATAGCTTGAACAACCTCAAATCATATGACATGTCATATGATAACTAAACTATTACATAGCCAATAACACCGATAGGAAAGAACCACCTAATGGTGCATAAACAACAATAATTACACATAAATGATTATTTAAAAACTGCTTCAGGAAGATCCCAAAGCCTCGCCAAACTTTCACCATTCTTGGACTTCTTTAGTTTGCAAGAGAGAAGCTTGAGGCACACGGAGGGCTTTATGCATTCAAAAATCTGATCCGGGTTGCGTTTACCTTTCTTAAATAATCTCCAATTCCGCTCTTGCCATACATAATATGTAGCAGCAGCCAAGGTTGTAAAAACTGCTAGGCGCTAGTGAGGCGGTCGGGTAGGGCCTAGCGATTAATCGGTTAGGCGGGGATTAATCGGGGATTAATCGGATTAGAATTTTTATGCACAAAATTGTAATTTTAGATATTGTATTATATTATATGTATGAGATAAGCATAGTGCATCAAAGTTCAAATATTTCAAGTGTTAAATTATAAACATAATACATAATTATTCAAAGTTCAAAGTCAAATAGAGATATTACTCGGTTTGTTGACCATTTTTAAGCGAGCTTTGACCAATTTTGTTCGATTTATCGGTTTTTGACTAATTTTTAAGCGTTTTTGTCAAAATTTAAGCGATTTTGTTGACCGATTTTAAGCGATTTTGTCCGATTAGACCGATTTTATTCGATTTTGCCCGATTAATAGGTTTTTTGACCGATTTTTAGGCGATCTTTGGCCAAACCGATTAAATATGCCGATTATGATAAATCAAGGCGCTTACTGAGCGATCAGCGATTATGCGGGGATTAATCGGCCACCTGGGCCGATTTTTACAACAGAGGCAGCAGCAACAACAAGCTTCGCCACAACGCTATTTGTGTATGCCTCTCCATAATAGGCATTAAGGATTGAATTATGTCATAAACATTGGCCGTATAATGCGCAAGACTTGTACAATCTTTAACCCTATCCCAAATCCCTTTAGCAAACGGACATTCAAAAAAGAGGTGATCGTTAGAGGTCATGTTACCTATATTTAGAAAGCTCTTTGCTTCTACTTTTAACTAAAATTACTTTTAGAGTCTGATTATTCGTATAAGTATAAAAGTGTACTTCATGAGTAGCCGAAAGTCAGTTTCAGCAAAGTCGTTTAAAAAAATTAGTCTAGAGTCAGGACTCGGGAGTTACAATTTGGTATTAGAGCGTTGGTTTGAGGGAATTAAGTATCCGCCGTTAGAAGGATGCTACTTAGATTTAAACCAAGCACGGCCGTCTCCACCACCAACCTCGCCTACCACCTCCAAAAATCACCAACCCCACCTACCGCCATCGCAAACCACCAATCTCAACCACCATCACCAATCCATTCACCACCATTCACCACCACTAACCATGATGACAGTGTTAGTTGGGTATGGTGGTGATGGCGACAGTGAGATAGGTTGGTAATGACGACGATATTGGTTAGGGGATGGCAGTGGCAATGATGATAATTTTGAGTGTCGTTAGGCTAAAATGATGATAGGTTGGGTTGGTGGTGAGAAAGGTGGGTGTGGTTAGTGGTGGCGACAATGGTCGGTGGTCATAGTGGGAGGGGTTGATGGTTTACGGTGGTGGTGTATGGGGTTGGTGGTTTACGATAGTGGTGGGTGGGGTGGGTGGTGGAGGGGTGCTTGGTAGTGATGGTAGTTAGTAGGGTTGGTGGTGGCGCGAAGATTAGTGGTGGCGGTGGCGGCAGCAATAGCGACAATGGGCTTGAAATGTAAAACTTAATGGATAATCGTTAAATATTTAACGAAAATATACAAATTGGAAAAAAAAAGTTGTGTACCTTTTTATGCAAAGAAAATGTGTGATACCTTGATTAGAAATGACCCATAAGTTGGGTATTTTTTTGTGTCATTTGTCCTTTTGTTAATGGTTGAATTGTTTATATCAATCATGCAATATGCAATATTTTTAATGGTATTAAAAAATGTAAGTTATTTTCTTTTGTTCAATTAGAAACCTATATTTCTATACAATTATATAAAACATTTGGGACATGCTATTAATAGAAGGTTTAAAATTTCAAATTCAACAGATTACTTATAATGGAAAGAAGTGTTTTACAAAACTTGTATCATACACATAATTAAAGTTGGAGAAAGAAAATTAAATGTCTTAAACTATATAAACTTGTAACAGCCTAGAAAAATAAATATCTTCAATTCTATAAATTTATAACAACCTAAAAAAAATAAATGTCATTCAATTTTATAAACTATAAACTTGTAATAGCCGTCTAATATTCATATGAATTACACCACTCTTAAAAGTAAAAAAAACAAAAGCATCATCATCTCTCTCTCTCTCTCTCTCTCTCTCTCTCTCTCTCTCTCTCTCTCAAATAACCATCTTCTAAAGAAAAACATATAATCGGAAAATAACAATCACCAAAAAAATTGATTGCGGGCACCCTGCTAGTTATATCTAAATTACCTAAATAACCCACCATACTTGACTTAGAAGGTGAATGCATCAATGACTCAAATTTTTGTATACAACAAATCGATCTCACATGACTTGAACCTACAAAATTCATGAAGCCCTTGTCCTCATAACATTTGTACTTAATCGACCCATTGTCTTAAAAATCCACGAAGCCCTATATATAAGAGTTGTAGTTTAAGTTTGTTGAGCTAATTTATAAATTGACATTTATAACTTATATGAAGAAAATTAGCAACCTGGGTTAATTTTTGGGTATTTAACCTAGTTTTACATAGGAGGAGGCTTATCATGGAATAGTATCGAAGATTAGATTATGGAACCAACTTTTCTACGAGATGGCGTGCCCTCATTTTGGTCAAAGCATAGATTTAAGGTCGGGGACAATGCCAGTTGCCAATTTAACCACATACAACTACTTTTCGGTGGTGTTTGTTTTATAAGAGGCTCTGAATCTGAATATGAACCATACATCTGAATCTGAATCTGAGGCGTAAATGTCTGAATCTAACTGCATCTGAACGGGAAAAAAACTCATGTTTGAACCGCACATTTACTTGCTCGTACTATTTTTTTTCAGCAAGAGGCATTCAGAGACCCCTGTCAAGTCTAGACCATTAAGATCTTACTGCCTCTGAACGCGTCTGAATGGGAAAACAAATCAAATGGTCTGAACGACCAAAATGTCTGACCGCGTCTGAACGGTTCAGATTAAGAGGCTCTTAAGAGCCTCTTTATGAAAAACAAACACCACCTTCTAACGTTTATAATAAACAAATTATTATCAGTTATGACAAGTAGTATATCTATTAGCATAAAAGAGCTCGGTGTAGTGACATATCACACTTCATAGGGCTTTTTTTCCCTTGGCACCGCCAAACTACAACCCCCCCAACAACATGTAATCCTTCCTATGCCATCCGCATCACATTGGTGGTGTGTTATAGGAATTTTATTGAGGATGGTGTTTATGTTATGAGACTTCTTATAAGGTAGATGGTGACGTGACGATACCTATAAAACTTATATGGTGCAACTGTACCTATCTCTTTAAGTAAATTGCACGCCATAAAAATGCATTGTCAGTGTTTGAAACCCTTCGAGTACACGCTGGTGTTGTTCCTCAACGCAACAACACCCTCTTCTTCTATGAATGCAACTCCATTAGGTAGGAACTAGAAAAATCGACTAGTACTCAATACCAAATCACTTAGCACACTTAATTCAAAACCTGTTATAGACTTTTACCACATTTATGGTGGATTTTACAATACTTTTTTTTATTGATTTACTTGCTTATGTGCCTATTATTAAGTCAAAATTGATTGGACATAACTACGACGACTCTAGTAACAGCTTATATGAAATAATATTTTATACCAACCATCAAACCAAATGATACTATGCAATCAATTGCTTAAAAAATGGAAAAAGACCCATCTATGTTCTAGTTGTAGCTTGTTGATACAAAAGGGAAAACATAACATAAAATTGAATCGAATTGATCAGAAAACCCTTAAAACTTTCGAAAACCTTTACACACTTTTTGCTTCAAAAATCATTCGAAACACCTCCAATCTTTGCTATTATTCCGCAAACTCATTAACATGTACAAGTCTAACATATAACATCAACAAAGTTTGTATCTTTAACAAGAAAAACACAAAATAAAAATCTGAAAATGAATCTCGGTTTGATGAACAACCTCACGTTTTTGAATTTTAAGAACACTTCAAATTGGTTTTTGACACTACAAGCATCACAAACTCGTATTCTAGCTTTGATACCACTAGTAATAAGATCCTAACACGCGTTCCGTAGTTTGGGAAAGCTCAAAATAATAGTAAGACAATGTTAATTGTAGAGAGGAAGTAGTGATAGAAAGGAAAGATGTGTATATTATATTAAAAGGAAGAGGACCTAATACACACACTAGTAATGTTACAATGTAAGTTTCACCCTCTTAGTTTTAATCACGAGGGTATATATAGGGATCTAAATGCCTAACTTTACATGTTTGATATTATTAGCCCTTGCATATAAGTAAAATAAGAAACTAATGCAATTCCCGAATATGTCATCGCTTTTAAGGATAACAGATGGTATCCTTTGTAAGCGTCCAGGAAGCATTTGATTTTGAAGTCGGAGAGTGAGTCTACCTTATGGTCAATTTATGAGAGTGTGTAGCAATCTTTAGTGCAATCCTTGTTGATTCCTTTGAAGTTTACAAACATTCTCTAGGTTTCGTCTTTCTATTTTACCATTACTCGGTTGGATAGCCACGTTTGGTACTTTGTCCCGCGAAGGATTCCAGACTTGACCAACTCTTTTACCTCTTTTATTGTTGTTGCATTTCTCTCTGGATCCATATTTAGCTTCTTTTGTTGAACCAGCTTTACTTGCTTCCTTTCATTCAATTTATGCACGGTAATGAATTTTCTTTTCTGACTTGAATTTCTGTTGGAATTCTCATCATATTAGAATCTTTCCATGCAAAGGAATCTACGTTTACTTTTGGATGTTTGACCAATTTTTGCTTGAATTAGGTTGGGAGATGCCTTCCAACGGTTATCATTTGCGCATGGTATTTGGGTTTATCACTACTTCTTCTTCTGAGGTTCCGCTCTCAGAGATTACTTGAGGGGGTTGAGCCTCTTCAGCTAAGGCTTCCTTTAACCTCTTCACTTGCCGAAATTTTTTATGTCTTTGTATTTGTACATTATTACCCTTTAACCTTGCGCTGATTGGGAAATAAGTGTTGCATGCATGGTCGATGGGATCATCCCCAACTTTGCGATTGTTGTTCTTCCAAGGAACATATTGTAGGGGGAGTCCCATCATACGATCCTTAATGTAAGTTGTTCACTCCGATGATCCGTGTATTCTCCAATCATGATTCTCAAGGTGATTTCCCCAAAGGGGTGTATCTATCCTCCAGAGAACCCGAAGAAGGTAGTGCACACTTCTCTTTTTCTTTCTCTGATCTCGTCTTGTAACTTCATATAACATTATTCATAAATCATGTCATAAGAGGCTCCCCCATCGAGGACTCTTCATGCGTGTCTCCCATACACTAGCATGCTTATTAGGATAGGATCGATCGAAGGTGCTCTATTGGTGATTGTGGGAACACCATTTACTACACGCTCATACATCTCGGAGGATCCTTCTTTTTTAACGAGCTGGCCACCACTCTGACCATTAGGATAGGCTCCTCATATTCTAAAATGATTGGTGTTTCTCTCACGACAGGCTTTTTGTCTCTGAGTTGGGTATCAATATCCTTCAATCTACTATTCTCGTGTTTCATAATGAGATTAACTTTTATTTACATCCCCTAAATCTCATTTTGGAAAACATCTAACAGACTAAGTTTTGAACGCAAAACCTTGTGTTGGCATGTATGCAACCCTTTAGTTAAGATGTGTGCAATTTGATTTGCATAATCTATTTGGCCGTTTTAATAACACCGACTAATATTTTTGTCTTTAACCAAATGAAAATCAATTTCAAATGCATGCTTCGTTCATAAAAGATTGGATTAGTTGTTATTTTAAATTCCAAGTTAACTGTGACAAAACACATTAAGTAGAGTAACAATATCCATGTTAAGATCCTTTAAAATCATTAAACCAAACAATTTCACAAGTTAGAGAGCTTAAAGCTCTTTATTCTGCCTCAATATAAGATTTAGAAACAGTGAATTTCTAAGAGGCTAATGAGCCATTAAGAAACACTGAATAACTAGTAAGAGACCTTAAAATGAGATCTTAAAAGAGAGGATGCATAAACTGGTTCAAACAGTACACACCATAATAAGTTATATTAGGCATGGTGCGAGTTAGGTAAATAAGATTGAGTAATGATATTTGAGCCTAAAAATACACCTACAATAAAACCTTTATAAGTTAATAGTGTTAGGACTATGATATTTTATTAGTTTAGCGAGATATTATTATATCGATAAATTTATAATTTATTAATTTAAAGAGGTTTTATATATGAACTTTAAATTTCCTAGTCCAATATACTAGTTAGAATGTATACCATGTAAAGAGAAGAATAAATTACAAAAACAAGTTCCAATTAAAATTTAATGTCACATTCACAAATTAATTGAATGTGTCAAGTTCATTATTTTTGAATAAGTAAAAATTTAATGTCACATTCACATATGACCTTAATTGAATTAACTGAATTTTTGCAAGTTTCATTTATATAAAGGTCATACGTAATTTACGTCGATATATATATATATATATATATATATATATATATATATATATATATATATATATATATATATATATATATATATATATATATATATATATATATATATATATATATATATATATATATATGAAAATTTTAGTAATTATTAATTTATAGTTTCACTGGGACTAATATATATACAATTTGGTTTCAAAAAAATTATTCTTATTATTTTATAGATTGGTGTTCAAATTTATACTGGTCCCAAGTTGGGACTTGACAAATTATCAATTTTATAGAGGTTATTAATTTACCGAGTATTAATTTATAAATATTTTACTGTATTTCATTAATCTCTTTGACAAGTAATATACAATACATTTTTTTTTCTTCTTCTTCTCTTTCATCATTTACCACCAATCACATATTTAGGTCTAATTTTAGGTATAACTTTTAGGTATACAAATCATTTTTCAGTAAGCTTACAGTATGGGTGTGTCTGGTATAAACAAGCATTGAAAATTAGATTTTCTAAAAATTAGCCAAAGCTCACCGCTCTTTTTATCAAACGACTACTAAAATTCGAAAAAAAAAAAAAGTCTAAAAAGCTCGAAACATACCCGTTATCTGTAACACAAAGTCATAATTTGTAGCCTCATTGGTTAATAATGGTTATAGAAAAGTGTGATTTCAAATGTTTTTTTGGTATTAGAATAAGAAAAGAAGTGAAAGTAACGAAAGAGCGATCGTAATAAAGTAAGAGGGGGCAAAGTGTAACTTGAGAGGGTATATATATCTACTAGCCTATAAACCCATGATAAATCACGGACTGCTTATAATAAGTTAGAAAATATAACCTTAAAAGGTAAAAAAACCAAAAATACCAAGTAATGTTAAGTCTCCAAAAAAATTGTTCATTCCCATAAAAAAAATAAAGTATCAAATTTGTTTAAAAAAAACGAAGAAGAATAAACCAAGAATCTCCAAAACCGGATAATCTTAAACTTAAGTACATATAACATAGGTAAAACTAACAAAGAAGAACAAAGAATTTTAAGTAATGGCGAATCAAATCTTTTGTAGCACTTCATGGTAAACAACATTCAAAGTACTGTTTGAAACTTTACCATCCTTGTCGTATATCAAAACCTTTAATCCTTTCCGGCTTTTTACTCTAGACACAGCGACGTAAAGCTGACCATGTGTGAAGACTGGTTTAGGCAAAAAAATTCCAACTTTTGATAAAGACTGGCCTTGACTTTTGTTGATAGTCATGGTGAAACATACAGCTAATGGAAATTGGCGCCGATTAATCTTCAACGGAAGCCTCTTGTCTGAAGGACTGAGTTTCAACCGTGGGATGATAGTAGTGTGTCCGACATTTGTTCCTGTTAAGATTTGTGCCTCGATAACGTGTTCACCAAGTTTTAGAATCCTTAGTCTTGTCCCATTGCATAACCCAGCAGTTTGATCAATGTTTCGAAGAAGCATGACGGGTGCACCTACTTTATGAGCTAATTTGTGGTTAGGTATTCCAGACAACTTAAGACCATTCAACACTTCAGGAGAGTACAAAGATTCAGTGTAATCATTGTCTAGACCTTCGGATTCACATATACTATCTGAACTATAGTAAACAACCTCGTCACCTGGAATTTGAGATAGCAAATGGTCATTTATAACTTCAACAACTTCGTGAGTGGGAGCAAGAATTGCCTTCTCTTGAAAAAAAGAAGAATCTCGTAAGTTGTTGAGAAACGATGGATAAACAAATTAGACTAGTGACAGAATAGGATTTACATTATCAGTTATGAGTAAATCATCCGGAATATCAACTGTTGCCTCACCATCGTTAGCTCCACCTAAACGACCATCTCCCATCTTTAATATCCAATCCCCAAAATCCTTGATTTCTTGAATGTTACACTTATCAGAACCTTCTCTCAATCTCATGTTTGTCGTTAACTCAAGTACTGTACAATCATCCCATATATAAGACGAATTAAGAGATGCGTGTACAATGTCCTGCCTTGTTCCACTTGGAATAACTGGCAAAATTTGCCTAAAATCTCCTCCAAAGACGATAACCTTACCACCAAATGGCATATCTTTTGCACTTGGGTTAGTGGTCCTAATAACATCTCTCAAAGATCGATCTAAAGCTTCGAAACAATGTTTGTGCATCATTGGAGCCTCGTCCCATATTATCAAACTTGTCTTGATTAATAAAGCTACCAGATCTGTACCAGCGGTTATTGAACAAAAGGAGCCTCGTCCCATGTTAATGAGGAATGGTAAAACAAAATCAATAATCACTGCTTCACCCAAATGGGTTCCAACCACTACTAAGCAAAATGTAAACACTGCTAAGCAAAATCTTTCCACTACTAAGCAAAATGTCACTACTGATACAAAAGAAGTTTTAAAAATTCCAAAGGTGATAACTGATACAGTGGTTGGAAACCATTTTTATGTCATAAGGCCTCATTAATGGCAATGGAAGCCTAAGACCAAGGTTTTACATCATGTCGGTTGTGCATCAATGGACCTAAGGAAATTTGATTATGTTGATGATAGGTGCGGACCAAGTCAATATTGGCTTGGGTCCACAAAAGGAACTAACTTGTTTAAATTCATGTGCGTGGCAACTTACAAGATGAGCTAAAAGACAAAGGAATTTTTGATAGTGGTTGCTCCGGGCACATGACATGGGATGGGAGCAACCGGAGGATTTTGAAGCTTTTGATGGAGGATATGTGGCATTTGGCAATGATCCAAAGGGAGGAAAGATACTTGGCGAGGCACAATCGTAAGTGGAAATTAGACTTTGAAAAGGTCTATCTTGTCTGAGGACTAAAGTACAATTTATTCAATGTTCCTCAAATGTGTGATAAGAAAACTGGGTACTTTTTGGGAAACCGCGGTGTGTGGTGTTGTCACCGAGTTTAAGATGCCTAATGAGAAATTTGTGCAGTTAAGGATACCTAGGAAAGAGAACATATATTGTTTTGATCTTAAAGATGTAATTCCTAATAGGTCCTTAACCTGTTTGTTTGCTAAGGCATCAGTAGATGAGTCTAAATTATGGCATAGAAGGCTAGGTCACCTTAATTACAAAACAATCAATAAACTGGTAAAGGGCAACTTAGTGAGAGGGTTACCTTCTAAGGTTTTTGAGTGTAAGGAACTTTGTGTGGCTTGTCAAAAAGGAAAACAACATAGAGCCTCTTGTAAGACCAAAACTGTAAACACCATCACACAACCACTGTTTATGCTTCATATGGACTTATTTGAACCTACCTTTGTTAAAAGTTTGACCATAAGCAGTACTGCCTAGTTATCACTGATGATTATAGTGGATTTTCTTGGGTATACTTTTTGGCTGCTAAGAGTGAGACTAGTGAGATACTCAAGAGTTTCATTACTAAGATAGAAAATCTAGTAAACCATAAGGTCAAGGTAATCAGATGTGATAATGGAAATGAGTTTAAGAATGAAGTGATGAATCGGTTTTGTGTAGCTAAGGGTATAGAAAGACAGTTTAGTGTTGCTAGAACACCACAATAGAATGGTGTAGCTGAAAGGAAAAATATGACACTAATTGAGGCTGCTAGGACAATGTTGTCAGAATCAAAGTTACCAACTACCTTTTAGGCTGAAGCTGTAGGCATTGCATGTTATGTGCATAATAGAAGTAAGGTAGTGAAGCCTCACAACAAGACCCCCTATGAGCTATTACATGATAGGAAGCCTATGATTTCATTCCTAAAACCTTTTGGGTGTCCTGTTACTATCTTGAATACCATAGACTACCTAGGCAAGTTTCAAGAAAAAGCTGATGATGGTTACTTTTTAGGTGATTCTTCAAATAGCAAAGCCTTTAGAGTATATAATAGGAGGACTAGGATTGTTGAAGAAAAATTACATGTTAAGTTTAGTGAAGAGACTCCTAGTGTTGAGACCAAAGAACCAGACTGGCTGTTTAACATTGATATGCTAACCAAATCTATGAATTATGAGCCTATCATTGCAGGAACTTCCACTAATGTTGATGCAGGTACACAAAAGGATTCGATGCGTACAATTCCTAGGAAGTCGATTCTCCAAAGGAGTTCTATTTGGTTGAAAAGTGGAAAGCTGGTTCTGTCTCACCCATCATTGATAAGCAAGGTCCCACTGCTGATGATGTCTTGAATTCTGGAAGCAAAGATGAACATCATCAAGAAGAGGATGAGTTGATGAAAGATAACTCAGTGTCGGTAGAAGAAATTGAAAGAAAGAAGAAGCATTCTGAAAGCACTGTTAAGCCAAATGAAAGCATGGCTAAGCATAATGAAAGCACTGCTAAGCCAACTTCTACCACTGCCAGTGCAAGTGAAACCCCGGCTGTAAGTACTGATGATGGTACTTACTTTGGACCAACTGCCAAGCCATTTTTTGGTGATGAGTATCCACATGATCCTGATATGCCTGCTTTGGAGGAGATTGATACTCCTATTGATGATGAAAACATGGATGATTTCTTCAATTCTGATTTTACTAATTTGGAAACTGTCATTCATGAAAGTCCAATCACTACCACAAGGATTCATAAGATTCATCCCAAGGATCAAATACTTGGAAATTTGAACACACCAGTTAAAACAAGAAGCAAGGTTCAGCACACTAAAACCTTTCCTTAACAAGGTTTCTTTGCAAGGTCACTTCACAAAAGAAATAGTCATAAAGATCTGCAAAATTGTCTGTTTGCTTGTTTTCTGTCTCAAAAGGAGCCCAAGAGAGTTGAAGAAGCTTTGACTGAAGAAGGATGGGTTGAATCAATGCAAGAGGAGCTTCTACAGTTCAAGCTTCAAGAGGTTTGGACATTGGTTGACCTTCCAAATGGAAAGAGGGCAATTAGGACTAAATGGGTGTTCGAAATAAGAGTGATGAAAGAGGGATTGTGGTAAGGAACAAATCAAGGCTGGTTGCTCAAGGATACACATAAACTGAAGGCTTGGATTATGATGAAGTGTTTGCTCCAGTTGCAAGAATTGAGGCTATTAGATTATTTTTAGCATATGCTTCATTCAAGAATTTTGTGGTGTATCAAATGGATGTTAAGAGTGTCTTTCTATATGGCACAATTGATGAAGAGGTTTATGTTTATCAACCTCCTGGTTTTGAAGATCCTGATCATCCTGACAAGGTATACAGGGTGAAAAAGGCTATGTATGGGTTGCATCAAGCTCCTAGGGCATGGTATGAGTTCCTGTCTACTTATTTGATGGACAATGGCTTCAAAAGAGGGTTGATTGATAAGACTTTGTTCATTAGGAAACACAAGGATGATATTTTACTGGTTCAGGTTTATGTTGATGACATCATCTTTGGCTCAACAAATAAGGAGCTATGCAGGATTTTGAGAAACTTATGCATGATAAGTTTCGGATGAGTTCTATGGAGAACTCACTTTTTTTTAGGGGCTAGTGTTCAACAAAGGACCGATGGTATTTTTATTAGTCAAGACAAGTATGTAGCAGATATTTTGAAGAAGTTTGGGTTTCAGGATTTGAAGAGTGCTATTACACTAATGGAAACTCAAAAACCACTGCTACCAGATGATGGAAGTCCTAAAGTTGATTTGAAGTTGTATAGGTCCATGATTGGATCTTCGATGTATCTCACTGCATCTAGGAAAGATATAATGTTCTCAGTATATGTGTGTGCAAGGTTCCAAGTCACACCCAATACAACACACATGAATGTTGTTAAGAGAATTTTTAGATACTTTAAAGGTCATCCTAAATTGGGCCTGTGGTATTCTAAGGATTCCCCTTTTGATTTGGTGGCCTATACAGATAGTGATTATGCTGGTGCCAGTTTGGATAGGAAGTATACAACTGGAGGATGTTAGTTTTCTGGAAGCAAACTAATTTCATGGTAGTGTAAAAAGCAAACAATAGTGGCAAATTCTACAACTGAAGTGAATATGTGGCTAGTTCTTGTGGTCAAGTTCTTTGGATTCGTGGTCAAGTTCTTTGGATTTATGCAATCAATTACATTGGATTTTGGGTATAATTTTATGCATACTAAGAGTTACATTGATAATAAACATATTGAGATAAGGCATCACTTTATTAAAGATTGTAATGAGAAAAGGTTGATTCAAATGGTAAAAATCCATACTGATTTCAATGTTGCTGATCTTCTCACTAAAGCTTTTGATTTGGGGAGGTTTCAGTACCTTGTAGTTAGTATTGGAATGATTAATCTCTAAATCTCAACTTGTTTTGTAAAAGTTTGTATACATATTGTACTATTATTAGTTGATCTTAGTATTGCTATTTTTGTTCTAACCACTGTTAGTTATGTTCAAACCACTGTTTGTTTCTTTGTGTTCCCACTAACCATTTTGCAGAGATATGAAAGTAAATCACTGTTTGAATGATGCAAAAGACTTAAAAGGAAAAACATGGTTCTATTATTCAACTGTTATAAACTGCATTTGGAGATGCAGTGGTTACAACCATGACTACAAACTAAAAGGAGAATACATCAACATGCTTAAAACAACACCACATGACACAAGCATCACATCTAACCCCCACCACCTAAGGCTTCTTAGGAAAGGCCCACTCTGGAATCACTTTGGGTGCCCTTCGACCTTCAATAGCTCTCCACACTCTGGCATTTGGTAGCCCCATCACCCTTTCTCTGATAGGTGATGAGGCTGATGAGGAGGGACCAACAGTGGTGCTGTCAATAATGCTCTTGCACGTGGTGCTTGGAGCTCTTCTGTTGGGAGTACAGCAGCAAGGGGAGGCACAAGCAAGACTCTAGAAGAAGTGTCATCATATGTGCTTTCATATGGGGAAATATAGCTTGACATGGTGTCTGAGCTATCTTCCTTAATGATAGCATCTTGTGGTATTGGCTGAAATGATGATGGACTTGCTGATGAAGGGGTAGTGCTCATGGACAAATGGTTTCTCTTTCTTGATGAAACCTCTTCAAACACCTCTTTCTTATCTCTACCTGAATTGTTCAGCACAAAATGCCAAACACTCTCATCCCACACATCAGAGGAGCTTTCAGATGAGAGATTAATTGGGTTTGAATGGCTCATGGTGGTTTTTGGTAGAGTAGATTTTGAATGATTTAAGGAGAAAAGAGTGTTGGTGTGTTGAAGTATTTGAGTCTAATGTTCTTTATATAAAAGTTAAGATGGAATCAGGGAGTTAATGTAGGGAAGGTGTAAGTGGTTGAGGAGTAAATGAAGTCTTTGGACTTTGGAAAACGATTCAGTGACTGGGAGTTGACCATATTGACTTAGGATTTCACAATGATGGTTAACCACTGCTAAGTATATGGAACCACTTCTTGTTCTTTCTAACCACTTCTAACCTTAACCATCTTTTCAATGTTTGGTTTATATTTGTGATATGCAGGTATGAAGGATTGTTGGATACATTGCAGCTTTTGGAGCTTTTGCTGTTTAGAGTTAGAGTTAAAAAAAAAAAAAAAAAAAAAAAAATCTTGTAATCCTTCATATTTTTGAACCATATCACTATTTTTGGCAAAGATTTGATTGCTGTAAATCTTGGTCAAAAGATTGGAGTGTGATGCTGTATCCACTGCTAGAGTTTTTCAAACCACTGCTAGTGGTTTTCAATCCACTTCTAGCATATTTTTGTTCTTGGATACTTGAGGGGTTGTTTGGTAACTTTGGTGCTAACGTATTTATTCCCCCAAATCACTGCCAGATCATTTAATTGATCTTCAAATCACTTCCAATTGGCGCTCTACATAAACCCTAACCACTTCCATCTACCTACTTCACAAATCCTACATCATTAACATCACCAATCACAATGCCGAACCAATACTCCAAAACACATAACCTCATTGCTTATCTAGTAAAAAACAATCGATCCAAAGGTTTTCATGACATGATTGATTTTCTTACTCACAGCCCTATCCACTTTGCATTAACTGTAGCACCCACCATTCTTAAAGCCTGTGTACATCAATTCTGGGGTAATGCTAAACTTGAGGAGATAGATGGTGTAGACGTTTTTAGTACTGTTGTGGATGAGAATGAGATTTTGGTTGATGAGGAAATCTTTAGATGAGTTTTGAAGTTGGATGATGCTGATGGTGTAGTTAACCTTACTGATGTTGAAATCTTTGAAGGTTTAGAAAGGTTAGGTTATACTCAAAGGGGGGACAGTGTAAAATTTTTGAAAGGCATGTTTTCTCAACAATGGAAGTTTTTGATTCATACATTGTTGATGTGTATAAGTAATAAGACCACTGGATTTGATGACTTTCCCTCCAAAATTGCTACTGCTATAATATGTTTATCTGAAGGGAGGAAGTTTAATTGGTCTAGGATGATTTATGAAGGATTTGTGCAGAATATTAGGAAGAAGGGTAAATATTACTTATATCCAAGGTTTGTGCAACTAATTGTGGAAAGTCAAATAGAGGAACCTGTTGCACATTCTAAGGATTATGAGGTGCATTATATGCTACCTAAGGTTTTTGCACATATGAGACACCAGAACCCTAATTTACAGATAAGAGATGTTCCATTGTTCCCCCATATGATTAATTTGCCTGCTATTCCTGAGTTTGATGAAGGTCTTGACTCCCAATCCATGGAATCTGAACCCACTGCTAGTACACTTGAACCCACTGTTAGTGAATCTCAACCCACTGCTAGTGCACCTAAACTCACTGCTAGTCAACCTCAAACCACTGTAGAACCAATTTTGTTTACTAGGAGGACGAAGGGCACCAAGCTACCTCAGGCTGGTGTTAGTGGTGTTGCTCATGAGGCTGTCACAAGTTGTGGAGGTGACATGATTGGAAGGGCTTCCACTACTGATTCATGCTTAGATGCTGGTCAGGACAGTGGAAACATAATTAAGACCCAACCTTTGGCATCTCCTAATGTGGAGAGTTTCTTGGAACTCAACACAAGTGGAGGAATCCCTAGCCAGCTGGCTCATTCAGGGTGCATAGATGATCAGGCAAGGTCTGATGCTATGTTTACTTTATCCAAGGATTCACCTCTCAGAGCAGTTAACACAACTCGAAGTGATGAGGATAGTTTGGAACATGACAATGAATTGACGACTCATAATCAGGTACATGATGACTTTTCCAATGAACCACCTCTCGGACCAGTTAACACAGGTCGAAGTGGGGAGGATATTCTTGAACATTTACATGAATTGACGGCTAAATGTACCAAGATAGAGGTCACAATCTCTAGTCTTCAAGAGTTGGCTGTGTTTCAGGGTAAAGAAATTAGGAGGCTGAAGCACAGAATGTTTGTCATGGAGAAGGTGAGGAGACCTGGGGTTGCTATTTTAAGAAAGGTGAGAAAGTTCAAAAGGCAGGTGGACTCCTCTCCAGCTGTGAATGTGGAGGATGTACCCAAACAGGGGAGGAGTGAAGGCATGAATTCAGGGGAGGATTTTGGTGTGCATATGGATGAGGATGTGGATAGTGGAGATCAAGGAGAATGTGGAGGATTTTTAACGTATTTGAAACTTTTACTATATTCTTGTAACATTGTGATGCTCATACCTCAACCTCAACCTCAACCCTAAACCCTAAACCCTAAACCCTGGACCCTGAACCCTAAACCCTATAAAATGATTGGTATTGAGTCCATACAACGATAGTAACACTTAATGTTAAACATAAACGCTAAATCCTAAGCCATAAATACTAAACACTGAATAATTCTCAAAATTAATAACTTTTCCGGCAAAAGGGTTATATATTTCCATGTTCGGCACCCTTGTAGTGGACTTTCACCAATTAATTAAATTTTCTTATCTTTTTCAATTATTATCAACCTAGAAGTACCTATTGACATTTTAAAGAGTTTAACCCTTTTAGAGGTAAGTTATCACGTGCGTTTAAGATATATTGTAATTTTAATAAACACTCACATTTATTAAAGAACTGTGAATGTATATCTCTTTTTCTTTTTTCTTTCTTTTTATTTTCTCAAAATTTTTTATTCGTACTTGATAAGGTTTTAAAAGGTACCATTTTGAGGGGTCGTTTTAACCCTTATTTGATCACTTTTGTATCCGTTATTGCTTAATATCGTTCCTTTTCACTTTTTAGGTCTCTTGAAGGCAAAATGCTGGAATGGCACTTATTTGGACGAAAAGGCGCGAATATACGAAGAAAATGGCCAAATTCATAATCGAGACACTCAAAGTCGCCGAAAATGTATATGGCGTCATCGCTTAATCGCGACACCGTCGGAGGAATTTGTGACGCCGTAAGAGAAAATGGCTTGTTCAAGGACGGTGTCGGGCTTTAAAGGAGTAGACCGTCGCAACTCGACGGCCTAGATGCGACCCGCACGACGCCGAATCAAGAGGACGGCGTCACGGACATAAGGTGACGCCGTCGCAAGGTTAACGTGGCCAAGACGAAACCCTAATGACGGCGACACGACGGTGTCACAAAACATAAGGTGACGCCGTCGCATATGTAATATTATATATAGAATCCAAAATTTTTCGCTTTAGGAGAGTCTTTTTGGAGTAAAACCTAAACCGAACCAAGGGTGCCTTGTACAAGATTTTAGGGTTCCAAACCCTATCTTACATCAAGATAAGTTTTACTTCATCAATTCAATTATGTCTTTGATTATTTGTGTGTATGCTTGCATATTCTCCATGTCCGGCTAATTTATTTGTGTGTTTGCTTAGGGAATATGAAACTTAATTATTAAATATTGATCGGTTGTTTCTTATCTTAGTTGATTAATGATCTAGTAATGCGATAGGTCATTCATTGTGTACTTAATGCTTGATTCATCTTTGTGAACCTTAGAATATAATTACCTGAGTAGTTGTAAGCTAAACCATCCAAAGAGTGCCTTAGAGTAAGAGTTTATTATCCCTAGTGGGTTTTGTAGACGAGACCCTTTGGTAAGTTCAAAGAGTTAGGGAGAAACGCATACCCTACAACTTTAGACACATAACGCAACTAAGAATAAGGAAGTGACAACTCAACCATCAATAGGAGATAATTAAGGAGTAGTAAAACCTAAGTAAACACATCTTTAAACTATCATACGAGCACACATTAATTAGACATAGACTACCACCACCTTAGTTTAGATAATTAGATAATAGTAGAGTAATCGGTAGAAATACCAACCCCCAAATCCAATACCCGAGATTCGTACCTTTCAATTTCCTAAAAAACATAAAAAAGATAAAAAAAATAATCTTCCTCAACCTTAACCTTAGCGTAGTAACTTCTCACTAGCATTCCTATTCCCCTAGAGAACGAAATCAATACCCGTGGCTTACCCTAATACTACACTACAACGATTAGGTTCACTGCCTAGGGTGTTGAAAAACTTGCTCGACGAAAAGGAAGTTCCTTTGACCCCGAACGCGCTGCGTAAGCGTATCAGTACTTTTCTTGTCAAAGACTCAATAGAACCTGTTTGGTAATTGAGTTCTACTTACTAAAATTTAGTGACGTGCTACTTTTATAAATGTATTATACACTCATGTATGACTTAATGTTCCTAAAATGACTACTATCATGTTTATAAAATGAAGATAACTAGTTGCTAAATAACAACACTAAATTAATGTTTTCATTTTAATTGTTTTGGTATAAAAGGAAATAGCCTTATTGAATCGTTTTTTTAAATATATTTCATTGCCTAAATGGTTAAAAGACATGCTTTGTTACCCGAAGTCCATAAATATTTTCTAGCTTTTCACTAATGTTGTATTTTGCTGTGCTCCAGACATTTTTTAGTTCGATAGGTTTCCAAAATTTCTCGGCATTTTTATAATTTAACTTACACATAAAATCAACTCACAAGATGTAAAACAATAACCTTTTCTAAGTTGTTTATCGTATGATATATATGTTACTTGTGACATAATTCACTTTTGTTAAGTGAATCATACATTGAATTGTTAATGGTTATTAACAATATTAGGTATTATACCCTAAGACAAAAATACCCTAAGTCGACTTTTCTCTCTGGCGACTAAAGAAAACCGAAACCTTCTTCGCAAACAACGATCATCTCGCTTTTTCTCTTAATCCTTTACTCTAATCTCTATTCTTATGCAATTACTTATGTGATTTTCTTAATTATTTTGATTTTGTGATCGCTAGGAGTTAGGGTTCTTCGTTTGTTAGGGTTTCGTTTTTTTGTTTTCTTTTCCGTATTTATTCGCTCACCGGATAGTATATACATGATTAATTGATTGTGTGTATCATCATAACATGGAGCCCGGTTAGTCTTTTGTGGGATTATCGCTAAACCCCAACATCCCGTTAGGGTTTTCTCTTATTTTATTTTGGTCGCTTTATGGTCTTCGCCGGGTTTGTCATATTTACGTGGGTTTGTGTGGTTGTGTGTGGGGTTTCGTGTCATGGAGAAAGGGTTTTTCAACAAGGAATGTCCGTTGAAGAAATCTGCTAGTCCAGCCACCAACTTGGCCGATCAAGTTGGGTCTCTTAAGGAACCTATGCCGGTTACTGGTTTGGTTGACAATAATTTGGGTGTGGAGCAGATTGCGCAGTCTAGTGGTACTATTGGTGGTATGGATTCTGATTGTTTTGCTGCGTCCGACAATGGTACACCTCTTGTTGGTACTGATGGACAAGTGGAGCCGGTTTCACTTGATTCAAGCCCTAGTCATGATGTACCTGCTTCTGATTCGGCCTCTAAACAGCCTAATGTGGAGCAGTTGATTGCTAATGCGCATCAGAATTTTGATGCAGCAATGAATAAAATTGACAGTGATATTGCTAAGATGGCTTCATCTTCTGATGTGAACAACTCGAGTGGTATTAATGGTAATAAAGTTTATTCTGCAAATACTCCTCTGTCGAGTTTTGATGTGGCTATGCAATCCCAAATGTACGGTACTAATCATAGTGTTACTTGATCTTAATGCTTGATGGATGGTAAGAATGCTTTACTACCGGTCTTAATGCGAGTGATAGTATACACAATGAAGTGAGGTCGTTGCTAATGTGTTAAACTCGGAACGTGTATCTAGGAAAGTTAACTTCCGTTCATTGGTGAATGAGAATCGAATTGATAATCATGATACGATTCTTCCTAAGGCTGCTATGGAGGGTGTGTTTAACCGCTATGATAATACTCTTGTTGGCTTCTTTGTCGGCAAGAATATTGCATTTCAGTTGGTCAAGAATTATGTCACCAATACATGGGGTAAGTTTGGTTTAAAGAAACTTATGAAGAATGATGATGGTGTATTTCTTTAAATTTGATTCTAAATAGGTGTTGAGAATGTTCTTCAACGAGGACCTTGGATAATTCAGTAATTCTCCTATCATTCTCACTAAATGGACTCGACATGCTATTGTCCAAAAGTGAGGTTACCAAAGTGCTGTGGATTAAATTGCATAATGTGCCATTACTTGCATATTCGGAAGACGGTTGAGCCTTATTGCTACTCAGGTGGGTAAGCCGATCATGTTAGATGCATTCACTAGCTCTATGTGCGTTGACTCATGGGTTCGTATTAGTTTTGCTCGTGCTCTTGTTGAGTTATCATCGGAAGCTGATCTTAAACATGTGGTAACTATGGCTATCTCTAAGAAGGATGATAGTGGTTTTACGACGGCTAGTATCAAGGTTGAATATGAATGTGTTGGGAATTTCAGAAATGTTGATTCTGTTGAACGAGAATAATGGTTCCTTTGAAGAAGAGTTTCTCAAGTATTATAAACGTACAAAGTAGGAACTATCTTGAATTTATTCTCATCAGCGGTGGATTCTCAAGCATCAAGTCGTGGAATCTACTAAAGTAGTGAAGCGGTGAAATCAAGTAGTGAAGCAATTGAAATCATCAAGCGATGGATTCATCAAGTATTGAAGTCGTGGAATCCATCAAGTAGTGAAGCAATTGAAGTACACGTAGAGTATGCATCTCAGATTATTTATTTATATGGTAGCCCATCATTATTATTGTACTGCCCAAGGTTAGCATGGGCATGTGTATGGGTTTTACATTTATTTATTTGCATGCTTGTACTTTTCCCTAGAAAGGGAATAGTGTTCCTTGTCTATAAAAGGAACATAGGCATGCTTGTTCTTTTCCCAAGAAAGGGAATAGTGTTCCTTGTCTATAAAAGGAACTTAGGTCTATTGTATTAAAATAACTTTTCCAGAAAAACATTCAAGAAAAAAACCTCTATAGAGAGGGTGTAAAGATCCATAGAGGATCATTAGTTTTGTTTGAAAAACCTTGTTGGTAACTTTGATTGTGTTCTTATTATTCCGCTGTGCACGTTCAATCATTGTTACTATACACTCTAGTTGAGTCCGGATCTTGTGTTTCATCAGAATGGAAACCTCCACATTGCATGGAATGTAAAGTGTTTGGGCATGATAATGCTTGTTGTACTAAGTCTCATAAGGAGCATCATGCTGATGCTCACACCTCGACCTTGGATGTGAATGATGATGGTTTTAAGGTGGTGCAGAATTGGAAAGCCAAACCCCAAGGTACGAAGTTGTCTAGTGGTATTAATATGGGTAAGGGTCCTAAATTTGCTCCTAGGAAGCGGTTTATATCCCAAAGAAGAAGACGCCGGACGTTGCTACATTAATGCTATGGTACTCTGTTACTACTTCTAACTCTTTTGGGACACTTGAGGTGCATGAGGACACAGCATTCAAAGTCCCGTGGTTGATTCTAATACCGAGGAGGCGATGATTGGGGATTCTCTTGGTTGTTCTAAGGAAGCGGATGTGGATAAGGGTCGACAATGGAGGTTAATGAGGATGTGTTTAATAAGGCGGTTCTCGCATCACATGTATCGCCATGAGTGATTCAATGGGAACAATGGATGTTGGTTCTACTCCCATAGTTGAGAAAATTGGTAAGCTTGAAAACTACTTATTTCGGGAAAGCTACTCTTGTGGATGATGATGATCAACCTATTCCGCCTACCTCGCCTATTAAGAGAGCTAACCCTTTTCTAAAGTGGGAGAGATTGAGGTGTCGATCAAGATGAGGTTGTTGCTAACCCATTTGATGAGTCCGCTAATTTATTTGGTGGTGGCCAAGGGTATGAAGATGAGTATGATGAATATGACTTGATGACTATTCAAACAGTTCGTGATCTTCACGGAATTTGGATTTCTTTAATGCCATGTATGGCACAACGCTTCAAGGTCCTAGGAAATAATTTCGTTGTGTCATATGTTATCATTTGAGTAGTGTTTTGTTTCTTGTTTAGATAATTGGAAGTATCTTGTTATGTAAGCTCTATGCCTATGTAACGGGTGATATATGGGATCTCACTCATATACATTGTACTTAAACATTTATTTGGTTAATATATTTACTGGTGCAGGATTACTCCCTTTACCAAAAAAAACAATATTAGGTATTGGTTTATGAGGAGTTATAAACGGATTTTGAAAATGTGGTGGTTGTTTTAAACCATGATTGCTAGTAACATGGCTTCGATGGTGCTATTCCTATTCTTAAAGTCGTGGTACCGAAGGTGATTTTCGATGCCAGTTACAGTAAATGACAAACATGAAACCATAATGGTAATCTTTTCGATCATGTGTGATTGCGGTATTGAAGTCTATTGTTATTTTCGATTAATATGGTTGGTTTGAGATAAGATAGATAATATTTATGTCTTATATATCCGTAATTGATCGAGCGATTTTAGTCACACTTATTATAATTGCTCGAGCAAACATCAATTTTAAAACTAAGTACATGAGTACGAAACTTGAAAATAACTCAATAAAATAAATTCAATTTAATAATAATATTCAAAGATAATCAAAGAGATAATTGGCGGTGTGGTTATTTGATCCCATAAACCGTCATCCGAGTTAGTGATATTTTAGTGTGTCACCGTGTTCGTCAGTACAGGTGAGTTAGTATGTTCTGTATTTTTGTCTCTAGTTATGCAGTTGGAACATCGGTGGATTATGGTCAATTGTGATACCTGGGTCATTGGGTGTCATGTTTTGTGTCCAGAACATTGGCATGTCCCAACTACAATTCTTATTAGTGGTCATGTTTTGGATGCAAGACAAAAGTTCAATATAGATATCAAATTTACCATAGATCTAATAAACCAATCATAGCATTTCATTTTTCTAATAAAATAAACTTTCACCCTCTTTTTAAAAATTAAATATCTTGCAAACCGTTAATCGTTCGTGAAAAAATTATACCATCGCGATGAGAATTAAATTATCTTTCTATAGATATGCACTTCTATATATTTTAAACGGTTTTTTTTCAAAATATCGGTCCGTAAAAATTATATATGATCAGTGAAAATCATATATGATTCGATTTTTACAAATCATATATGATTTTTGAAAATCATATGTGATTTGTAAAAATCATATGTGATTCGATTTTTATAAATCATATATGATTTTTCTGGGCGGAATTTTTGAAAATAAAAGTTTGTCAAAATTATAGAGAAGTGCATATCTATAGAAAAATAATTTAATTCTCGTTCCGATGGTGTATTTTTTATAGTTTGAAGATTTACCATTTGCAAGATATGTTTTTTTAATTTTTTTATTAATTTTGATAAAAATAAATGGCTAGAATTGATTTATTAGATCTATGGCAAATATGAGATCTATATTGATCTCAACTTTTGGATGCAATTGGCACGTCACGCATATGTAGATCAATTGGTTGGTCTCTCTCATCTTTTAGTTGTGGTTCATGATTTTAGAATTGTTTAATCTTCTTGATTATGAAAGTTGGGATGCCGTTTATTTTGTTTTGTTTTGTGGTTGTTGTGTTATATTGTTGCCTTTAAAAAAAAAATTAATAATAAGTATTAACTCAAAATAATGCGAATAAAAGTCACAAAAATAGTGAAATATTCAAATACATTGTGTAAAATTAACTAAAAATATTTTGTGGATATGCTTGATGAAATATTGATTATATGTTGTGGATGATGATTAAGATGCGGATATGCATTAACGATGAAAGTTCGAATACGTATGAAATTATAATTACAACTTTTGATGACATGAGGATGATGATGATTAAGATGCAAATTATACAATTTAGAGATGCAATCTATAATAAATTTATGATGATGATTCATGGTTGTATCAAGATTGGGAAAAAAATAATTGTATATTTATTCAATCTATTAACATCCATGCTAGAATATATCCTAGAATGACGTTCATGATGCACGAAATCTTTTATATAATAAAAGAATTACATCATTTCGGAGTGTTTTTGCAAAACCCTTCTTATTGAAAAAAAAATTAAACCAATAGGAGAGCTCGAATTTGCCACGTAGACAAAATCGAGCAATATGATTGGTCAATAGAAAGTCAAAATTAAATTGATTTTGGTCAAACTTAATAATTTTGGTTAAGAAAAAAAATGAAAATATAGGTGTCAAATTTATGAAAACATAAACTTAAAAAAGAGGAGTAATTAATAAAACTTTAGTGGTTGAATTTTAAATAAATTATATAGAGCTAAGTGTAAAATTACAAGTTTTCATGTTTTTAATAACTTAAAAAAAAAAAAAAAAAAATCAAATAACTCCTTACACTTTATACCCCTGACTTTATAATATTAGTAACGGAATATAAATATCAAATGGTAAGCACGAGTTCTTGTGATATGAAAATAAATATCTGCGATGTTTCATTTAAAAAAAAAAAAAAAAAAAAAAAAAAAACGTAATAGTTGGTCGTTGTAAAGAAATAAAAGTATGTTACTTTAGAAAAAAATCAAATAACCCTTACACTTTATACCCCTATACTTTATAATATTAGTAATGGGAATATAAATATCAAATGGTAAGCACGAGTTATCGTGATATGAAAATAAATATCTGCGATTATATTTATAACAACGACTGTGAATTATTATTTAAAATTTATATATGGATATCCATAAAACATTTTAAAAACTTTACGAGCATATTTTAACTTAATCAACGCTCATTATGTGCTACTAAACTCGCACATTTTGTACAACATGATATCAATTATTAAAGTTAAACAACAACATCAACCTCAAACTCAACATGTATGTCGCTTAAAACGTTTTACAAAGCTAATTATTAAAAATAATAATAATAAATAAAATAAATAAAAAAATGGGTTAGATAGTCATTAGTTAATTTAAAAGGTGTTTTCCTTAAATTATAAAAAAATGCACGATCACAATCCTTATTTCATAACAATCACCTCCTAAATCAAAAAAAAAAAAAAAAAAAAAAAAAAAAAAAACTACTTAGGTGATAACCTAACTTTATTCATTGACGTGATGTTTCATCAAAAAAAAAAAAAAAAAAAAACCTAATAGTTGGTCGTTGTAAAGAAATAAAAGTATGTTACTTTAAAAAAAACAAATAACCCTTACACTTTATACCCCCGTACTTTATAATATTAGTAACGGAATATAAATATCAAATGGTAAGCACGAGTTCTTGTGATATGAAAATAAATATACGCGATTCTATTTATAACAACGACTCGTGAATTATTATTTATAATATATATATGGATATCCATAAAACATTTTAAAACTTTTGAGCATATTTTAACTTCGTCAACGCCATTATGTGCTACTAAACTCGCATATTTTGTACAACATGATATCAATAGTTAAACTTAAACAACAACATCAACCTCAAACTCAACATGTATGTCATTAAAACGTTTTATAAAGCTAATTATTAAAAAAAAAAAAAAAAAAAAAAAAACATGGGTTAGATAGTCATTGGTTAATTTAGAAGGTGTTTTCCTTAAATTATAAAAAAATGCACGATCACAATCCTTATTTCATAACAATCACCTCCTAAAATAAAACTACTTTGGTGATAACCTAACTTTATTCATTGACGTGATGTTTCAAAAAAAAAACGTAATAGTTGGTCGTTGTAAAGAAATAAAAGTATGTACATGAGAATTATTAAGCAAGAATATATAGTTTTTGATCAGGTTATTACGTTACTATATCTGCGATAATGTTATTGAGTTGGTAATCACGGATGTGAGATACAACCATTATTCTATACTTATGATTTATGTGTTAACCTCTTTTGCTTCGAATAGAATCCGAAAGAGACTTCAACATAACTTTGGCTTATGCCTTATCTAGCTGATAGTTTTTAGTAACTTTTTTTATGGTTTAACTTTTTTGTTATACACAGCAACTTTTAGTAATTTTTATTTTATTTTAATGTTTTATTGAAAAGTTCTACGCTTATTATTTGTGTTTTTACTATAAACACACTAAGCCATGATAGAATTAGTTGTGAGTTCGGGGTTTTTTTACTAAGCTTCTCAAAAAGCTTATAGCTTTATCATAAACTTATTGTGTTATGGTAATTGAATAAGCCAATAAGAACATTTAATAAGCATACCAAACACCCTTTAGTTCTAATCAAGTTTTCTTATTTGATGTTATGACTAACTTTGTTGTTATCCTCACTATAATACAACATGTTAGTGGTTTTTGCAGCTTTATGATCTTATCACACATACTAAAGTGTAATGCAATTTTTTGTATGTTTTTAGAAGAGGATTAAGTATCAACACATGATTTTCGTGGAAGGATTTTCTCCGCTCAAGGTATGAATGTATAATTAAGTTGAGTTCTTGATTTAGATAATATATGAATGTATTTTAATGTACCAAAGATGTGTTTTAGTGCCTATACTGGAATTTTATGGTAGGAATGTTCGAATATGTGAGTCGGATACGCATGTTATACGGTTAGAAATACATGAGCTTATTGGGCACACATGTAAGCAAAATCATGAGATTTGATTGGTTAATAAAAGTCAAAATTAAATTGATTTTGGTCAACCTTTAAAGTCGACACGATCGTGACCAGTCACTGGGTGCCACATCGCCTTTCTCGACAAAATAACTTTGAAATGACCAATGTGGGGTGTAGGTCGAGGCAACCCAAAAATGAAAATCGGTCATTTTTTCAACCGATATTTACACACACTTTCCTTTCAATCTTTTTTTTTAACTTGGTCATCGACTGTGGCAACTTGGTCGTGTCTGGTCATAGGAGAGAATTCATTATTTCGCCACGTAAGCAAAATCGTGTGATGTGATTGGTTAATAAAAGTCAAAATTAAATTGATTTTGGTCAAACTTTAATAAATTTGGTGAAAATTTTGGTTGATCGAAAAACACATAAAAATATAGGTGTCAAATTTGTGAAAACAAAACTAAAAAAAAAAGATGAGGTAATTAATAAAACTTTAGTGGTTGAATTTTAAAATTATATAGAGTTAAGTGTAATATTATAAGCCTCCATGTTTTTAATAACTTTGGATTATAAACAAATACTCTCTTATACTTTATACCCTTTACACTTTATATCTTAAAAAATACAATGTATATGTTGTTTTAAAATAACAACATATAAATTTGCATAAGATTATAAGTATCAATCTTTTTACTTTTTACTTTCAATAAGGACTCACTTATTTCATTTTTAAAAGTTTAACTTATGTGGACACGAGTTTACATTTTAAATACGGCTAAATTACTGAAAACGAGAATACAATTATCAAATTGTAATCATGGGTTACTTTAATATAAAAATAAATATACGCGATTATACTTATAACAATATTTGAAAAAAAAAAACTTAAAAAAATATGAGGTAATTAATAAAACTTTAGTGGTTGAATTTTTAAAAATTATATAAGGTTAAGTGTAATATTATAAGTTTTCATGTTTTATAATAACTTTAGAAGTTAAACAAATTCACCTTCATACTTTATACCCCCTATACTTTATATATTAAAAATACAATATATATGTTGTTTTAAAATTACAACATATAAACATGCATAGGATTATAAATATCAAAATATTTCTCTTACTATATAAGTTCAGTAAGGACTCATTTATTTTATTTTAAAAGTATGATTATGTGGACACGAATTTGAATATTAAATACGGCTAAATTTTTAAAAACGAAAATATAATTATCAAATTGTAAGTACGGGTTACTGTAATATGAAAAAAATATATATACGTGATTGTACTTATAACAACAAATCATGTAATTCTTATTTATTTATATAAGGATATGTAGAAAACACGTTTTTTTAAAACTTTAAGGAATATATTTTAACTTCATCGACGCTAATTATGTATTACTAAACTCGCATCTTGTGTACAACATAATATCAATAGTGAAATTTAAATAGCAACATCAACATATATGTCTGCTAAATATAGTTAAATCTTGAGTTATCTAAGAGAAACTTTTTAAAAAAATTATTTTAACAAATTCAAATGGATATTAATATATAATAGAAAACTCGTGCATAAGTATATAATTATATGTAATTACCTTTAAACACAAAATATTCAGTATTAATACAAAATAATTTTTGTTTTGTCTAAACCCCGTGCGTGCATGGGTATTATAACTAGTATGCATATGTTGGAATAGCAACAACTCAACTAAAATGTATATGTCACAATTCTCAATTTCCGGTCATTTTTCAAATTTATATTTCATTAACGATATATTTCTTATTAAATAAACGCTATCGCACGATCATTTATTTTGAACAATTGATCCGAAACTTCCAAAAATTTATTCCGATTTATTTTATACTCATATTAAGATTATAAAATAATATTATTACTTTACCCGATGTTTTCAATTTATTTTGTATATAAATTGTTATGTATAAAATTTTACGACGGTTTTCGTAAATTCAACTCGATAATTATTTATTCACTCAATTATTGTAAGAAATGTATTTTTATATTTTTTATGACTTCAATATATTTTATTTTGATCCGTTAAAATTTATTTTTAGTTAACGCTACCCTAAATGCTTAAATATGTACACAAGTTATCAACTATCCTTAAATAGCTACACATTTACTTTCACATATACATTTAATTATTACAAACTACAACTAGTCTTTTTTTTTTGGGTATGTCGACCCACAAGGGTGACTTACACCCTTTGATACTAAATATCTTGTACTCAAAATTACACGTATATTATTAAAGGACATTACTTACACATACTTCTCATTATACAAAGTGTAAAAAAACAAAATATCCTCTCTTCTCTTCTCACCATAGAACCGGCCACCTTGAAAGACCAAGAAGGAGATCACAAAAAAATTTCAAGTCAAGTTCATATCAATCTAGTTACACTCTTAGATAAGGTTTTGAAATAAAAACCTAGGGTGTTTAGGATTAACCTTGTTCATTTAACCTCATCAAGTAACTAGTAAGCATTTCATGTTCATATTCATCTTTCATATTCATATTATGTTCATTTCATCATATTTGAGAAAAACATGCATGAATTCCATGATCCATACCACTTTTATTTGTTTTTAGTACATATAATGAGTTTTAATTATTCAAATAATTACTCCTTGAAATATATCACTTTTGGTGATGTCTAGGAACCCATGACACCCTAAGAAGGTGTATGGTAGGATTAGAATAGCTTCGACGTTGGTTTAAATTGGTTAGAATAGGTTTTGCGAGAAAAACTCATTTCGACAACTTTATTTAAAGGTCTGATCATATTTTGAATTCTGGAAATCTCGACAGTTTACAAAAATTTTTGGGCTAGATATTTAGAAAATATACTTTAAAACGAAAACGTGGTCGCTTGAACGGGTTAAAACGGAGTTATAACGAAGAAGTTATGCTATTTTAAGTTTTACAACGAAAACTATTTGTTTCGTAAAATTCAGCATGTATTCTCAACTTTTACGAGTCAAAATGGGTCTTAAGCGTTATAAAATGTGTCGACTTATCAAATATATATTAGTATACTTTAACATGAAGCTAAGGACATATAAAACGAAAACGGACTTGTAACGATTAAATTACACGCGTTTAAACAAAGTTGTCAGAACTATTTTATATAAGCATAATTAATATATTTCTAATAGACAAACATATCGGCCGCGAATGACCATGTTGAGGGTCGTTTTTAACATTGATGTAGTACTTTTATAACATGATGTCTTCTAGTAAAAGTAAGTTCGCCTAGCATATTTTCCAAAATGCCCAACCGTTCGTCAAGCGGAGTTGTAACAAATAAAATACGGTCAATTAAACTTTGCCGAAAACCACCCTTAAACAATATTTTGGACACAAGTACCATACTTTACCTATATTTTCTCCATGATCGAGACCTCTATGATGAAAACTTAAATGCTAAAACTTTGAGATAATGATACAAGCTTTCCAAAACCGTTGAGTTTGTTTCCTAACACTCGATGTGCACCATTTTACGACTAGCTTTTCAAGGCCGTTTAGTCACTTTCATGAAATTGTCAAATGACATTATTTTACGACGAAAAGTTATAGTTTCATAATAAATCACTAAATGACTATCGTAGGATGTCATTTCAATATAAATACTTGTAAAGTAATTTATAAATTGTCAAGACTTTATAAGATTATTTTTCACGATAAACTTTATTTTCAAAAGTGTACAAGTGGTATGGATATCATATGAGTTTGCATGCACGACATTGTTTCATGACTTATATTAGAGCATATCATTCATAATAGGTCGCGTTAGAGAGTTGCGTCTCATTTCGTGCATCCACTTTGTCATCATAACTATTGCAACAGTGAGTTCGTAGCCCCACTTTTACTCGCTTAATTGTTTTATAAACTCTTCGGGAGATACATGCTCAACTTCATGCTTTTACTTTACACTTATATGAACTTAAACTATATTGTTTGAACTATCATGAACTTGTTACCCTTTTGTTTCACTACTTATGCTAGTAAGTAAATTGTGCCCGAACTAAATTAATCATTATGTTATGAACACTACTATTTGAACCACTTTCCGTGATTTTGAGCCCTTCGACATATATATTTGAACACTTTAACTTGATTTAAAATATTTTGACATATAAGTAATCTCTTTTAACTTAATATTGAACCTTTGACTATTTTGAACATGTCTGACGTAATATTGAACCCTTTGACCATTTTGAACTTGTTTGACTTTATAATGAACCCTTTGACTATTTTGAACTTGTTTGACATAATATTGAATCCTTCAACTATTTTGAACCTTTTGATAGGTTTTGAGCTCTTTGACTGTTGAACTATTTTGAACTTTTGAACTCGACTTAAACACTTGAACTTAATTACGAACTTTTGAATGAAACCCTTGAACTTAAATACGAACTTATGACTTGTTTGAACTTATTGAACCGTACGTGCTATGACCTTGACCTAAAGTCTCCCATGTTCGGAGCATCACTATAAAGTCTCCCTTGTTCGGAGCATCCCTATAAAGTCTCCCTTGTTCGGAGCATCACTATAATTCTCGGCTTGTCGGTGGAGTGTTCATAATAATTCTCGCCTTGTCGGTGGAGTGTTCTCAATAATTCTCGCCTTAATGGTGGAGTGTTCTCAATAATTCTCGCCTAGGTGGTCGAGTGACAAAGGAGTCTCCCTTGTTGGAGCATTGCAAAGTCTCCCATGTTCGGAGCATCCCTAAATTATTATATACGTGATGCTATACTATAAACTATTATGACAACGTATACTTGACTATTAGACATACTATTTTGGCGGTGGGTTGTGAACACACAGTTGCAAGTTTTGTATGGGCGGAACTTGAACCGAGTGGATTTACAATGCCTTTGCTTTGTGGACTATTCTAAATGACCAAAACTTTGCCTTTGTTGCATGATCGCTCTTTAAAAGCTTTACTTGTTAACCAAACTCTATGAACTCACTCAACCATTGTGTTGACACTTTTAGCATGTTTTATCTCGGTATCTAAGGCATTCACTTCATGGCATGCATGTGGACTTATCATAGAGTCGCGGTGTCGACGCTGCCTCACCTATATTTTATGCACTTAACTATCGCTTGATTGTAACAAACTTATTTTGGTACCTTGGAAATCTATTGGGACCTATGTTTTGTAAACTCGATTATTTTACTTAATCAAACGATATTTTTAAAACGACACTTTAGGTCGCTCGATATAATCAGTAACTTTGATGCTATGATAGTCATCCCCAGAATTCCATTCACCGCAAAATGTAATTTGGGGTGTGACAAGATATAACTTTGACCGCACGACCAACACAAGCCCACCGACACCCGAGACATAACCATGTTTTCGATAAGCTAGCATGACTTCCGTACCAAGTTCCGAGGCGGAGCTACTGGGGTCCGGGTGGTCACATGCCCTCACCCAAAAAATTTGTAGTGTAATTTTTTGAGTTTTGAAATATTTTGTAATTTGCCCAGAGAAAAGTATATGTAGTATCTAAATTGAAAGCCAAAATCAATTTTAGGCATTTTCAAAATGTGGAGTCGATATTTTTGTTAGAATGGTAAAGAAAATGGAAGCCATGAAGGAGTGTTTAATATCTGAGCAAAGTAGTAAACGAAGAAGAAAGAGTACTTGTACAAAAAGGAGTAAAGCGCTTTTGTTTGTTTTGTAGTGAAATGCAATCACGTAGGACTAGGTTGACAAGTACAATAGGGTGTCATTTCTATAGATTTTATTTTATATACTCATTGTATTAATTTATTTTTGTGTGTAAATTGTATTTTCTTACTTTTATTGAACATAAACATTAATAAGTACTCATAAAATCACAATATTTTAAAATATAGTAAAATTTTCAAATATGGTAAAAATCCGCTATAAAGGGTAAAGGTGTTCAATATACTCTTTATAGCGGATTTTGACCATATTTGAAAATTTTACTATATTATTGTAACATTGTGATTCTATGAGTACTTATTAACATTTTAAATAAGTTTTCACGTTTAATGGTATATATATTTTAAAAATCCGTAAATAGGTGAAGGTGTTCAATATACCCTTTATAGCGGATTTTACCGTATTTGAAACTTTTACTATATTCTTGTAACATCGTGATTATATGAGTACTTATTAACATTTTCATGAGCTTTTCACGCTTAATGGTATATATTCTAAAAAATCCGGTAAATGGGTAAAGGTGTTCAATATACCATTTGTAGCAGATTTTTACCGTATTTGAAAATTTTAAAAATTTCCTTTGGACTAGGGGTAATTCCGTTAGGGGTATGGCTAGTGTCTCTTGGAAGGAGGTTTGTAAACCAAAGGAAGAGGGGGTTTAGGATTAAAGTCTGTTAAGTTGTGGAATGAGGCTCTTATGGCGAAACATATTTGGAATATAGTGAGTAGAAAGGAATCTATTTTGGTTAAGTGGGTTAATATTTATTGGTTGAAGGGTAGAAGTATGTGGGATGTTGAGCTGAATAGGGGTTATTCTTGGTGTTGGAAACTGTTATTGGACTTAAGGGACAAGATTAAAAACTTTGTTCGAGTTAAACTTGGAAATGGTAAGGAATGCAATATATGGTTTGATAAATGGCATCCAAATGGTCAATTAAGTAGGTTAATTAGTCACAGAGTTCTTGAACAAGCTAATATGTGTCTTAAAGTTAAAGTTTTTGATATGGTTCCGACAATGAATGGATGTGGCCAATTGAGTGGGAGGATAGTGTTAGTGCAAATATTACGATATTTAATCTATACATTCTCATTTGTTTTGTTGATGACAAACATGTAACTTGTAATACATAACGTAAAATGTATAAGTTACTTGTAGTTAGATCTTGTCTCAACATACCTCAACACCTCTCGACGACTCAAGTCCTTGTATGCTACAACATAGGTTCGTACATGTTTGTTATGTTGCATTATGATCAAACCCCCAACAAACCAATAAACATGTTTAGTTAAATAGTTTATGTATAAGAACTAGTGTTTACATATTCGGTAAATATATACATAACTAGTATGTATTATAATGGGTAATATAAATGGGTAGAAACTTAAGTATTTGACCCATTGACCAAATACATTGAATGTAGTTAGGTAAAACCCAAAGTCCATGACCCATACCCATTGCATTACACCATGCATAAGTCATATATGGATAATATCCATGACCTATGGTATTGACCCATACCCATAAGACTAGATACATTGTACTCATTAGATACATTGTATCTAAAGGAATACCCATGGACCAACCCATAACCCATGACCCATGACCCAAAACCATGGGCAAAGAGAGCGCCCTACGGATCCTCAAAGTGCCCACGGATCCCTGGAATTACAAGGGCGGATCCTCGGAAGGGATCCTGGGGCGTAACATGGTTTTGGTCTTTTGCCTATAAATAGCAAACCACTTCTTACCATTTCTTCATACCTTCACACATTGTTTCTCCACCATTTCTAGGATATTTAGATCTTTAGGAAACATGTAAACCACCCTCATCTCATATGATTATAATGCTTCTAACTCTCATTTGTTGTAAGCATACTCCGAAGTGATCCTCCAAAGCAAGCTTAGAGATCTTGCTTCCTTACCCATCAAGCAATCACCCATCACAAGATACAAGCACATGAAGATCTTTTACAACAAGCTTGGGAAACTTGTCATCTTCATTCATAGAAGACTAACTACATCATGCTTTGGGTTCTTGATGTTTAGTTTAGATTTCATATCCATTAGACACATTGTCTTGGATATTGTCTAGTATCATATTCTTGTATCTATGACTAGAATAGATGGTTTATGTGTTTGTGCCATAAAACACAAGGTTTGTTATGTTGGGCCACAAAACATAACGGGTGTCATAGATGTGTCAAAGGCATTAGTGAAGAGTGCCAAGATCCGTTGTTGAAGGCATTAGTGAAAGGTCGTGAAGGATCGTGTCAATGGCATTAGTGAAAGATGCCTAGGGTGTACATTCGATATGGTGTGTTTGATGTAAAAGATAGAATAGTATTTCTTTAGATCCGAGGATGGTGATATCCTTGATGGTGTTGTAATAAGGAGTGGATCTCCTTGGGATTAGGTGTTGTGTTGTGATGGGTAGTAGTTCCTCCATAGTAATGGAACTAGGTGCTTAGCCTAGTACCTAATAAAGGGTAGGCAAAATTGTGTTAGGTGTGGTTCACCTTGGAGTGAAAGAACACGGTGGTTAGCCTAGCAATCGTATAAAGGGTAGGCGACGTTGTGTAGGTGTGGTTCACCTTGGAGTGAAAGAACCCGGTGGTTAGCCTAGTACCGGAAAAAGAGTAGGCGACGTTGTGAAGGCTTCTCAAGAATAAGGAGATTGGTGTAGTGTTTACGAACTCTCGAGTAGGTGACTCGGGAGTGGAGTAGGGCAATGAAGGTGTCCTTGTAGCCGAACCACTATAAATCCTCGTGTTGGTTTGTCTATCCTTTTACTTATCGCTTTACTATTATTCTTGCATTACATTATTTATTTTCTATGTGGTTGATGTCTATGTTTGTGATAAATACTTGGTCTTTTATATAGTCACAAACTATATTTAACACTTTACATATTATGACACGCTTGATCAAGAAAAATCAACCGGACTAATAATGATGAAACTTGATTTTTAATGAACCATTAATCTTGTGGAATCTTATGTGATATTAAGGAGTTGGCCTTACATGCCGTAATGCGTTAAATGCATCCTCGCGTCGAGATTAGCAAATGCAACGGTTTATACTATATTTGATACAAAAGTTTTAAGTTTGAAACGGAACGTATTCACCCCCCCACGTTTTCACAAATAGGTTTAGGAAGTTCTTGATGTCCCGTGCCTAATTTAGATTCGATAGTGAGGATGGATCGTGTGGGTGGATAAAATGGGTAAGTTTAAAGAGTTTTCGTTAAAGAAATATGGGTTGTTGTGAGTAATGAGTGTCCTAAGGTCATTTGGAATGCAGACATGTTTGGTATTATCAATGTATTCGAGACATGCTATTATATTGTGGGTAGCTATTAAGGGCGATTGAAGACTCTTGATAGATTGTCTAAGTGGATGGATGTTCACAGCATGACTTGTCACTTATGCAATCAAGGTAGTGAGACACACATGCACTTTTTCTTTTATGTCCATATGTTAAGGGTTTGTGGGAGAGGTTAAAATCTATGGCTAAATTGGATGGTATATCTAATGAATGGGCTAGTATTGTTTCCTTTATGTCTAACTAGAAGGATACCCGCTAATGCGGCGACGCATGGTACCGATGACTTTTGTAGCGAGCAAATGTTTTTATTTTAAACCTTCTTTATTTAGCATGTCTCATATACTTTATAACGTAATAGATATATGTTTTTTAAAGTAGAACATCTAAATTATTAATAATGTAAATAATTAGCACTTTTATTTTAAAAATTTTAGCATTAAAATATATAATTATTGAAGGGGTTTTTATATGGTTTAAATGAGGAGAAGTGATACAACCACACAAAAATTCTCACAAAAGAAATCTACAAAAGGAAGTGTATGCATTTGATTGGCTTGGTATAAGAGAAGAGATATATCCTTTATCAAATACACCAATCAAACGCATACACCTCCTTTTGTGGATTTCTTTTGTGGGAATTTTTGTGTGGTTGTATCACTTCTCTTAAATGAGACTTAAATTTTCATATTTGACATTAATTTTCTAATTTTCCTTTTTTAGTAATGTTTTTGGTCTTAAAATTTTAAGACTTCCTTTTCTAGAAAGTCCCAAATCCTTTATAATGTAGTATAGATAAGCCTGCCACTAACAGTATATGGAGTATTATTCAGAGATTGGTATGGGGAGCTTGTGTTTACTTTGTGTGGTAGGAAATAAATTTTATATGTTTTAGGAAGGAGTTTAGAGATGAAGATAGCCTTTTCAAGATCATAGTGGGGACTATGAGGATGAAATTGTTGGGGTTGAAGAGCAAGATTAACTCCAACACCGTAGATGCTGCTAGAATTTGGGATCTGCATATTGACAGGAATGTCTATTATAAAAGAATGGTGGAAGAACTTCTTAAGGTTAATAGTGATAATGGGTAGTTTTAAGCATGTGGTTTGGTTTGGGTGGTGGTCTATGGGGACTGGTTTCTGGGCTTGTAATAGAATCTGGGATCCTTTGATTATGACTATGGGTGGTACTAATGATGTTAATACAAAGATCAAAACTTATCCAAAACAATGAAATAGATTAGTGATTGAAATATATAGAGATATTTGTGAGTGTAAACACTTAGATTAACCTCTGCGACATGCTTGAGACCAAAACTTTATGCGATAATCAACATCTCAATGGTATTCGACAAGAATGAATAATCAATCTACTCCAAAAGACATGTAGTAGAAAGCTACAATTCATTTTGCAATAAATAACTTTACCCGAACTAGCAGCCTACATTCAGACCAATACTTTGTTTTGTATATTCAATTGCCTAAGAGTTTATATAGGTGAAAGAAACAAATGAAATCACCATAGTTATACATCCTACATTTGTTTAACGATGCATTTATATAACATCCTAAAAGTTTAGTATTATAGCTATATACAGTCTTATCAGGTAAAGAAACTAGGGTACCCAAAGAAACTTGATATCCATATGTTTTATCATTCAATAAGTTAACTAACCTTATTAGCAAAAGCATTTGTGCATGAGGATGTTCAATTCGTGTCCCACATATCCGAGAGCATTGAAGCAAGTATTTCATGTGAGCCACAAACTTTAGCTTTTTCACTTGAAAGTCCACAATATATCTGCTCTAGATAACAACGGTTCACCTGATATATTTTATAACAAACCAATTCAGGAACTGAGTAAATAAGGTTTCAGAGAATTGAAACCCGGCTGCACACAGTGGATGGGTTGAGAGGGTCGGTCGACCTAGGTGAGGTTCGATTGAGCCCATTGTGGGGGTTGGTGATGTTCAGTCGAGCAACAACAAATACACAAACTAGTTTGTCTTCGCAACAGACTAAAATCCAAAAAAATGTACCGTTGGGCATTTAATAAAAAACTATTTTTTTAACTTTACCATTTTACAACATTATAAATACCTCACTTTAAAAAAGATTTGAATTTTAAAAAAAGCCTAGGTCACCACTATGGCAATTAGGTCGACGTCAGTTCGTCGAAGAAAAAAAGGCGATGTGGCACATGTGACCCATGTCACCGCTACTCATAGCCTTATATGAAACTAGTTTATAAACCCGTGATAAATCACGGTGGCTTATAGAAAGTTAGAAAATATAACGTTAAAAGTTTTTAAAAAATGAACTAATTAATTCTAAAACAATATTATGCATTTTCAAAATAAAAGAGAGTACGATAACATTGAATTTGTTAAACATAACAAAGAAGAATAAACCAAGAAACCAAAAATGGATGATGTGAAACATAAGTTCATACAAGATAGCTAAAACAAAATAGCTATTTTAATTTTCATAAGTTCAAATCTTTTGTAGCACTTCATGGTAAACAACGTTCAATGTATTGCTATCACATACATTATCACTTATCTATGGGCTATCACATACGTTAATGTTTGCACACGGTTTGATGTAACTATAAAATTAGAAATAGTAACTTGAAAGATTATGGTTAAGTGTATTTACAAAGCAATCAAGAAGAATATGTAGAAAGCGGCGCTTTGGAAAAAATTACAAAAACAAGTTCCAATTAAAATTTAATGTCACATTCACAAATTAATTGAATTTGTCAAGTTCATTATTTTTGAATAAGTAAGAAGTTCTTTTCTTTGAGAAAAATTCAAATTACATATGACCTTAATTGAATTAATTGAATTTGTGCAAGTTTCATATATAAAGGTCATACGTAATTTACGTCGACCTAATATATATATATATATATATATATATATATATATATATATGAAAATTTTTAGTAATTATTAATTTATAGTTTCACCGACTAATATATATACAATTTGGTTTCAAAAATTATTATCTTATTATTTTATAGATTGGTGTTCAAATTTATACTGGTCCCAAGTTGGGACTTGACAAATTATCAATTTTATAGAGGTTATTAATTTACCGAGTATTAATTTATAAAGATTTTACTGTATTTCATTAATCTCTTTGACAAGTAATATACGGTACATTTTTTTTCTTCTAATTCTCTTTTATCATTTACCACCAATCACATATTTAAGTCTAATTTTAGGTATAACTTTTAGGTATACAAATCATTTTTCAGTAAGCTTACAGTATGGGTGTGTCTGGTATAAGTAGCTGTGCGTGTGGGCTGTGAGCAGTAGCGACAACTCACTGCTTTCTTAAACAAGCATTGAAAATTAGATTTTCTAAAAATTAGCCAAAGCTCACCGCTCTTTTTATCAAACGACTACTAAAATTCGAAAAAAAAAAGTCTAAAAAGCTCGAAACATACCCGTTATATGTAACACAAAGTCATAATTTGTAGCCTCATTGGTTAATAATGGTTATAGAAAAGTGTGATTTCAAATGTTTGTTTGGTATTAGAAAAAGAAAAGAAGTGAAAGGAGCGAAAGAGTGGATTGTAATAAAGTAAGAGGGGTCAAAGTGTAACTTGAGAGGGTATATATATCTATAACCGGCACCCGAACCAACAGACATTAAGCCAAGCCAACAAATCGATTTCTTCTTCCGGTTCTTTATGTTTGAGTAAATCGACAACACATATATTTTTGGAATCAATCAGAGTTAATTTAAATGGATAAGGAGGAATATAAACTAGAAGAAGAACAAGTAGTTATGGGCTTGGATCTTGATGAAGAAGATCAAGATATTAAGGATCTCATCTTTCAGCTTGAAAAACAAGACGATGACGACATGCAAGAAGACCAAGATGACGATGATGACGATGACGAGCTACCTAAGTCTACTTGGTGGATTGATCGAGATACGTGTAAAGTTGTTAATGGGGTCGAGGTGGTAACAAATAAACGTAAGAGAGGAGAAAGAGATGATCTTGATCTTTGCTCCATCTGTCTCAAACCTTGGACTATGGATAAACTACATCAGTTGAGGTATCTCTATTTACTAATATGCCATTCTAGCTACCATAACAGATTCTAGTTTGTTGCGATTACTACTAATCACTACTATCAGTAGTGGCCTCCGTTAAATTTACACTACTCACTAGTATCTTTTTCTTTGTGGGATTACTACTACAGCTGTCTTCCTTGTGGGCACGTATTTGGGATGTCATGTATAAAGGATTGGATGGAAGGCCGGTCGTCTCACAAGGTATGTATGGCACGTATACGAAATCAACTCAATTTCACCAAAACTTTGATTCTCCTCTAACCCTTGTCTTAAATAATTGTTGTTAGTGCCCTCAATGCTACGAGTTATTCTCGTTCAAGAGTGTTAGGCTTCTTTATGCAACTCGCCTTTGCATTCCAGCTGATCAAAAGGTAATCAATCTTTTTATTTTTTATTTTTTATTTTTTTTAACTCGCCTTCCGGTTGTTAAGTAAACTGTTCATAAATATCTCATGCAGGAATCCATTAGACGCTTTCCATACAACAAAAAAGGATTTTCTGCATTTAAGCAATATCAACGGGAACTGCTGACAAATGCATTTAACAATAGGTCTCATGCTTTGAAACAACGGGCTCATGTTTTGGACCGCCAGAATGATGCTGTGAAACGGCGAACTGAATTATTGAACCGGATGGCTAATACACAAAAACGGGCTGAGGCATTGGCATGTCTGGCTGGTGCAGAAAAACAGGAGGCATTGCGATGTCGGGCTGATGCTTTGGGCCAGCGGGCTGATGAATATCTACGGAAGGCTGATGCATTTGGTGCATACATGCCAAAAGCATTGCGACAACAAGCTAAAGCATCGCGTCAACGAGTTGGTGCATACATGGCAAGTATGCAGTTTTTTAAACAAAGCTACAAGGAGTTATTGGGTTTGCATGACATAAGATCACAAATGGATACGGAGGAGGATCACAAACCGATGGAAGCAAACAAAGAATATAAACAAGAAGAAGAAGAGGAAGAGGAAGAGGAAGAAGAAGAACAACAACAGCAAGAACGACAAGAAGAAGAAGAAGAAGAAGAAGAAGAAGAAGAAGAAGAAGAAGAAGAAGAAGAAGAAGAAGAAGAAGAAGAACACGCACAAGTAGATATGGATTTGGATCTTGATGAAGACGATGACGATGAAGATGACGATGACGACGACGACGACGATTACGATGAAGATGAAGTTGATGCTAAGGAGACAAGCCTGTTACCTAAGGAAACTAGTTGGATTGATGTATATTCGGGTAAAACTGTTGATGGGGTAGAAGTGCCATCAAATAAACGTAAAAGGGATGAAGAAGAAGAAGAAATTGTTGATGGGGTAGAGGTGCCATCAAATAAACGTAAAAGAGATGAAGAAGAACAACAAGTAGAGTTGGAATTGGATCTTGATGATAATGATGATGATTTTGAACAACAAGTAGAGGAGATGATCTTCCCTTTAGTCATAAGCAGGATTGAAAATGGTAAAACTGTGTACGAGATGGAGGTAGCGGTTATGAAAGATGATGACTTTATTGATGATTCCTTGTATCGTGATGATTTTGAACCAACGGATAGTAAAAAAGATTTTGCTGAAGCCCTTTCTTTTAGACCACCAAAGATTCAAGCAAAAGCTCCCGATGTTTGTCCCATCTGTTTCAAGCATTGGACTAGTGACGAAATCCATCGAGTCTGGTATCCCCTCAGTCTTTATTTCTTTAAGTATATTTTTTTAGCGGGTTGGAACCGGGTTCAAAATTCAATTCAAACATAACCTATTTATTAAACAGGTTACTAATGTGGACCTATTTACAACCCAAGCCTCAAGCCTAACATGCTTATTTTCGTTATCTAATAGCCTATTCAATGATTGTAAATAATATCGGCTGCTACTAAATTTACCCAATTAACTTTGGTCTTTGTGTGATAAATTGCTACAGTTGTCTTCCTTGTGGCCATATTTTTGGAGCATCGTGTATAAAGAAATGGCTTCAAACGGACTTAAGTAGTAAGAAGGTGGGTTTGTCTTCCCGTGTGTTAACCATAACTAATTCAATTTAACCATGTTTATTATTCTAAATTCTAGTCTCGTCTTAATTAATTGTTTTCAGTGTCCTCAATGCAACACCTATTGCACATTGGAGGATGTTAGACCTCTTAAAGCAACATCTATTCGCATTCCCGCTGCTGATAAAGGTGCTGATGATCAAAAGGTAATCAATCTCTTTGTTAAATTTAACCTTCGTTATTTTTTTTTTATAATGTGCGGTGTCAAAGCATTTCTTTTTATATTTTGTATGTTTGTGTATTAATCAAGTAACACTTTTGGTTTTATAATAAACTATTAAAATTTCATCCAGACATCCACCAGACGCTTTCCCTTATGCAACCGCGGAATTATCGCATTCCATTATTTTGAAACTGCAGTGAATTTTGCATTGAAAAGTGGTGTGATGCTAAGAAACGGTTAGCTGGGGTTGAAGGGCGAAAGAATGAGGCAATGAAACGTCGGACTGACTTATTGGACAGGATGAAGGCATTGGAACAGCAGGATGGTTCATTGTGTCAGGTTGATGCATTGGGCACGTTGGCTGATGAATATCTGCGGCGAGCTAAAGCATGCGAAGGGAGAGCTAAAGCTTTGCGTCAGAGGGCTAAAGCATATAACCAGCGGGTTAATGCTTTCCAGCCAAGATTGTTCTATTTTGTCAAATGCGTGGAAGACATTTTTAAGCTTGGATGACAGAAGAACACTATAAGAACATCGCACAATATGCTGCAGCAGCAACATTGTATCACAAAGACTAATTTATTATGCATCAAAAGTTTGATGACTTTGTATCTTCTTTACCGTAGTACTTTATGTTTTATTTATTACTGTAGTACTAATTTATTTTGCATCAAAAGCAGTGGGTTTTTGAGAGGTTATGTCTTGTATCGGTTTTTAGATGAATTGTGAGTTTGTATATAAGCAGTAGGTTTTCGGCTACTAATAAGTTGTTACTATGCTTATAAAGGGAAAAAGTTATAAATTCATAATGTACTTTACAAAAAAATTCATTATGTTATATCTACTTCACTTATTGTCATAATACATAACCGTTTTCATTTTATTCGGTTATTTTACGTCCGTTTTATCCGTTTTGTAAATCGCCCATTTTTATCCGCTTTCATTTAATCGTCCGGATAAAAACCGTTTTTATTATCCACGTCAAAACGGTTTTTATCTGTTTTTATCATGACAAATTAAAATGAAAACGGATAAAAATGGACGATTTACGAAAACGGATAAAAACGGACATAAAATAACCGAATAAAATGAAAACGGTTATGTATTATGATAATAAGTGAAGTAGATAGAGCATAATGAGTTTTTTAGTAAAGTACGTTATGAATTTATAGCTTTTTTCCTGCTTATAAATGATTGCGGTGTGTTATATTGTATGTGTACTGAGTTGTGCTTGTGCTCCTATAACTATAGGGGATATGTTTTATGGGTTTTTGGGTAAGTATTGTGACATCTTGTCCTACACCATCTGTCAAGCAGGTTCCTAATCCAAGGCACTAATCCAAGGCTTTGACAGGTTTAATATCAAGCGTGTTCCTAGAGGGAAAATCGAAGGCGATGCACTAAGCAAGATCGCATCGACAAGCTTTGCACACCACAAAACAAGTCTTGGTGGAAACGTTAAAAACAAATCCATCTCGTAGATGGAAATATCCACAGAATAGAAAAAGACGGCCCACGTGGATGACACCGATAGTGGAATTCATAAGCGAGGAGTATTACCCCAAGAGCGTAAGGAAGCCGAAGGATACGCGACAAAGACAGAGGTTTGAACTTCGGACAACATACTATATCGACGCCCTTCCCGCAACCATGGCTCATTTGTGTTGGCCCCTACAAGCAAATTATGTCTGCGGAAATCCACGAAGGTTCATGCAAAGATGCATTCGGACCACGGTCCGTGGTGGCGCGCGCTTTAAGGTCAGGATACTATTGGCCCACCATGCACCGCGATGCGCGAGACTTAATAAGAAAGTGTAGCGACTGCCAAGTACACAGACCCGTTCCACGCCAACCACAACAGGAGCTAACACCAATCACGGCACCATGGCCATTCTACAAGTGGGGTATTGACATCGCAGTCCTTTCCTCATTGCGGCAGGAGGATTAAAATTCTCGTAGTCGCCATTGACTACTTCACTAAGTGGATTGAAGCAAAGGCGGTGGTAACAATCACTCGGAAACCGGTGAAACGCTTTGTATGGGAAAATATTGTATGCCGCTTGGTCTACTGGGAAATCATCTTGGATAACGGAAACAATTCTGCGACAACCCGCTCAAGGACCTGGTGTGAAGTTAAAATCACACAAGACAGTGATCGCTTAAACACCCACAAACCAACAATTTTAGTAGAGCGGGCAAATCGGAGCTCTGGGTGAAGGAATTAAGGCGCTGGACAAGCACAAAGGAAGGTGGGTGGAAGAACTATCGCATGTTCGTGGGCGCACCGCACTTCAATCAAAAACGAAGACAGGGACACTTTTCTAGTCTATGGATCGAGGTCGTCATACCACCAAATTGGGATGCCAACTATTTGCATCTTGAAATCAATGTGGCTACCAATGACGACGAGCGGCGATCGACTTAGACCCCGCTGGACGAAGGCGCAAACGCGCAACTATACGTGAAGCAATATCAAAGTCAAAGATGAAGGGATACTATGATGCTAAAGTACAAGTGTTTCATTCTGCACCGGTGATTTCGTTTACCGCGCCAATGATGCAAGCCACGAAGACATGGGCAAACTTGGACCAAAGTGGAAGGACCCTATGAGGTCACCAAGCATTAGGAACAAAGGCGTACAAGCTACGAGACATGGATGGTCGTGAATTACCACGCACATGGAACATCGCAACCTTAAAAGGTGTTACCTATAGGAATGGTCGATAAGGTTTTAAAGGTACCATTTTGAGGGTCGTTTAAGCCCTTATTTGATCACTTTTGTATCCGTTATTGCTTAATATCGTTCCTTTTCACTTTTTAGGTCTCTTGAAGGCAAAATCTTTGGAATGGCACTTATTTGGACGAAAAGGCGAATATACGAAGAAAATGGCCAAAGTCGAATCGAGACACTCAAAGTCTGAAAGTATATGGCGGCGTCGGTGTTAATTGTGGCCGTCGGAGGATTTTGTGACGATCTACAAGCCAAAACCCTATTTTCAAGTGACGACGCCGGCCTTTAAAAGAGTAGGCCGCTGCTTTACTCGACGGCCTAGATGCAACCAGACGACGCCGAAGTCAAGAGGACGGCGCAGACATAAGGTGACGCCGTCGCAAGGTTAACGTGGCCAAGACGAAACCCTAATGACGGCGACACGACGCGCCACAAAACATAAGGTGACGCCGTCGCGATATGTAATATTATATATAGAATCCAATTTTTCGCTTTTAGAGAGTCTTTTGAGTGAAAACCTAAAACCGAACCAAGGGTGTCTTGTACAAGATTTTAGGGTTACAAACCCTATCTTACAACAAGATAAGTATTTACTTCATCAATTTAATTATGTCTTTGATTATTTGTGTGTATGCTTGCATGTTCTCCATGTCCGCTAATTTATTTGTGTGTTTGCTTAGGAATATGAAACTTAATTATTAAATATTGATTGGTTGTTTCTTATCTTAGTTGATTAATGATCTAGTAATGCGATAGGTCATTCGTTGTGTACTTAATGCTTGATTCATCTTTGTGAACCTTAGAATATAATTACCGAGTAGTTGTAAGCTAAACCATCCAAAGAGTGCCTTAGAGTAAGAGTTTATTATCCCTAGTGGGTTTTGTAGACGAGACCTTTGGTAAGTTCAAAGAGTTAGGGAGAAACGACACCACAACTTTAGACACACAACGCAACTAAGAATAAGGACGTGACAACTCAACCATCAATAGGAGATAATTAAGGAGTAGTAAAACCTAAGTAAACACATCTTTAAACTATCATACGAGCACACATTAATTAGACATAGACTACCACCACCTTAGCTTAGATAATTAGATAATAGTAGAGTAATCGGTAGAAATACCAACCCCCAAATCCAATACCCGAGATTCAGATTTTCAATTTCCTAAAAAACATAAAAAGATAAAAATAATCTTCCTCAACCTTAACCTTAGCGTAGTAATTTCTCACTAGCATTCCTATTCCCTACGAACGATATCAATACCGTGGCTTACCCTAATACTACACTACAACGATTAGGTTCACCGCTAGGGTGTTGAAAAACTTGTTTCGATTTAAAAGGAAGTTCCTTTGACCCCGAACGACGCGTGAAGCGTTATCAATGGCTACGGCCCACGCACGGACACAAAGACTTTAGTGAAGTTCCCATAAATATCCGTGTATTTACTTTTGTTTTACTTAGGCATATGTCTTATTTATTTTCTTCGTAACAACTTGCAAGTATTAATAAAACGTCGCGGTTTCTAGCTAACTCCGCGACACATTTCAATTTGTTATTTCCATATACTTTATGTCTTAATATTTTTGATCTTTTGCCTACATGGCGTGCATGCACTTAATAACCCACGATGGTAAACGGATGAGTTAACCTACTAAACAACTCGTTGAGTAAGAGGGTTGCAAACCCATCAACATTGGATCATGTATCCTTGTTAAACACCTTGTTCTCAAGACGTTGGAATAAGTTCTGTACGCATCCCACGACGGGTGCGCAACAACGCATATGGTGCACGTTTAACAACTTCGGAACCAAGACACTTGATTCCTTAATATGATAATTACAGTACGCTGCATATCATATCATACACGACTATGATACAATCACTTAGAAATTATGTTATGATCTTCATACATATGAATTCCTCATATTATTTGCGCTTGTGTACAAATTTGATCCTTAAACAACAAACACGTCTTTTACGCAAAGACAAACAGATAAGTACGCACATTACAAGTTGCAATAATATTAACACGCACTCAACAAAAGGAGATTTTTATTAATCACTACAGGTTATTACAAAAGGATGTCTATAAACACAGGATCCTATCTAGATACTCCTAGACCGCTCAAGTGATGAAGTCCCCACGCGGCTTGTAGCATCTCCAATCTCGCTTAGCCTCTTCAACAAGTCTGAGTCTTGACGCGACACAGTGGCAACACTCACCGGCACCCGCCGACCTTGGGAGATGAGTGCACCAACCCCGCACAAAATCGCCACGGTAATACCTTCTTTTTAGCGAGTCCGGTAGCGCACTTCCAACACTTCCTTCAAGGGTATCTCCTTCTCAAAGCAAAGGGGTTTAGAATGTCCCCGCGAGCAAACACATGACTTAAAGTCGAGAGTCATCGAGCTTCAAAATAGTCCGGTGGCTTCGCATTATCAAGACGATGGCGCGCTAAAGTCAACCTTCCATGATAAGACTTATGGGATAATCCTGGTCGCGCCCATTTCAAAGAATCATGGGAAGCTCTAAGGCCTTCATCCCTCCATAGCAAAGACCTGTGTTATCATAGGATTGCGATCATAACTGTGTACCTTTCAAAGCAGCACCTTCAAGAAGTCGCCTCTTGCGGCGCCCACATGACCTCGACTTCCTCTCGCCAAGGCACATTGGACTACCCCACCAAATGCGCCCACCACCTCCTTGGACTCAAGGGTGCTCGAGAAAGACAAGGCGCAGCCATGGCGATGAGCCACCCGCCAAGAATGGCAGATATGAGATGAGGATATAGTTCCTCATCATACTCCAAACCGAGCTTACGCAGCTTCATCTTCGTTTCAGAGCATCGCACAAAGGGCACCAAAATCTTCCAACCGCGAGGTCAACGATCCTTGCCTTCTCCGGATATTTTATCGCCCAGACACGAAGCCTTATACCTGCCGACTCAAAGACGCTCCCGACGATCCGCCTACAGAGCCATCTTTTCCTCTTCAAGCTTTTGGGCGATGCACCTAAACCTTTCTTCAGCCTTTAGCACCGCCAACCGCGCCCACTAACGCAACTCGACCGCCTCTCCAAAGAACCTTGCTCTTCAGCTTACCCACAAGCGTGGCTTGATGCACAGCAGCCAACGCCAACTCCTCAACAAGCTGCTCCATTGGCGCGTCCCCAGCCGCCAATGGCTCAGCACCTTGGCTCTTTGGCCCAGAAGATTCGACAAATGGACGCTCCACACTGCATACAAATAGAAAGAGATTAATCGTTATCTACATAACAGGGAGTGCGCAATAAAAACACAAAAAAAATTGCAAAAGATGATAACAAACTTACGGCGACAGAGTCACATTAGGTGATGGGGGGTGGAGACGTCATCTGAGGATGACTCCACATCCAAAACGACAGGACGCTTCTTCCTGGACGGCCCTGCGCCATCACCACCAGGTGCTCTTTTGCGCTTCAACTTTGCGCTCTCCTCCTCCTCCTCTTCTTCTTCCGCGCCTCCGGCCACATTCATTTGCGGAGGTGGAGAGAAGAGCCTCGGGCAACGCTTTGGAGGATCGCCCAACGCAATCGATGAACCTGGTCCCTCTTCTCCCACATTCATTTCCAGAGCGCGCCTTTAGTGGCCCGATAAGGTTTTAAAAGGTACCATTTTGAGGGTCGTTTAAGTCCTTATTTGATCACTTGTATCCGTTATTGCTTAATATCGTTCCTTTTCACTTTTAGGTCTCTTGAAGGCAAAATGCCGGGATGGCACTTATTTGGACGAAAAGGCGAATATATGAAGAAAATGGCCAAAGTCAAAATCGAGACACTCACGATTGTTGAAATTAGAAGCGCGACGGCGTCGGTGGTAATTGCGACGCCGTCCAAAATTGTTGTGACGGTTCGTAACCCAAACTCAGATTTTCAAGCGACGACGCCCGGTTGTAAAAGAGTAGGCCGTCGCTACTCGGACGGCCTAGATGCAATCCGCACGACGTCGGAAGTCGAAGAGGACGGCGTCACGGACATAAGGTGACGCCGTCGCAAGGTTAAAGTGGCCAAGACGAAACCCTAATGACGGCGACACGACGGCGCCACGAAACATAAGGTGACGCCGTCGCATATGTAATCTTATATATAGAATCCGAATTTTTCGGTTTTAGGGAGAGTCTTTTGGAGTGAAAACCTAAACCGAACCTAAGGTGTCTTGTACAAGATTTTAGGGTTTTAAACCCTATCTTACACCAAGATAAGTCTTTACTTCATTAATTCAATTATGTCTTTGATTATTTGTGTATGCTTGCATGTTCTCCATGTCCCGCTAATTTATTTGTGTGTTTGCTTAGGAAGTATGAAACTTAATTATTGAATATTGATTGGTTGTTTCTTATCTTAGTTGATTAATGATCTAGTAATGCGATAGGTCATTCGTTGTGTACTTAATGCTTGATTCATCTTTGTGAACCTTAGAATATAATTACCTCGAGTAGTTGTAGGCTAAACCATCCAAAGAGCGCCTTAGAGTAAGAGTTTATCATCCCTAGTGGGTTTGTAGACGAGACCCTTTGGTAAGTTCAAAGAGTTAGGGAGAAACGATACCCTACAACTTTAGACACACAACGAATTAAGAATAAGACGTGACAACTCAACCATCAATAGGAGATAATTAAGGAGTAATACAACCTAAGTAAACACATCTTTAAACTATCATACGAGCACACATTAATTAGACATAGACTTCCACAACCTTAGTTTAGATAATTAGATAATAGTAGAGTAATCGGTAGAAATACCAACCCCCAAATCCAATACCCGAGATTCGTACCTTTCCATTTCATAAAATATAAAAAGATAAAAATAATCTTTCTCAACCTTAACCTTAGCGTAGTAACTCCTTACTAGCATTCCTATTCCCCAGAGAACGATATCAATACCGTGGCTTACCCTAATTACTACACTACAACGATTAGGTTCACCGCCTAGGTGTTATAAAACTTGCTCAAGAAAAGGAAGTTTCCTTGACCCGAACGACGCGTGTAGCGTTATCAAGTTTTTGGCGCCACGGGAATAGAATAGCTAGTTAGTAGTCCACCTCGTTTAGGTTCTTTGCTTCATTCCTATCAAGTAAACTTTTTCTCATTTTTAGCTTTCTCTTAGTCTATCCCTTCTTCGTGACCTTTGTTCGTAACCCCATCACTTTTCATCATGGAAGGTGATAACCCACTACCATTCATCAACCCACCGCCAAATGACCCGCCAAGAGCCCGTACTCTTGGTGAATACTCGAGACCAAGCCACTTAGGCTATAGGAACACCATTGAGCTTCCCGACCAAGCCCAAACTACGGCCCGCGATCCGACACCATCCGGTTGGTGCAAAACGGATGTGATTCCATGGACTTCGTTCAAGATCCAAATCAAAGATCGAGGATTTCTCAAAATTGTCGATTCCATCGACCTTGATGCTACTACTCGGGAGACCACGCGCTGCGTCTCTTCCAATTCTCTACGAGACCAAGCTAGTAATTGGCTTGAGCGACTTCCCCGGCTCCATCTCAAGTTGGGATGATCTTACCTCTCGCTTCCTTGCTCAATTTTTCCCACCGGGAGAACCACTAAGCTTAGGAATGACATCTTGATGTTCCAACAACGTCAAGGTGAATCTCTACGAAGCATGGACCCGATTCAAGGACTTACTTCATAAAGTCCCTCATCACGGCATTGATCTTTGGCTCCTAGTCCAAATTTTCTATGATCATGTCAATCTCTCTCCAACAAACCATTGATTATGCCTCCGTGGAAGGCTAAGTAACCTCGGCGTCGAGGCATGCTGGGAGGTTATTGAGGACCTTGCTCAATATGAAGAGGAAGGTTGGGAAACTCCGTTGTTCAAGAAAACGGGTCAACTTCCCGAGCACAAGCAATTATGAGTATGGAGGCCCAAGTGAAAGCATTAATAGGAGTAACCACGCGTGCTGATGAACACATGAATGCGGTCAAGGAATTTTTTATCCCAAGAAAATCCAAGCAGGATGAATTCGAGGACATTATGTTGACATTTGTCTACAAGCAAGAAGAGGAAATAAAACGCCTCGAAGCTCAAATGCGAATAACTCATGACACTTTCTTGGGCTAGCTAACAACTTCATGTCGAGCATCCGTGGTGAAATCGCAAAGAAAAATATACCTAAAAAGCTTGAAAAGGTGTATGCGATACCAGGACATACCGGGGTGACTCCCGAACCTTCTCCCTTAGTAAACCTCGATGAATCATATTCTTGCCTAAACCCCGGTCTTAACGTTTCCCACTTGTTCCCTAGAAACACATTCATTGGAATGGTGCACGTATCACTTCCCGATTTTCCCAATTCAAGGAAAAGTTCTTTCGGTTTTAAACACGAAAAAAGAACCTCACCTCAAGACTTGGAACTTCGAGATCACGATTGAAAGACAATTTGACATATGCATTGCTTACCATAGTGGAGATTCTTGGTGGAATAACCAAATTGATTTTAAAATAAAACCAAGTTTCTTGTCAAAATAGTAACCGATTTTTTATCCCAAGGACCGAAAAAAAAAAAAAAAAAAAACTGTTGTCTTTACGAAAATTTGGGCGTGACGCCCACACTTTAACAAGTGACGCCGTCGCTAAGCCGCATCGACGACATACTGACTCCCATCTCTTTCATTCTTTACCCTACACATTTTTATCCGCCCCACACCACACAAAAACGTATTCCACATCGAATCCACCATTTTTCCACAACAATCTCCACGAGGTAAGTAATCTACATTGATCTTTGTCTATTCAATTGTTCTAATTCATGTTCAATTTCGCTTTCCTCTTTTCTCAAATCCGAAAACCCTAACTAATTTGATCTATTTCGCCTTGAAATCTTGTTAAGGCTTAAGATTAGGTAAGTAGTAGTGTTACCATATGGGGTTAACTGCGAGAAGCCTTTACGGCTTAGGAGTCAAAACCACCGGCCGTTATGCCATTGTTGCTACAACAAGGGTGTTTGGGTCAAGGGTTATGGTTAGAAACTTGGATTTTCCCTCGCAAATGTCGGATTCAAAAAATTGTCGAAATGACGCGCCGTGTATTCTCGTGATGACCACAAGACCGCTGTGTGTCCTTTTCGCATCGCAAATGATACTCATTTGCTCTCTACTTATTTGATTTCTTGTTTGGATGAGCGTAAGAGTAAAAGGACTAGGGACAATCTTCTAATACTCAAGAAAACATTGCGGACACAATCATTGGGTGGGGGTATTTATCAAGAAAGTTTTCAAGCCGATTACAACGATTTACTCCATCGACTATTGATTCGTGGGTGTGTTGGACATTTCGGAGGAGCATGATCTGCAGGAGAATGATTTGGCTAGGAATTTTCGAATAGTTTTAGAAGGGATAAGTGTAGGAGGATTACACACGAATTTTCTAAAGAAACGTAAACATGAGAATAACAATTAACGAAAAGATATTTATGTTTGTTTGTTCGAGTCAAATGCTTGTATCGAGTCATAATGGATGTTTTGCGTAAATCTTCCCATTCTAAAGATGTAAATTTTCCGATAATTTTTCCGTAAAATCGCATAATGGATGACCGCTTTTTGTCCGATAACCGACGGCTTTTTGTCAGATAACCGACGGCGTCAGATTGCAACTTGACGGCGCCGTGAAGGAGTAAAACATCGATTATTTTTTCTCGTTTTCGAGCTACTTATAAATTTTTGGAATTTTCGTGTCTTAATTTTCTTAGAAATTGTAAACATCCATTCCACAAGCATTATATCCTAGTTTAAATCGAGTCTTATATATATTATTACCGCCGATTTTACGCGAAGGTTTCGCTTGTTTTCTTCAAGTGTGCAGTTTAGTTTGTCGGGAAGAAGTTACATAAGATTGGAAGGAACTTTTCACGTAATAATTCTTCTTGAAAAGGATTTAACCACCACTTTACACGGATCCTACCGAGCTAATCGGGAGTATTAGTTTCTTTCATTTTTAATTACCTTCTTTATCATAACTTTGATATTTTTGGGGAACATTGGGGACAATGTTCGGTTTAAGTGTAGGGAGGGAAAATAAAACGGAACTTTGAAACTATGCTTATCCTTGACTATTTGCTTTGTCCAATTGTGATTGTGTAATAAACCATGAGAAAATGTCGGTTAGGGTAATTTTGGCACCAAATTTAAAATTTTTATGACATATAGAGTGGGCCATTAGTCTTAACAAAAGCGTCTCATGGATAGGAAGTTGCATGACTAGCACAAAACCCTTTACCACCCAAATTCCACCAAAATGTGAGGATCGCCTTAGATTAGTAGGAATTAAAGCATTCATCTTCAATGCTTAGAGTGTGAACCGGTAGTATATTAGATTCTAGAACTTGTTTTGTGATGCATTCCGAGATCGCAAGTGAGACTACACTTGTGTAGTTAGGAATAACTAAATGATAAGAGGCATTAGGATAACCCTTGTTTGACACCGTAATATAATTACTTCTTCCATATCGGTTGAGTAATTCCCCACACCTTTGCGTTGTACTCATCTTTAGTACACGATACCCTAGTTAACCCTCGAGCCTATCCTTTTCGCGGTTCTCGTGATGTTTCGGTTTTTCCGAATATCAATGAAGAGCATTGTTTACACCCCACCCCAAATATACACCCAAATCGCCTTAGCTCACCCCTTATGCACTCACTTTTAGTGCAAATGTTTGTTATCACCCTAAACCCTTAGTTCAATTATCTAGTTGCTTGCATAAGTTGCTAAGTCGAGTCATATCCTTTGTATACGCTTTGGGACGATTGGGATTCATGGAAAAGTTAAAGTTTATGAAATGACGGAAGTGGAACGTTAAATTCAAATTCCTTTTGTTTGCGTAATAATGTACCCCAAGTGTTTTGATCTTTTCAATTCGGGTCAAATTAGTGTTAGAGTAATAAAACTCAAGTGTAGGGATATGTCTATAAACCCTAGTATTTTGATGTTATCTTAGAGGATGGTAGAGTAAAAGTGTATGAAAAAAAAAAAAAAAAAAAAAAAATCGAAAAAAAAATATAAAAAAAAAAAAAAAAAAATCATACGGCTACCATCCTACATCTATCCTTTAAATTTATGTTTATTTATTTCATTATCTAGAGTTTAGAGTGTCGAGTCTTGGCTTAGCAACGCCATTCTTCGTATGCATTTAACATAGAGATTTTTGAGTTACCACCACTAAATAGCCTATCCCACCAAACCCTTGTTTCCCTACCGTAAGCCTAACATTACAACCCTTTAAAAGACCTCTTTGATAGTATTTCCTAGGTGCTTACGCCAAAGCAATGGAGGTTTGATCTATTCTCAAGCCTATGATAATCTATGTACTAGGACCGGTTAATGAGTGTTTATCTTCCATTTCCTATTTGTTATATTTCATATATACACCCGAGAGAGATGTGAGTATCCAAACACCCCATGTGAGGTGCTAGTATGTAATTCCGTGCTTGTTATGACTTTGCGGGGCTTATATGTGTTGTGGACCGCTTTGAATTAATGCTTCATGACCCCTAACTTATAAATTAATTGGCTAAAAGCACATTTGCTTGAGGACAAGCAAATAACAAGTGTAGGGATATTTGATAAGGTTTTAAAAGGTACCATTTTGAGGGTCGTTTAAGTCCTTATTTGATCACTTTTCATCCGTTATTGCTTAATATCGCTCCTTTTCACTTTTAGGTCTCTTGAAGGCAAAATTTGGAATGGCACTTATTTGGACGAAAAGGCGCGAATATATGAAGAAAATGGCCAAAGTCAAAATCGAGACACTCACAACTTTGAAATTAGAAGGCGACGGCGTCAGTGCTAATCGAGACGCCGTCCCAAAATTGTTGTGACGGTTCGTAACCCAAAACTCAGATTTTCAAGCGACGACGCCCGCTTGTAAAAGAGTAGGTCGTCGCTACTCGGACGCCTAGATGCAATCCAGACGACGCCGAAGTCAAGAGGACGGCGCCACGGACATAAGGTGACGCCGTCGCAAGGTTAACGTGGCCAAGACGAAACCCTAATGACGGCGACACGACGCGCCACAAAACATAAGGTGACGCCGTCGCATATGTAATCTTATATATAGAATCCGAATTTTTCGCTTTTAGGAGAGTCTTTTGGAGTGAAAACCTAAAACCGAACCTAAGGTGTCTTGTACAAGATTTTAAGGTTTTAAACCCTATCTTACACCAAGATAAGTCTTTACTTCATTAATTCAATTATGTCTTTGATTATTTGTGTGTATGCTTGCATGTTCTCCATGTCCAGCTAATTTATTTGTGTGTTTGCTTAGGAAGTATGAAACTTAATTATTGAATATTGATTGGTTGTTTCTTATCTTAGTTGATTAATGATCTAGTAATGCGATAGGTCATTCGTTGTGTACTTAATGCTTGATTCATCTTTGTGAACCTTAGAATATAATTACCGAGTAGTTGTAGGCTAAACCATCCAAAGAGCGCCTTAGAGTAAGAGTTTATCATCCCTAGTGGGTTTGTAGACGAGACCCTTTGGTAAGTTCAAAGAGTTGGGAGAAACGACACCCTACAACTTTAGACACACAACGCATTAAGAATAAGGACGTGACAACTCAACCATCAATAGGAGATAATTAAGGAGTAATACAACCTAAGTAAACACATCTTTAAACTATCATACGAGCACACATTAATTAGACATAGACTCCCACAACCTTAGTTTAGATAATTAGATAATAGTAGAGTAATCGGTAGAAATACCAACCCCCAAATCCAATACCCGAGATTCGTACCTTTCCATTTCATAAAATATAAAAGATAAAAATAATCTTCCTCAACCTTAACCTTAGCGTAGTAACTCCTTACTAGCATTCCTATTCCCCAGAGAACGATATCAATACCCGTGGCTTACCCTAATTACTACACTACAACGATTAGGTTCAACGCCTAGGGTGTTATAAAACTTGCTCGAAGAAAAGGAAGTTTCCTTGACCCCGAACGACACGTTTAGCGTTATCATGGCCCCTAGAATAGGCTCTTCTCCTTCCCTCAGTGCGCGCACTCCCACGTCGACCTGGCGTGGCCTTGCCAGCTGCACAACTGTGAAAAGATCCATCTCTGCACAACATAAGCCAACAAATAAAGATGTTACATAATGTGCAAAAGGAAAAGAAAGCTCTTACATTAACTAAAAAAGGGATGCGCAAGGACGAGCACCCACCCTGGCCATTAGCGCCTAAGAAGATTGGTATCTCATCCGCATACCAAAGTAGTTACGACTAATGCCCATATGTACCAAAAATTCCTCGGGATAGGAACTAATGGGGATGCGGTTGGCGTTTATCGCCCGCATCCTCCGCACTATATAGTCCGTGAAGGGCGCCATCCTTCTCAAGAATGAACCCCAGGGTAGAAATTATAACGCCATGGGAAGCACGAGTCATCTACCCGTAAAATGACCTCCAATTTCTAAGCGCGTCTAGTTTTTCAAGATAACACCGAAGCTACCGGTAGCGCTTAGCAAAGGATACCACCCGTGTGACCACGCCGTGTGATAAACGCGGAATAGATGGATAGTGGGGTTAATCGCCGAAACCGCAGCTAACCTCAAAGTTGGTGATTTTAGCCGCACCGACATAAAGGTACGGGATAGTGCGCATCGTAATAATTTAAGACGCCGCACGTAAATAGGGATATGGGTACACGCTGATTCGAATTCCAAAACGCGTGTATACCCTACTTTCTTTCGGGAAGTTCGCGATCGATGCTCGCATTCGGACAATTGGATGCACGCTGCGGAATAGTAATCCGAGGTGAACTCTATAAGTTCGCCCCTGCTATTTCGGATGTGAAGTCGATAACACCTTCACCATTGTATCGTTTTCTATACGCCGCACGCATCTGTTATCCGTCGAATATTACGATTTTCTTGCTGGAAATGTTTGAAGCTTTGTTAATGGCGGAAATGTTTTACGTGGTAATCACCGTAAAGGGTGAAGGTGTTTATATAAGTTTCTTACCCACGCGATGAGCGACACGTGATCCCACTATCTTTAATATGTGGCTCGATCCTTGATGTGACCTTGCTACGCTTACTTTCCCCGATTTACGAGGCCCATTTTAAATATTATTGTGTCTTGATACACCGTGTCTCTTTAACGTGGAAGTCTGCTTAGCTTTGCTACGCTTCACGCTTTTTATTCGCTGCAGGTTATTAGTCTAGCATCCGCAGATTCATCGCAAGCATACTAGACCTGGGGACATGATGACGATAGTCTACATTCGGGTCACTAACCCGACCAATGACCGCTACTAACAAACCCAGTACGACTGGGCTAACCCAGTAACGGTTTGGGCCCACGAAGGCCCAAACCCAAAGTTATTTATGGGCTAAGATATATCTCTTATTTTCGGGGATATGTATCCTATGACCGACTTAGGCGGGATACGCCGAAGTTTGGGGAACACACAACCAATAAGGATTGCGTGTGTATATAAAGGGCATCCCAGCCCTCATTAAAGGTACGATCTAAACCCTAACTCTTCTTTAACCCTAAAACCGATTACTTACTCTCACGCCGGAGGATAATCGTGGGAGACAATCCCACGATAAGCCTAACGGTGTTTTCTGTTACTTAGTGCGCAGGTCTCAAGAATCAAGACTCAATTGATACGAGAGCCGGAGCCCCAAACAAGGAATGTCCAACTTTTGTATCAACAACGATGATTGTTGAA
>CM040243.1:7500640-7889075 GCA_022545495.1 Chrysanthemum lavandulifolium
CAAGGTTGATGTTTTAATTTTAAATCTTACAAGTGAAGTTTCATTCCAATCTAAGACTTAACATTTAGCTTACAAGGAATGTTACTTCCTATATGTTATACAACATATAAGATTTTAAACCTTAACATAATACTCCCACTAGCTTTCGTGAATACTTAAATTTATCTTATTTCAATTATAAATCAAAACTAAGATTTAATAATTAAATATAAGAATAATTTCATAGATGCATGCATTTATCCATTCATGAATTATTGCACTGTACACTTCCAAAGATTTTATATGAACTCAAAAACCTTTCGATTACTTACCGTCCTCGCTCAAGTAATTTCTCAAGAAAGAGTTTTGATATTCCATTGTCATATTTCATATTAATGAAACCAAGATGACAATTATCATCTTTATATATTTAATGTGTCTTGAAAAGAATATTCAATCATAATTAATTGCTTAAGTATGATTAATAATCTTGTCATAAAACATGCATTAAATATGTGTACAATATTGTCCATATGATTTCTACATAGAAATTCAAACCACTAGGTTTTTCATCTCTTTGAAGAAACTCATTTCCATTCTCTAGTCTAACTATTAAGATAAACCAAATTTCCAAAATTGATTATCTTTATGGACAAAGATCTTTAACATTCATAGTATGAGTAATTTTCCCAATTCAATATTTGGTAATCCATCATAATGATTATCGGGTTTACTATAATCCCAGAACTCATATTTCTCAAAGATATAAGTCAAATATCTGAGATATCCTTGCAGATCTATGAATGAAAATTCCATCATCATGAGGTCTATCATTAACATGTCTAACCTCATCATGATATTTACTAGTGTGTTTTAGAAGATTATGTATTTTGTAATTTTATCTTTCAAGATAAAACTCCCACTTGCCTTTTGTAATATATAGACTATCTATATATACTTAGCAATTTAGAGCAAAATTACATTGTTCTCTATTTGGGACATTACAAATACACATTGATAATTCTTGACATTAGTTTGTTAATAACCTATTCATAAGTAGTTTAACAAATTCAGAATCTTCAACTTTAAAACTTAATGTGATTCATTACATTCCATAATGAAATGATGTTTTATTAATCTTCTAGGTTGAGTCATATTGAGTATATTCAATCCATACTCAATATTCTAACCTTGTTACTTTTAAGAAAGAAGTTATGATTATCATGAATCAAACAAATCAAATAGAGTTTGATTCTCCTAACCGAACATACCATCAACTTGTGGTATTCATTAGAATTTAATATTGTAAGACAATCTAACAATATATAAGATAAACATATTCCTTTTGGCTTACCTATTTACCAACTAAGTCAACTTAATGGTATAATAGACTTTCCAAGCCAATTACATGCTTTATAACACAAGTACCTTTTAACCAAGTCACTTCATATCCATGTTTCAACAAGAAACATAAACTGTTATAATCCCATTATACGTTATAAATCATTGATCAACTCAATGACTTCTTGTATACGTCTTAATTAAAAACATAACAAGTTAACGGCTTACTTTATTATAACTCTTAACAGACTTTATGTTTATGTCTTTACAATGAATCATAAACATGTTAAACTAAAGTAATTATGAACACAACTCTTGGTTTCAATAGTAATTTCAAGTTAATTTATTTTACTTCACAATAATGTAGGACTACATTATTTATTCATTTATTTATGTCATTCCAAAAATTCATAAATATACAAATTAAAGTAGTATTAGATTTCTTCATTTATGTCATTCTAATAATACATAAAAATCTAATTTGAAGTAGTCTTATATATCATTTTGACACATGTTCTAAATACTTGTCTAATTTAGAAACCAGAATATGTCCATGCAAGATCTCACTTTACATAGAGATTTACTTTGTTGTTGCAATCTCGCCAAGTTCTCACATGACGAAATTGTAACACCAAGTGTTTCTTGAATTAGATATGTACAAGTTATATTAGAACGTTAGTCTCTTACCTTGCAGTCAAGAGAATCCGTTAAATCATATACTTATATGTTGTACCTTGCACACAATATAGATTTCTCCCACTTGTGCATGGAACAACATCATGTAGCAGATAAACAACACGACATATGTTTGTTTATACGACTAATATGATTGTGTCATTTATATTAGTATAACTAGTAGATGTAGAACCACTTCATTGTATAATAAGGAAACGTACATGACTATCCTTGAAAACATAAGTGTCTACAAGTGGAAAGTAATTATCTTAAGACTTTCTAGAGATAACTGAGTTACTACTAAGATGACAAAGCTTGTAACTCCCACCTGAATAAGAGATCATTACATTAATTCCTTATTCAAGAATAAGAACAACATACTCCCACCTGGATTTGACAACATTGTAAGTGTTTCATTAACCAAAGAAAAGAAAATAGTGTTCTATTTACTCTACACCTTTGAAAAAGTCCATACATAATAATTACTTATGTACTTAAAGAGTGTATTCTACTATGTAGATGATGAACTATCCATCAATGCTATTAACTTGAAAATTTGGGCATGCAATTTCTTTCTTAATAGTTCTACTATTCCAACAATTGTAAGTAGTACTTTTAAATGGTCAAAGCACAACAACTAGATAAAATATGCTAGTTTGTCTTTTACCAATTATACAAGAATTAGTCTAGCTTCTAATTTAATAACTCGAAATATGCAATTTTCTTAACTATTAAAATTTGCTTACGAGTTATGTATTTAGAATTTAGACAATTCTAATTGTCCTATCATACCTTTCTTCATTCATGAAAAGGAATAGGGTTGAATCTCACTCTTTCGCGTGAAAAGAGGACTAGGTTTATTCTTTTAGTGAAGTTGACTCTACCAAAAACCCTTACGTGTGTAGATCAATTTACCAATACAAGAATAACCTACGTTACTGGTTTAATGTTGCATTAATACATTTAAAGAATTAGCAAAATTCAATTTTAGTATTTTCGATAATTAAACTTTTCAAGAAAATAAAATACCCAAGGTAATATTCATATAACCATAGAATTTTCTCGAAAACTAGGATCCAATTATCATAGGTTCATTACATCATTGATCCGCTAGCAACGAACGCATATAATAAGGTAATCATCGAACATTAATTGGCAAACAATTTCCAATTCCTAGATCATTATGGGATTTATATTTTCCAACGCTATTGCAAATATAAACATGTTTCATCCCATCTTTTGCCATTGAGTCCAAGATCTCACTTCCTACTCAACTTAAGTGTCTAACTTAAAGAACTGCAAATATGTCCATGTAAGGTCTTACTTAACATAGAGATTTACCTCTCCATCACAATCTAGCCAAGTACTCTCATGACTTAAATTGCAACTTCAAGTGTTCCTTTTAATTAGATGGCATATACCTTAATTTAAAAGGGTACTAGTTTTGATTTTATGTGGTCAAATCAAAGATGTACAAAGATGTCATGCATTCATCTTGTAGCATAATTTTAATAAAAACTTTTATTACCAATTCATAAAGATCAAATTATCAAAGTTTTGATTGAGGTATTGGGTTCACCAATCAAGGAATTTAGTGTTAATTATCATCCATTATACCGTACTTTTGCATAAGTGTAAACACTTAGTGTTTCGGATAATTACCACCAAGTGGCGCATGGAATTAAAACTAACCGCCTTAAGATGAGCTTGTACTTTTATGGCTTACTAAGTAGCTCCATTCAAACTTACAGAGGGCGAGGACCTGTAAGCGCAAACGCATAACCTTAGACATCCATTCAAGTGACCGTAGCACTTCTTAAATAACCCTTTATAGTTCATTCAAATGGGTGAGCTGCTCGGTCATTGTACCAAAGTCACCAATCAATTAAACTATAGAAAACTTAACTCTTCCAAAACAATTAAATTTCGCCATTGTTTAGTCCGTATTATTTTCTATTCAAAATTACCCTTTGCTTAAAACCTGCCTAACATAATAAACAAACAAGTAATAAATAAAAATAAACTACTACAAAACAATGCACACATAATAAACAATTTATACGTGTAAACAAGTAGCCACATGCAACTTATTCGATAAAACCCTATTAATGATCAATGTCTAGGTTAAATTAACGATATATTAATTAGGGCTTTCACCTCTCAATTGAAAGTGAGCCACATACATCGACGAATCGATTATGTAAACGCATAATTAATGATATACCAAATTGCACATAATTGATTCATTAATGTATATAATTGAGTCATCCCCAATTCAAGATTTATCATAAATATACATGTGTATAAAACTTAACAATTAATCCAATCTTAACAATTAAATAATAATACAAGCAACTATCCATGACAAACATGCATGTATCATCATGGATATATAACATAACAATTATTCAATTAAGTCACAAGATCGCATACAATTCCATGTCACATAACACTTTATTCATGAATTTATCACGTAACAAATATATTAAATCTAGGTTTCGATATTGATAACATAACAATTAATATAAACCCTAAAAAAAAATTTAGGAAATCGACTAAAAAATTTTAGGGTTTCCACCCAAAAAAAATTTTTCGATCCATAATAGATTTTTAAAACCAAATTAGGGCAAAATCCTTAACCCTAAAATTAGGGTTTATATAATCATAACCAAAACCCTAGAATAAATCATATCAAACACAATACAATATCCGTTTTTTACGTGTTTAGTAATTAATTACTCATTAAAACCAATGACTCGTGATGCCACTGTTGGAATTATATAACATGACAATCATAAATATAAACAATAAACATCAAAGTAAGTGCGAAGCGTATAGGAACATATAATGAATAATTAATTAACAAAAGAATAAAGTATATGTACCTTTCTTGATTCTAGCCGAACAAGAATCAAATCCACAAAACTAGCAATTAGGATGAACCCTAATTAGGGTTTATAGGATTATAAGAATTACCCTCACCGCTTTGTAATTCAATCCAAGATAATAACAAAAGTATGTTATTACTATGTTCTTGTACACACGTACTAAACCGAATTAAAGTAATGCTAGTTTTTATCAAACAAATAACTTGATGTGGAAAAGGTTTGAAGATCGACATCCTAAAGGGATGTACGATTGGTTTAAGAACAAAACACACACAAAACAATTTTAGGGTTTAAGCAATGTGCACAAGAGATGGAAAAACAAGACCCCTAGCCTTGTATATATATACAACTAAACTTGGTGAACAAGTTGAGGTTGTTTCCTTTTCTCTTTGGGCCGATCAGTTCATGGCATCCCATAGGGATTCCAGAACCTTCCCAATCTTTGCAATTAAGTCCTTTTCCAAATACTTTTAACGCCCGTTAATCCATTACATTAATTACTTAACGTCCGTTAGTTATTTCGTTTAATAAATAAATAAATATAACATTTATATTTAATTATTAACTTTAAATTCTCATACGTAAAGTGTGCAATCCCATAGTCTCGAGTTCGATCCTAACACACGTCTATTAATTTATTGTCCATAAAACCAATGTAAAGCACACCGACGGAGACGGATCAACTCGCCTGCTTCCCGACAAGTTGTTCTTGTGCTACAAGCTTTTCGTCAATACTGATTAAGTATGACCATATCGACTTTCCTTTGTTGTTTAGAGACTCGTGATTCGCGGGCTTTCCGGATCCCATGAGTTTCGCTCTTCCCCTCCTCCTCCCTTGAAATATGATTGTATGTCGTCTTCGCATCAATCGGTTGCCCAAAATCATCACTAACCGCATGATGACCATTAGTTTGCTTATCGGGATTGTCTCCTCGATTATTCTTTGAAAAGTCTTTCCCGCGAAGGAGTAAGTAATCGATGTCTGCGGTTATCGGGAGATTCCATGGTTTGCAAGATCGCAACTCCTTTAATGAGTCACTAGTGAGATACAAACAAATTTATAGTTACATTCAACAATCATTATTGATACAAAAGTTGGACATTCCTTGTTTGGGGCTCGGCCTCATATCAATTGAGTCTTGATTCTTGAGATCCCGCCTAAGTAATGTCATAGGCTTATGGGATTGTCTCCATATCGTGAGAGTAAAAAATAAGAGAGTTATATCTTTAATTAGCCTTTATATACACATAATCCTTATTGGTTGCGTGTTTCGGCGATCCCGCCTAAGTCGGTCATAGGATACATATCCCAAACCATAATATCTGGGTTAGCCGTTAATGGGTTAACCACATCTTCTTGGGTTTGTTAGTAGCGGTCATTGGTCGGGTTAGTGACCCGAATGTAGACTATACGTCATCATGTCCCCCCAGTCTAGTATGCGCAGTGACGAACTGCGGATGCTAGACTAATAACTGCAGCGAATAAAAAACTGTGAAGCGTAGCAAAGAAGCTAAACAGACTTCCCGCCGTTAAAGAGACACGGTGTATCTAGACACAATAATAGTTAAAATGGACGCCTCGTAAATCGGGGGAAAGTAACTGTGGCAAGGTCACATCAAAGGATCAGAGCCACATATTAAAGATAGTGGGATCCACGTGTCGCTCATCGCGTGGGTAAGAAAACTTATATAAACACCTTCACCCTTTTACGGTGATTACCACAAGAAAACATTTCCGCCATTAACAAAGCTTCAAACATTTCCAAAGAAGAAAACCGTAATATTCGACAGTAACCGTGCATACGTAAAACGATACAATGGTGAAGGTGTTATCGACTTCACATCCGAGATAACCGAGGCGAACTTCTAGAGTTCACCTCGGATTACTTTATTCTCTTGACGTGCATCCGCTTGTCCCGAATGCGCGAGCATCGATCGCGAACTTCCCGCGGAAAGTAGGGTATACACACGCTTTTTCAAATTCGCGAATCAACGTGTACCCATATCCCTATTTCGCGCGACGTCTTAAATTATTACAACGCACCTATCCCACCGCACCAGACGGTGCGGCTAAAATCACCAACTTTGAGGTTAATCGCCGCCATCGGCGATTAACCCCACTATCCATCTATTCCGCGATTTTATCACACGACGTGGTCACACGGGCGGGTATCCTTTGCTAAGCGCTACCGGTAGGCTTCATGTTATAATCGAAAAACTAGACGCGCTTAGAAATTGGAGGAGTCATTTTCCGGTAGATGACTCGTGCTTCCCATGGCGTTATAATTTCTACACCTGTGGTTCATTGTCAAGGATGAGCGCCCCTTCCCGGACTATATAGCGGAGGATGCGGAATCGATAAACGCCAACCGCATCCCCATTAGTTCCTATCCCGAGGAATTTTGGTACATATGGGCATTAGTCGAACTACTTTGGTATGCCGGATGAGATACCAATCTTCTTAGGCGCTAATGGCGGGCGGGTGCTCGTCCTTCCGCATCCCTTTTTAGTTAATGTAAGAGCTTTTCCTTTTGCACATTATGTAACATCTTTATTTGTTGGCTTCTATTGCGCAGAGATGGATCTTTTCACCGCAGCACTGGCAAGGCCACGCCAGTCGACGGGGGAGCGCAAGACCGAGGGAAGGAGAAGAGCCTATTCTAGAGGCCACTAAAGGCGCGACTGAAATGAATGTGGGAGAAGAGGGACCAGTTCATCATTGGCTGAGGCGATCCCCTCCAAAGCGCCCGAGTTCTAAGGCTCCTTCTCCACCTCCGCAAATGAATGTGGCCGAGGCGCGAAGAAGAAGAGGAGGAGGAGGAGAGCGCTAAGTTGAAGCGCAAAAGAGCACTGGTGGTGATGGCGCAGGCCCGCCCAGAAGAAGCGCCCCGTCGTTTTGATGTGGAGTCATCCTCGATGACGCCTCCACCCCCATCACCTAATGCGACTCATCTCCGTAAGTTTGTTATCATCTTTGCAATTTTTTTTTTTTTATTTGCGCACCTCGTTATGTAGATAACTATTAATCTCTTTCTATTTGCATGCGCATGGAGCGATCGGGATTCGCCTCCACGGGTTAGTCCTGTTGTCGAATCTTCGGGCCAAAGAGCCAAAGATGCCGAGCCATTGGCGGCCGGGACGCGCCAATGGAGCAATTTTGTTGAGGAGTTGGCGCCGGTCGCCGCGCATCAAGCCTCGCCTTGTGGGTAAGTCAAGAGCAAGGTTCTTCGGAGAGGGCGGTCGATTGCGCTGTCGGAGGCGCAATTGGCTAGTGCTAAAGTCAAGTCAAGGTTTAGGTGCATACGCCCAAAAGCTTGCAGAGGAAAAGATGGCTCATAGGCGATAAATCAGAGCGCCGAGTCGCCAGGTATAAGGCTTCGTGTCTCGGGCGATAAAATATCCGGAGAAGGGCAAGGATACGTTGATCTCGCAGTTGGAAGATTTTGGTGCCACCGTGAGAAGTGCTCAAAACGCAAGAGATGAAGTCGCGTAAGCTCGGCTTTGAGTATGATGAGGAACTATATCCTCATCTCATGTCCGCCATTGCCGAGCGCAGTGGCTCATCGCCCATGGCTCGCGCTTTGTCGCTCTTAGCACCCTTGAGTCCAAGGAGTGGTGGACGATTTGGTGGGTGGTCCAATGTGCCTTGGCGAGAGGGAAGTCGAGGTCGTGGAGGCGCCGCAAGAAGTCGACTTGTCAAGGTGCTCACCGAAAAGGTACCGTTATGATGCGCAATCCTATGATAACCCGTTGTCGCTATGGAGAGGATGAAGGCCTTAGAGCTTCCCATGATTGCCGAAATGGAGCGCGACCAGGATTATCCCATAAGTCTTATCATGGAAGGGTTGACTTTAGCGCGCCATCGTACTGATAATGCAAAAGCGCAGCCGGACTATTTTTTGAAGCCCGATGACTCTCAGCTTTAAGTGCATGTGTTTGCTCGCCCCAAGGACATTCTAAACCCCTTTACTTTAGAGAAAGAGATACCCTTGAAGGAAGTGTTGGAAGTGCACGCTACCAGACTCGCTAAAAAATAAGGTATTACCGGTAAAGCGATTTTGTGCGGGGTTGGTGCAGCTCATCTCCCAAGGTCCGACGGGTGCTGGTGAGTGTTGCCACCGTGTCGCGCCAAGACTCTGACTTGTTGAAGAGGCTAAGCGAGATTGGAGATGCTACATGTCGCTGGGGACTTCATCACTGAGCGGTCTAGGAGTATCTAGATAGATCCCGTGTTTATAGACATCCTTTTGTAATAACCTTGTAGTCATTAATAAAATCTCCTTTTGTTGAGTGCGTGTTAATATTATTGCAACTTGTAATGTGCGATTTATCTGCTTTGTCTTTGCGTAAAAGACGTGTTTGTTGTTTAAGGATCAAATTTGTACACAAGCGCAAATAATATGAGAAATTCATAATCATGTATGAAGATCATAGTCTACTTAACATAATTTCTAAGTGATTGTATCATAGTCGTATGATATGATATGCAACAGATCGTAATTATCATATTAAGGAATCAAGTGTCTTGGTTCCTAAAGTTGTTAAACGCGCACCATATGCATAGTTGCGCGTCCGTCGTGGGATGCGCATCGAACTTATTCCAACGCCTTGAGAACAAGGTGTTTAACAAGGATACATGATCCAATGTTGATGGGTTTGCAACCCTCTTACTCAACGAGTTATTTAGTAGGTTAACTCATCCTTTTACCATCGTGGGTTATTAAATGCATGCACGCCATGTAGGCAAAAGATGAAAAATGTTAAGACATAAAGTATATGGAAATAAGAAATTGAAATGCGTCGTGAGTTAGCTAGAAACCGCGACCTTTATCGATACTTGCAAGTTGTTACGAAGAAAATAAATAAGACATATGCCTAAGTAAAACAAAAGTAAATACACGGATAATTATTGAGCACTTCACTAAAGTGTGGGATGTCCGTGGCTGGGTCAGTAGCCATTCCTATAGATAACACCTTTTAAGATTGCAAATGTTCCATGTGCGTGGTAGTTCCGACCATCCATGTCTCGTAGCTTGTATGCTACTGCTCCTAATGCTTCAGAACCTCATAGGGTCCTTCCCACTTTGGTCCAAGTTTGCCCATGTCTTCTCGCGCGACTTGCATCATTGGCGCGGTAAACAAAATCACCGGTCTCGAATGAAACACTTCGTACTTTAGCATCATAGTATCCCTTCATCTTTGACTTTGATCTTGCTTCACAGATAGTTGCGCTGTCACGCCTTTCTTCCAACAGTCCAAGTCGACACGCTCGTCATCATTTGTTGCCACATTGATTTCAAGAAGGCGAATAGTTGGCATCCCATTTCGGCCGGTATGATGCCCCTCATCCCATAGACTGAGAAAAGGGGTGTCCCCGGCCGGTTTTGATTGAAGTGCGGTGCGCCCATACGGACGCTGGATAGTTCTTCCACCCACCTTCCTTTGTGCTTGTCCAGCGTGCTTTAATTCCTTCACCTAGCTTCGATTTGCCCGCCTACTAACCCATTGGTTTGTGGATGTTTAATCGACGCGAAGTGTCGTGTGATATTTAACTTCGCACTAGTCCTTGAGCGGATTGTCACAAAATTGTTTCCGTTATCCGAGATGATTTCTGCAGATCAAGCGGCATACAATATTATCCCAAACAAAGCGTTTCACCGGTTTCCGTGATTGTCACCACCGCCTTTGCTTCGATCCACTTGGTGAAAGTAGTCAATTGCCACTATTAGAAATTTTAATCCTCCCGCCGCAATGGGAAAGGACCGCAATGTCAATACCCCACTTGTAGAATGGCCATGGTGCCGTGATTGGTGTTAGCTCTGCTGTGGTTGGCGTGGAATGGGTCGATGAACCCGCGCCGCACTTTCTTATTAAGTCTCCCGCATCAGGTGCATGGTGGGCCAATAGTATCCCGACCTTAAAGCGCCGCCACCACGGATCGTGGTCCGAATGCATGCCGCATGAACCTTCGTGGATTTCCGCAGCACATAATTTGCTTGTGGGGACCAACACAATGAGCCATGGTTGCGGAAGGAGCGCCGATATAGTATGTTGTCCTAAGTTCAAACCTCGAGTCAGGCGCCGTATCCTTCGAGCTTCTTTCGCTCTCGGGGTAATACACCTTGCTTATGAATTCCATTATTGGGGTCATCCACATAGGGCCTTCTTCTTCTATTATCGCTGATATTTCCATCTCGAGATGGATTTGTTTTTAACGCTTCCACCAACACTTGTTTTGACAGTGTGCAAAGCTTGTCGATGCGATCTTGCTTAGTGCATCCGCCTTTCGATTGTCTCCCTAGAACTTGCTTGATTGTAAACCCGTCAAAGCCTTGGATTAGTGCCTTAGTCTTGTCGAGATATTGAATCATGTTTTCTTCTTTAGCTACGTACTCACCCAACACATGGTTGGCTACTAGCCGAGAATCTACGCTTGCTTCCGTGTGTTACGCACACCCATTCGAGATGCTATGCGTAGTCCGGCGATTAGGGCTTCATATCGCCTCATTGTTTGTTGTCAGGAATTCAAACGCATGCGAGGTGAATTCCATTCCTCCGATTTGTGAGGATGAGGCCCGCCCCGACCCATCCACGCATGAAGATCCATCCGTAAACAAGATCCATGGATCTTGTAGTTCCTTTTTGTGGTGTGGGTGCATCATCGTTCGCTTTTCGATGATGAAATCGGCTAGTATCCGCCTTTTACCGCAGGCGTGGTCTATAGGAGATGTTGTGCTCACCTAGCAACACGCCCACTTCGTAGTCGCCCCGACGCGCGGGTTTGGAGATGATTTGCTTGATTGGTTGATCCGTGATCATCGCTATCGGGTGCGCTGAAGTACTCGCGCAGCCGCTTGGCGGCGAATACTAATGCCGTGACCAACTTTTCCATTGCGCTATAATTCATCTCCGCTTTTGAGTGCTTTGCTTACAAAATAGATGTGTGTTTGCATCGAGTCCCCGTCTGCCAAGAAGATCGCACCGACCGCCCTCGTGTCGCCGATAAGTACATAATCGCTCTTCCCCGGTCGGGTGCAACTAGCGTGGGAAGCTCGCCAAGTGTTGTTTGAGCTGTGTAAAGGCTTCTTCCGCCTCAGTAGTCCAATGAAATCTCCTTCTTTATACACTTTTTGAGTGTTTTGAAGAGGGTAATGACTTGTCTCCGACTTAGACAAAAACTGCTTAGGCCGCCAACTTTCCATTGAGAGATTGGACTTCCTTCAATGCGCGCGTGAAGGAAGTTCGATGACGGCCTTGGTTTTTCTCGGGCATGGTTTAATGCCATCCGGTTCTATCGTGTATCCAAGAAACATGCCTTCAGAGCGCCAAAAGTGCATTTTTAGGATTGAGCTTCATGTTGATCTCTTTAGGGTCCTAAACGTTTCCTCAATGTCGCGCACCAACTCCTCTTCAAGATGGCTTTTGATGACTAGGTCGTCGACATAAACCTCTAGGTTGCGCCCACCTGCTTGGCAAATGCATTATCTACTAACCGGTAGGTGGCGCTGCGTTCTTCAAGCCAAAAGGCATTTTGGTATAGCAAGAGACGCCTTGGCTTGTATGAAAGGCCGTTTTTCCTCATCTTCCTTAGCCATCCGGATTTGGTGATATCCTTATATGCATCTAAAAACATTTGAGTGGATATCCACACAGGACTCGACTTTCCAATCTATCTCCGATAGTGGGTAGCGCCTTGTGGGCATGCCTTGTTGAGATTCGTGAAGTCCACGCACATCCGCCACCTACCATCGCTTTTCTTTACCATTACCGGGTTGGAAAGCCGCCATGGTAGTAGACTTCTCGCATGATTCCCCGCCCACAAGCTTGTGTACTTCTACCAGATAGCTTGCGCGCCCGAGCTTGGCCGCGCGCTTCTTCGGCGGATCGGTGCGTATCCTTGTCGGATTCTCGCACTTGTGTTCGTGATGAGCGTGGTACCCCGGTCATGTGCTTTGGTTCCCATGCAAAGATATCCGTGTTCTTTTGCAAGAGTGCACACAAAGTCGCCTTTACCGTTGTCCGGTGATCCTCCCATCGATACTTCCTGCTCGGGTATTCGGATGAATTGCAACCTTCGTGTTTGGAACTTTGGTTGCTACTGCTCAGAATGGGTGCGGTTTCGCATGTAATGGTGTTACATTCTTTAGGTGGTATAATGGCGCCAGAGGTAACAATACCTCCTTCCACTAGGAATTTAAGCATCCCATGTGTCAGAGATGGTATCGCGCGCATGGTTGATATCCCCGTCGTCCGATAATGCCATTGTATGGCGAGGGGATTTGATCACCATAAAATTCATCCAAGCTGTTGTGTAGTGGTAGTTATTACCCACTCGACTAGTAGTCGAATTGCCCATAGGCCATATCTTTTCTCCCGTGAAGCCGGCCACTGCCGCGACCGGGCTCAACCGATCACAGATCTCCGGGCGCAATCGCTTGAAGCAAATGTTCGACATTATATCGGCAGACGCCCACCATCAACATACATGCGTGGATGTCGCGACCCCCTCATTAATTTCGATGATGAGCGGCTCTACCATCGCGTTGTCCGAAGTTAAGGTAGGAAAGTGATTGCACTCCGGAAAACTTTCGCCGACCTTTCGCTCGGTTACTCACCGCCATGATCGTATCATGTAAATGGTGTCAACTTTATCTTTGGGTCCTTCCTTCTTATTCCCGCCTTCCGTCTATCTTTCCTTCTTTGATGTTCTTGACCAAATGGTCCGCCTACCCTCCTCGACTAGTTTATCGATGAGTGGCGCATTGGACACATTCATTAGTAGTGTGGCCCTTCCGTCCGTGATAGTCGCAATACCCACCTCCCACGCTACCGATCCTCCGGGGGTGCGATTGGTGGAGGTCTTGGGAAATTCGCGCGCTCTTGTAGTATCTCCTTTGGAGTCTTTGTCACGGGTATACTTTTCGTTGTCCCGCCTGCCTCGGCCGCGATAACTCCTCGTTACGGTTACTACTCCGGTCGGTGGATTGTCTCCCGTGTTGTTCCGTGACCGTAGTTCGAGTAGCTTTTCTTGCTATCGCCGCGGCCTCTCCATGAACGAAGGACCGTGTGCGTTTCATGAGTTCATCAAAGGATTGGGGAATCTTGTCATTCAACCTTTTGATGAGTTCTGGGTTATTGACCCCATTCATGAACCCTGAGATTTTTAGCACTTTGGGACATGCTTTAACTTTTATGCATTCATCTTTGAAGCGCTCCATATAAGCGCTTGTAGATTCCCCTTGGCGCTGTTTGACCCTGGCGAGTTCAACGGGGTTCTTAGCACACTTCTTCCGTTGAGTAAAGTTTAGGCGGAACGCCTTTCTCAATTCTTCAAAACCATTGATGCTTCGCGTGGAAGCTTGTCGAACCAGCCCGCGCATTTCTACTAGTGTAGAATTGAACATGTGGCACCATATAGGTCGTGGCCGGTTTTCAATTGTAGTAAGGCCGATTCAAAAATTTTAGGTGATCATCGTGATCACCGTTCCGCCATAGGTTTTACGCTGGCGGGCATGTGCCTCCTTTGTTCTCTCGAGAAATCACCGATGCGCCGAGTGAACGATCCACTTTTGATGGCGCCACGGAGGATATATCTTCATCCTCCCGGTTACGATATTTGTTTATGGACTTCCAGTGTCGGGCCGCTATCCTCGTTGTCCGAGGAATTACCGGAGGACAAACTTTCCTTTTTCGACGCTTGCACCGACCGCCCCTCGAGTCCGCTTGAAGGACTTTCACTGGGAGTGTCGTCGCCCAAGTCCGTCTCGAACTCGCGGCTACCAAGCTCGGCGTGGACATTGCTGCTCACGCTCTTCATCTTCCTCGCTTCCTTCCAGATGTCATGAGTTAGATGTCTCATCATCCTCAACTCTCCTCCCAATTGTTAAACACTAGGGGTCGGCGACTATCCCTTCCGCGCTTCTCCTTCCGACGGGCGCGTGGGGACGTTCAGATTCGAGTTGAAATTGAGTCGAGCATGCAGTGCTCGACTGACCTCTTTTGCTTCCTCTTGCATGAGGGCGCCAAGGTTTCGTAATTTTGAGATACGAAATCTCCCGGCGAAGTTCCGTGCAACTCCTTCTAGAGCGAGGGTGTCTCGCTTCTACCACGGGCCCTTGTTTCTATCGGTGCATCCGGTGCCTTGAGAGGTCGGCTTAACACCGATTGAAGGGAGTAGCAAAAGCGCGCAACGGATCTCCGCACCGGTGGTGGTGGTAGTCGCTGGGTTGTCCCCGAGCGTTGTTCCACCGTGGGAAGACTAGGTGCAGGCCTAACCTTGATTTTTAGCGACACCGGTTGTCCCGAGGTCCGCTTGAAGCCGATCCGATGTGCAACTTCTTTCCCGTAAGGTCCGTTGCGATCGCCGATTTCCGTGTTTCGTCATTCTAGTTCTTAGTTCTTAATGATTGGTCCCACGGATGGCGCCACTTGTTGATACAAAAGTTAGACATTCCTTTTTTGGGGCTCCGGCTCTCGTATCAATTGAGTCTTGATTCTTGAGACCTGCGCACTAAGTAACAAAAAACACCGTTAGGCTTATCGTGGGATTGTCTCCCATGATTATCCTACGGCGTGAGAGTAAGTAATCGGTTTTAGGGTTAAAGGAGAGTTAGGGTTTAGATCGTACCTTTAATGAGGGCTGAGATGCCCTTTATATACACACGCAATCCTTATTGGTTGCGTGTTCCTCAAACTTCGGCGTATCCCGCCTAAGTCGGTCATAGGATACATATCCCCGAAAATAAGAGATATATCTTAGCCCATAAATAACTTTGGGTTTGGGCCTTGGGCCCAAACCGTTATCGGGTTAGCCCAACAGATCGGGCTTGTTAGTAGCGGTCATTGGTCGGGATAGTGACCCGAATGTAGAACATACGTCATCAATCGCCTTCAAATTACTACTGTTGATAACGTAAATTTACTGGTTCATTGTTGGTTATTCCGGAAGTTGTTGTCAAAAGGATGCCGTAAGTAACAGATTGCCCTGTGTAATAATATAAGGATCAAAAAATTTAGATACACTTATACCGGATGAGTTCAAGTAAAACATCTTAAACATAAAATTGAAGACACAATAATAACCATCAGATTGTTCGACTTTAACTTGATCTATGGTCAAAATATTGGTAGCATTTTTGTTAATAACACACCCAGTGTGGTCGTGCTCCACAATACGTTCAAATTGCACCTATTACGTCTAGTCTGATACTGGATATTAGACTTGCCACAAGCTCAAAACACAAACATACAAATCCCAAAAGGTTAATAGACCCTCTAACAGTAGGGATGGCAATACGAACCATGACTTAAAAGCGACACAGAAATAAATAGGTTAATATTGAGTTTAAGATGATGGTTCTTTCCCCTTCTTAGACTTCGAGTGTATTCTTGGATAGTTTGATTGTGGAACTTTCGAGATGCTTCCTTGTGAAAGCCAACGCTCCTCTAGCGATGACAAATACTTGTTGACAACCACGTTCCATAGAGCATTTGATAAGCGTCTCCAATCTCTATGACATTTTTGGACTTGTGGATTGAGTCCATGTCATGAGTCCTGCTGTGAAACACCTTAATCAAAAACAAACTTGCGGTCCCTTTGGCGCTTTAGGAACTCGTACAAATGAGGCCACCACTTTAGCTCCTAAAACTTAACTTGGGCTTTTCCTAGTCAAACCTTCTAATATGAAAATGTAAACTGAAAAGTGTTTTACAGCGAATATAACATGTAAATCTTTCCATGTGTAGCACTTTTATGCAATAGAAATTTGTGTATGGAAAGTTTATCCGGTATAAGTAGGAATTTAGTATTAATGTTGAAATTAAATTTGGTTTATTTTACTTAAAAAGTCAAAGTAATGTAAACCTACTTGTTGATGCAAAAGTTGGACGCCTTTGCTTGGAGCTCCGGATTCTACACCAATTGAGGATTGTTGCTTGGAACCCGCCATTATATAGAAGACTAAAATAAAAGACACCGTTAGGCTTACCGTGAGGATTGTTTCCCACGATTATCCTCCCCGCGTGAGAGTAAGTAATCGGTTTTAGGGTTTTAAGGAGAGTTAGGGTTTGTAAATCGTACCTTAAACGAGGGTGTGATCCCTTTATATACGCACGGAATCCTTGTTGGTTCGTGTTCTCAACCTTCGCGATCCCGCCTTAGTCGGTTGAGAATGATTATCTCCTTGATTAGAAGATATCCCACATCCATTCCGTAAATAGATGCGATTTGGGCCCCGAGGGCCTAAACGCTATCGCAGAGCCCACATCGTGTTGGACTTTATTAATATTGGCTTTGGGTCGGGTTCATAACCCGGATGTAGAGTATACGCCATCATGTCCCCCGCCTAGTATGCGCATGCGGAGTCGCGGATGCTAGACTAATAACCATAGGTAAAAATATACCAAACGATCAAATAAGCCAAAGTAAATTTGCGTTGGATACATTGTATCCAGACGTAAATAAAAGAAAACGAGCGCCTCGGAAATCGGGGGAAAGTTACTGCCTGTGTGTCCCATCAAACAATCTCAACCACACAGTAATAAGTAGTGGAATCCACGTGTCAACCATCGGGTGGAGAAAGAAGGTTATATAACACCGATACTTCATTTTCACCGCCTTCACACGTAGTAAAAATAATCCGCCATTAACAAAGCTATCCATTGATCCAAGCTTTCAAACCGAAATACCGCTAAGGTAACCACGCGCGCTTGTGTTTGATTAGAATAACACCATGGTGAAAGAATTATCTCGATTTTACATCCGACATAACGGAAGAAGAACTACAACAGTCGCATCGACATTATATACCAGCAACAGACATCCGAAGTTCCTACCGCGAATGCATCAATATTGGATTTCCGATGGGAAAATTGGTGTATATACGCGATTTTTCGAATTCGCAAATCGCGATCCCCATATCACTATTTTTAAGTGATGTATTAAATTATTACCGATTCACCGTCCCACCGTGACCGCATAGGTGCGGCAAAATTAATCAATTTCGAGGTGAATTGCCATCTATTGGCCATAACCGACCATCCATTTATTCCGGCATTTTACCACACCACATGGTCAAATGGGTGGGTTTCATTCGCGAACGCCCGGATCCCTCCAAAGGCTACAGATAAGTTAGACGACCAAACCGAGGGAAACGTTCTTCCGATTGACAATACCGCTTTCCATCCCAATTCGATTTTTACGCTAAGGGACATTGCCAAAGGATGAGCGCCTCCCGGATCATATAATGTGAGGATGCGAAACTATAATGCTAACCGCATCCCTATAAGCTCCTACCCCGAGGAATTCTTGGTGCATATAGGCTCGAGTCACAATTATTTCGGCAAATTGCAGGAAGTACCTATTTTCTTGGATGCCGATGATCGTGGTGGTGCTCATTCTTTTCAGACCGTAGAATTACATGTCTGTAAGTTATGGACTTGGTATATTGCGTATTGTTTATAAACTATATGTGTGTTTTTTGTGGTGCGCAGAAATGGATCTGTTCAGCGTGGTGCACCTGGCAAAACCAACGGAGGTAAAGGTGGGGACCCGAGCGCTGAAAGAGGGAGAGGAACCCGTATTAGCTGCGGTAGCTGGTCGGACCGTAGCGATGGATCTAGGCGAGGCGGGTGAAAGTTCATCCGTAGCGCTCCAGGCAACTCCTGTACAAAGCATGCCAAGTGGAATAGCACAAACACCACCCGCGCAACCAACGCCCATAACGGCAGAGCACGTGGAGGAGATGTAAGAGGTCAAGAAAGCCCCGAATTAGAGCGAAGAGGAACGATCGGCGATGGCGCCGCCACATCCCTAAGAAGCGCCATCATTTTAGTGTGGAGTCATCATCCAGTGATGTAGCGTCGCGCCCCCCATCACCTGACACCGCCATTCCCGCGTAAGTAACCACGAAAGTGTATCTATCAAAATTTTTTCAAGACAGCTCTGAATAACTGTGATTATCTCATCTTGTGTGTAGGATTGAACAATCTGCAGAGTCGCCCCCCCAAACAAGTCCAATGCGCACAGAATCATTTGGGCCAAAGGACCAAAGCGCGGAGCCTAATACCGCGGAGGAAGTACCCATGAATATGCTTATTGATGACCTGGTTTCACTTGCAACTCAGATAAAAGTGAAGTATTCGGGTGATTCTAGCCAAAATGCGGAGAAAGACCAACGTATTGCCTTTCTTGAGGCTCAACTGGCTACTGCTAGGGATGAGGCAAAGACTCTTGGGGCGCATGCTACAAAACTGGCCGAGGAGAAGATGGCACTGATGTGTCAATTAACCAAGAGCGCAGAGGTCATGAGCTATAAGTCTACCTGCCTATGGGCTATAAAATACTTGAAAATAGCAAAGATGCATTGACCACTCACTTGAAGACTTTGGTACTACGGTGAAAATGCATTGGAGACACAGAGGAAAAGTTATAAACTCAAAGATAGAATACGACGAGGAATTATATCCGCAACTTCTCTCCACCATAGTCGAGCGCAGATGGCTCATAAGCCATGGGCTCCGCTTAGCAAAGATTGAGTGTCTTGGAGTCTCAAGAAGTGCGCGACTCCTTTGGGGATGTGGTGAAATGCGACCGAGCGTGGAAAGTCCGAGGCTATTGAAAAGTCGCAAGAGGTCGATCCGCTAAAGGTACCCGTGGAGCAAAAGCCGAATTATGATGTAAAGGCGATGATAACTTAGTCGCGCTATGGAAAAATGAAGGACTTGAACTCCCAAGATCGCCGAATGGAACGTGATCGACTATCCAATAAACGTGATATTTGCGTGTCCGACCTTAGCTCAAGATTCGGGTGGAGAGGTCATGCGCACCGACTATTATCTCGAGGCCCGATGCATCCCAACCGCAGTTCCGCTTTTGCGCGCCTGGGACATCCCGAATCCGCTTGTTATTGATGTGGAAGTCCCTTGAAACAAGTATTGAGGCGCATGCGGCGAGACTTATGGAGAGGAAAGGGATTAAGGGTAAGGCCGTAATGTGTGGTGTGGGCGCGCGCACCTCCCAAGGTCGGACGGAGTGCCGTGAGTGTGGCCACCGTAGCACGTCGAGATGCTGAGTTGTTACAGGAGCTCAATAGGATTGGGGAAAATACTAACCGCGTGGGTAGTTCTTCCTTGAAACGAAGTCATAGCTTTTAGTTTACTATCTAGTGATGTTTGTAAGAAATAATTCGTAATAGATTTCCTTTTGTGATGTACACCTTTGTCGTATTTACCTCTGCGTAAAAGAAATAGACGTTGTGTTTATCTAGAATGTATGCCTTTATACTGTGTATCTTTGCGTAAAAGAAGTATGTGTTGTTATTTGTATAGGCAAGTGTGAATAATACAAGGACGCCATAATCATGTATGAAGATCCAAAAATGTTAAGTATAATCATGTATATTATTGGTATGCAACAGATCAGAATACCGTGAGTGAGGAAACAAGTGTCTTGGTTCCCGATTTGTTAAACGCACATGTGCATAGTCACAAGATCCGTCGAGGGTGCGCACTCAAGCTTATTCCAACGTCTTGTGAACAAGGTGTTTAACAAGGATACGTAATCCTTTGTCGACGGGTTTGCAACCCTCTTACTCGACAAGTTGTTTATTAGGTTAACTTATCCTTTTGACCGTCGTGGGTGTATATATTGCATGCACGCCATGTAGGCAAAAATATGAAAAAGAAAAATGTTAAGACATATAGTATATGGAAGTAACAAATTAAATGGTGTTACGGAGTTAGCTAGAAACCGCAACGTTTTATTAATACTTGCAAGTGTTTATGAAAAAGAAAAACATGATACTAAGAAAAGTAAGAAAAACATAGTTATCTATCGGGTACTTTAGTGAAATGCCTCAACATCTCGCAAGCGCTTGGCCATAGCCCATCCTATAGGTAGCATCTTTGAGATTGCAGATGTTCCATGCGCGGCTCACGACCATCCACGCCTCGTAGCTTATACGCACGGTTCCTAGTGCTTCAAATGACCTCATAGGGTCCTTCCCACTTCGGTCCAAGCTACCCATGTCTTCTCGTGGCTCGCATCATTAGCGCGATAGACGAAGTCACCGGCCCAAGGAGACACCTCTTACCTTAGCGCCATAGTATCCCTTCATTCTTGATTTCGATTTTTCTTCACGATAGCAACAAGGCCACGCTTTTCTTCTAGTAGATCCGTGTCAAGGCGCCGGTCTTCGCCATTAGTTGCTACATTAATCTCGGCAAGGCGGATAGTTGGCATACCAATCTCCACCGGTATAACGGCCGGTCCCGTAGACTAGAGAGAAGGGGTGTCTCTGATCGGTTTTGATCGGCGCGATGCGCCCACAAGACATGTGATAGTTCTTCTACCCACCTCCCTTTGTGCTTTTCCAGCGCGTTTTAATTCCTTCGCCTAAGCTTCGATTTGCTCGCTCCACTAGGCCATTGGTTTGTGGGTGTTTAACAGACGCAGTGTCGTGGTGATGCGCAGCTTTTCACACCGCCCCCCGAAAGGGTTGTCACAAAACTGCTTACCATTATCCGAGATGATTTCTCCGAAGGCCAAAACGGCATACGATGTTATCCCACACGAAGCGCTTCACCGGTTGCCGTGATGGTGACCACCGCCTTTGCTTCAATCCACTTGGTGAAGTAGTCTACAACGACTATGAGGAATTTTAATCCCCACCGCGACGGAAAAGGGCTCGCGATGTCAATACCCCATTTGTAGAATGGCTGTGGTGATGTTATTGGCGTTAGCTCGCCGTGGTTGGCGTGGGACGGGTCTATGCACTTGGCAATCGTAACACTTCAGATTAAATCGCGCGTCCCGGTGCATGGTGGGCCAAGAATATCCTCGATCGCATGGCGCGTGCCACAACGGATCGTGGTCCCGAATGCATACCGCATGAACCTTCATGGATTTCGCAAGCACATAATTTGCTCTGTAGAGGGCCCACACAATGGAGCCATGGTTGCAAGAAGGAGCGTCGGACAAGATGTTGTCTCGACTTCAAATCGCCGCGCCATGCGCCGTATCCCGCGAGCTTCTTTTCGCCTCCGGGTAACATTCCCTTATTTAGAAGTCCATTATTGGTGTCATCCATGTAGGACCGCCTTCCTCTATGATTGTGGAGACTTCCATCTCGAGATAGACTTACTTTTCAAAGTTTCTACTAGAACTCGCTTTGATAGGTGCGCAAAACTCGCCGAGGCAATCTTGCTCGTGGCATCCGCTTTGCGGTTTTCTCCTCTAGGGACCTGTTGATAGTGAACCCACAAAACCTTTGATTAGCATCTTGGTTTTGGCCGTATTGATCATGTTGTCCTCCTTAGCTACGATTCGCCCAATACGTGGTTAGCGACGAGCCGAGAGTCCACATTTGCTTCTAGGTTCTCGCACACCCATTCGAGCCGCGGCGCGTAGTCCGCAAGTAGAGCTTCATACCGCTCGTTGTTTGTCGTCAGAATTCAAAGCGCAGGTATAGGTGAATTCCATACCTTCGGATTGGTAAGGATAAGGCCGCCACCGAACCATCAATGCAAGAAGATCCATCTGTAAACAAGATCCATGGATCATGCCGCTTCGCCTTATTTGGTATGGGTGCCTCATTGGTGTCTCGCTTTCAATTATGAAATCGCCGTAATCCGCCCCTTAATTGTCGCGGCGTGGTCGGTATGAGATATTGTGTTCACTCAAAGAATACACTCCACTCGAGTCGACCGATGCATCCGGTTTAGAGATGACCGCTTAATTGGTTGATCGGTAATGATCGCTATCGGCGCGCTCGAAATACCGGGCGTAGCCGCTTAGCAAAGAAACACCAATGCCGTAACCAATTTTTCCATGGCCGATAGTTCACCTCCGCCTTCTTTAGCGCTTTGTCGATAAAGTAGATAGGAGTTTGCATCAATCCCTATCTCGTTAGTAGTACCGCACCGACCGCCCATCCGCTGCGACAAATACATGATCGCTCTTCCTCGGTCGGGTGCAACGAGTGTGGGAGTGTTGCCGATGTTGTTTAAGCCGAGTGAAGGCTTCCTCCGCCTCCGTAGTCCATCTAAAATCGCCTTCTTTATGCACTTCGAGTGTTTTAAAAGTGGTAACGATTTTTCGCCGACTGATAGGAACCTGCTCGTGCCCCAACTTCCCGTTAGAGATTGAACTTCCTTCAACGCGCGGTGAAGGAAGTTCGATGACCGATTTTGTCTTTTCTCGACATGGTTTTATGCCGTTAGGTTCAATCAGTATCCCAGAACATGCCCTCGTGAGCGCCAAATGTACACTTTTTGGATTCACTTCATGTTCATCTCGTAGAGTTTTGAACGCCTCCTCAATGTCGCAGATTAGCTCATCTTCGTGATGGCTCTTGATGACTAGATCATCGACATAGACTTCAATGTTATGCCCCATTGTTTTTGAAAGCGTTGTCAACCAACCCGATAGTGGCCCCGCATTTTTAAACCGAAGGCATTTTGGTGTAACAAGAAACACCTTGGCCGTGTGGAAGGCCGCCTTTTCTTCATCCTCTTTAGCCATCTCGAATCGATGGTACCCTTGTACGCATCTAGAAAACACTTCAATGGATACCCGCACAGACTCTATTTTCCGCCTATTTCGTAATGGGTAACAACCCGTGGCACGCTTTGTTAAGATCCGTAAAGTCAACACACATTCGCCACCACCGTCGCCTTTTGACCATTACCGGATTTGAAAGCCGGCCGTGGTAATAGACTTCGCGATAATCCCCGTGATCTACCAACTTGTGTACTTCACCAGATTGCTTATGCGACGCCCGGGCTTGGCCCCGCTTCTTCCGGGCGACAAAGTAGTATCCTTGTCGGATTCGCAGTTATGCTCGTGATCGAGCGCGGTACTCAAATCATGTGTTTTGGCCCCATGCAAAATGTCTAAGTTCTTTTGCAGAGCGCATACACCTGATTTGCCAAGATTCGATAGTGATCCTCCAATGGCAATTTCCGCCTGGGTATTCGGTGGATTGCTACTTTCGATGTGGAATTCGTAGTCCGTCAGGTCGGGTTGGTGCGGTCTCGCATGCAATCGTGTTGCATTCTCGTTAGGTATAGTGGCATTGTAAAGAGTAACAATACCACCTTCCACCGGGAACTTAAGCATCCCATGCGCCGTTGATTCAAGATCACAAGATAGTCGAAATTCTCGGTCTCCCAATAATGCCATTATATGGCGAGGAGATTTAATCACCATAAATTCCATCCATGCCGAAGCGGAGTGTTCTCGCTTCCAATGCCGACAGTAATCTTATTTGTCCCATAGGCCATATCTTCTCCCTCAGAAACCGGTCAACGCTGCTCCAACCGGGGTTAACGGTTGCGATTTCGGACGCAACGCTAAAGCAAAGGTTTCGACATGATGTCACGAGGCTCCACCATCAACATACATGCGTGGATATCGTGACCCCCGCTTATCTCTATAGTAAGTGGTTCTACCACCGTTGTTCGCGGTTAAGGTGGGAATGAAATTTCTTTTCCCGCGAAAAATCTCGACTTACCTTCCGCTTGTGACCACCGCCATGATTGTATCATGTAAATGGTGTCGGGCTTGTCCTTAGGTTTTTTTCTTATTGCTACTCTTTTGCTTGTCCTTCCTTCCTTGATATTCTTGACCGATGGTCCAATCTCCCTCTTTGACCATTTTGTCAATGAGTTGACGCAATTGGACACATTCGTTAGTAGTGTGGCCCTTCGCCGCGTGGTAATCACAAGATCCATCGCCGACACGCCTCCTCCGAGTGCGATTTGTGGTGGTCTTGGGAAGTTAGCACCTCTGCTATGCAGTATTTCCTTCGGTGATTTGGTAAGCGGGTATATTTGTCATTGTCGCGCCCATTCCTTGGTTGCGATAGTTCTCGTTACGGTTGTTATTCCGGCTCGTGGATTGTCTCCCGTGTTGTTCCTCGTGACCGTAATTGAGTAGCTTTCTTGCTATCACGCGGCGGCTTCTCCTTGTACGAAGGACCGTACGCTTATAACCTCATCAAGGATCGGGGAATCTCGTCATTTAACCTTTAATAAGTTCGTGGTTGTTGATTCCATTCATGAACCCCGAGATTTTAAGTACTTCGGGACATGCTTTTACTTGCATGCACTCATCCTGAAGCGCCCATGAAAGCGCCAGGACTCCCTGGCTACTGCTTTGACTCTAGCAAGTTCAATGGGGTTTTAGCGCACTTTTTCGTTGAGTAAAATTTAGGCGAATGCCTTCCTCAACTCTTCAAAGCCATTGATGCTTCTACGGAAGCTTGTTGAACCAATTCCGCGCATTCCCCACTAGTGTGGAATTGAACATGTGGCACCATATGTGTTGTGGCCAATTTTCAATGGTTGTCGCCGATTCAAAAATTTTAGGTGATCATCGTGATCACCGCCCATCATAGGTTTTAACATTAGTAGGCATGCGCCTCTTTTGTTCTCCGAAAATCACCGATACGCCTAGTGAACGATCTACCTTCCGACGACGCCATGGGAGAGACATATCCTCCTCTTCTTGGTCACGGTTTTTCTTCTCGATTTCCAATGTCCGGCCTCACCGCCCTCACTGCTCGAGGAATTACTAGAGGATAGTTCCTTCCCTTCGGCGCCACGCCGGTTATCCTCGTAACTCGTGCTTGGGGCTCTCACTGGGAATATCGCCCCCAATCTATCTTGTACTCGCGCCACCGAGTCTAGTATGGACACCGTGCGCTTCTCATCTTCCTCACTTTCGGCCATGGGTCGTGAGTCGACGATTATCTTCCTCAACTCTCCTCCCAATTCTATTGAACACTGGGGTCGGCGATTGTTCTTCCCGCTGCCTCTCCTTATGACGACGCTGGAGATATCTCAAACTCGGGCCAAAGTCTAGTCGAGCATGCATGCTTCGACTTGGTCTTTTCTTTGCTTCCTCTTGCATGAGGACGCTAGGCTTCGTAATTTTGAGAGACAAAATTACTTGGCTCTAACTCGAACGACTCCCTCTAGAACAGGGTATCTGTTTCGCCAACACGCCTGCTCGCCGGCGCGCTGGGTGCTTTTGTGCGGTTAGCTTCTAGCACCGATTGGAGTGGAGTAAAAGGAGCGCGGGGGGTCTCTCGTGCCGGTGGTAGTCGTTGTTGTCCGGGTTGTCCCCGAGAGTGGTTCCACTGCAGGAAGGCCGAATCTTGGCCCGATCCCCGATTCTTAGCAAGACCGGTTGTTCCGTAGTTTCGCTTGGGGTTGCCTCACTGCACCTTCTTTCCAAGAAATCGCTTGCGATCGCTTCGTCATCCTAGTTCTTGGTTCTTAGTGAATGGTCCCACGGATGGCGCCACTTGTTGATGCAAAAGTTGGACGCCTTGCTTGGAGCTCCGGATTCTACACCAATTGAGGATTGTTGCTTGGAACCCGCGACTAAAATAAAAGACACCGTTAGGCTTACCGTGGGATTGTTTCCCACGATTATCCTCCCGTGAGAGTAAGTAATCGGTTTTAGGGTTTTAAGGAGAGTTAGGGTTTGTAAATCGTACCTTAAACGAGGGTGTGATCCCTTTATATACGCACGGAATCCTTGTTGGTTCCGTGTTCTCAACCTTCGCGATCCCGCCTTAATCGGTTGAGAATGATTATCTCCTTGATTAGAAGATATCCCACATCCATTCCGTAAATAGATGCGATTTGGGCCCCGAGGGCCTAAACGCTATTGGAGCGTAGCCCACATCGTGTTGGACTTTATTAATATTGGGCTTTGGGTCGGGTTCATAACCCGGATGTAGAGTATACGCCATCATATGATTATGCTATATGTTTTAGATTATTTGGTTAGTTAGAGAGCAAGGTGTCATGACGAAGTGAAAGTTCGTCGTCGCGTCACCTCAGCGCCACATCAGCATCCCATTTTCCCACAACTAACCACAACAAACCTCCTCCTCACTCATAACAAACTTCAACTTCTTCATTTGGGGCCCACCACTACCACTTTATTTTTTTATTCAATTTTCACTTCAAATAAAACTAAATAAATTCATTTCATTCAAATTAAAAATACAATACATAACACAATAATAAAAACAACACGATACGGAAAAAAAAAAAACAACACGACACGACGGAATAAAAACAACACGATTAAGAAAAAACAACACATACTCTGGATTTAATCTTGACATCCCAATTTGGGCAATTTTCAAAATCTCCCAAACGTGAACATATTTGAACTCCTTTCTACCAAATTGTTCTTGGAAGCTTAGTTTCGCATTTTCGAGATGAGATTGGTCATTTGAGCACTTAGACGCCTGCAATTGTTTGTAAATTGCGTTGAACCTTTTGCAATCGGCGTTAATCCTCGTCCATTTACCCGTGATTGAATTTTTGTACGATGGTCATCGGTTTGTCGATTATTGAACATATGCATAACGTCGTTCCAAAAATATTTTCGGAAGCGGTTATTTTGCATATCCATAGCTTGCGAAATTTGTATCCAAACTTGCGCAAGCAAGATTTCTTCAGACTTGTTCCGCTTCAAATTTTGAGACATTTGTGTGTGTGTTTTTGGATTGATGTAGATGTGAAATAAAATGGTGGTTGATGTTATTTATAAAGGTGGTTTTCAATTTCAAATTCAAATTCAAAAACCGGTCTTGTTATGGGTAATTCAAATTTAAACGTTAAATTCAATTCAAAAACGTCTTATTGGGCGGGTTAATTCAAATTTAAACGTTAAATTCAATTCAAAAACGGGTCTTGTTAGGCGGGTTAATTCAAATTTAAACGTTAAATTGAATTCAAAAAGCAGTCTTGTTAGGCGGGTTAAATTCAAATTCAAATTTTAAATTTTAAATTCAAATTCAAATTCAAACGGTTAAGTTTTCTATATATAGTATCATACCAAAGATTACTTTCACACACAAATAACACAATTCACACAAAAAAATGTCTCGCAAAGACTTTTCTCAAGAATTCTCCCGAAACCACTTCGGAGAGATCACTGCACGAAACCAACTTTCCAACTTTGCGAGTTTGAAGTTTACTCAACACCACCGGAAAATGTCTTTCGGTGGGGTTTGAAAACATCCGTACCTCCCAATTGTTCCAAGTCCACCGTGAGCAGTCCACGGTGGATTTTCAAACCACCCAAGCGGGTTAAGTGAGGCTTCCTCCGGTAGCTTGAACAAGATGAAGAAAACGTCGGGAGATCTGCAAGAAGCGAGCGCGTGAAGAGGTCGTCTCGCCGTGAGCAAGAAGCACGGAGGCTCGGTACCTCCAAGACAACTATTTCGACATAATGGAGAGTCGATACATTAATGGGGAGTTTTATTCTCCGCCAACAAGTGATGATGGTTTGGACTCGGATGACTCGTTTTTTTAAGTGTTTAGTAGTTTTATTATGTATTTCATGTTTTTATGTTGTTTTTAGGGATCCCTCTGTAGTTTTAATGTTTAAGCTTATTTTATGTATTTCATGTTTTCAGTTAATCTTTCAAGTTTCAGTTTGTTTTGTTTAACCACGAGAAGCTCAGTACGTCTACGAAACTTTCGAAATCAATAACACTTCACCTTCACCTTATTATATAAAACTTTACAAATCTTTAAAAAAAAAAGAAGAAAAAAAAAACGCTGCTTTAATGTCAGAAGAACCGTTCGTCGTCCCCACGATTTCACACTCGACGGCGAGCCACAACGAGCAGCGCCGGTGTGGCGGCGGCCCACGGCGACCCTCCACGTTGGACGACGGCGAGGTATAGCGAACCCACACCGTCCGCTCTTAGTGTCATCCTTTGTTTTTTGTTATTTTGTTATTTTTTTATGATTTTATTTTTATGTGGTTAGAATTTTCTTAGGTTAATATTTAACATTGTTAATTTTCTTTTATATGGTATGGTTAATGGTTTTGATGTAATTCTATGAATTTTAGTAGGGCACTTCTTCTATTGTTATCATGACATGCGAGAATGAACAATGGATCGGAGCTTGCTGTCGAAAAGGCTGAGCGCAACCTTGCCAAAAGTTATCAAGATCTGTTAGATGCTTAACATGAAAGAAAACCAGGCTCTGTTATAGACGGTTTGAAAGTGAGTGTGAGAGATAACCATGCTATACTTGGTAGCAAAATTGAGCTTCTAGAGGTTCGAAGGAGGGAAATTAGGGAATTAGAGGATTTGTTTTCTGATGTTCATGGTGTTGGAGTTGTCGTTGAACCTCATGATGATTTGGAGCCTCACATTGAGCAAGTTGCATGGCCGTCTTTGAGGGTGTGCAAGGTGAGCGATCGCTCAAGGCTCCAAAATTTTAGGGCCCCAAAATTTGTCTGTTAATAATTATATGCATGTGTAGATATATTTTCACGAAGAAAAAGTATTTAGATGAGAAAATATCTTAAATGAGTAATATGTTAGGCGTTTAGATACTAATTGCATTATATCTTATGAGCGGTGACAATTTATATATAATATTGCTTAATGAAAGGCCTCATTATATAATTTAAATGCAGGGCCTTCAAAAATTTCGCCGATTCATGAGACGGCCCTGGCAAGTTGGAGATGCACTAGTTCAAACTAGTGATTTGCAGACTTTGCAAGTAGTTGACGTTGTTGCTCCAGCTAACCTTGGCTCTGTAACTTATATTGATCGGGATTATGGGGAGGGCTCATAGGACCCATCAAGTGGTTACTTTTCTATGCTCTCTAACAAGTATGTGTTTTAAATTTTTAATTTGTGGTTGAACTTTTTTAGTATACAAATGAGAGTCGATTTGCAAAAATGATTCGTGTTATAGATATAGAGCAGTTATAATTTAAGTTTTCCCATTAAACTTAATAATCACTTGAGAACAAATGATAATCAGTCTTCCAGAGTCGTAATTACGGTGAGATGTGAATTGAAATTTACATTATTGTCATTTGTTTTATGCCTGATTGTCAAATTTTTTTTGGTTTGGATTTTATAAAATATCTTTAAAACTATTTTAACTAATAGGGAATATTTTAACTAATTAAAATTAGACTACAACTAATGACGAATAGAGATACAACTAAGAATATGTTAACAAAGCTATGCTTGTCAAGTGAGGTGAAAATTCCAAAATTCTCTCTCCTCTAACAACCTTCCCGCCAAAATTCCACCTTGAAAATTCATAAAAAAGCTTCGTTTCTTCATCATTTTGGGTGTATTTTTAAAATCTAATCCATTCAAATGACTCTAAATCTCATTTCACATCGTTCTAGCTGTTTGAATTGTAATTTTTCGTTGTATTTTTGACAAATCAATTTTGGAGCCTTTTTCGTACTGCTTTGTATGGCGATAGTTATAGTCCAATTTCTATCGTCACTATGTCGCATAAAAAAAATAGAACTTCGCAAAGGGTTGTCAAGGTTCCGTCACGATTCAATGATCATGTTGTAGGCAATAAAAGTCAGAAGAAGAATAATGAACGTGTGGTTGATAAAAATGAGCAAATTAGGGTTTCTGATGATGATTTAAGTGATGATAGTGGGAATAAGGGAAAAGGTTCTGGGGAAGAGGAGGCATGTAGTGGGAAGAAGAATGATGCTGATAAGATTGGGAGTTATGATGTTGGGAATGATGAAGGAAGTGTGTGTAATAAGTCTGGGAAGGGGAGTGATATTCAGGGTAACTGTAATGATTCCAGTCATAAAAGTAATGGTACTGAGATTAATGCTGAATTGGATGGTGGTTTGATCAATTCAGATGAGGTTAATCAGGTACAATCTTCTATTAATGCTGAAGTTCATGTTGTGAATAATGATGAGAATACACATTGTGATGGTAATAAGAATACTAATAAGGAGATCAAAAGAACTTATGCTAATGTCACTAATAATAAGCAGTTGTTTGATAAGAAATTTCTTGAGATTCCAACCGAGTTTGATGCTAATGGGATAGAAATAGTAGTGTTTGATGATGTCTTAATCTCTGAAGGAAGTAAGAAATGGGATAAAACACTATGTGGCTATTTTGTTGGTGATGACATGAATGTGAATGAGCTGAGGTATAACCTTAGGAGGATGTGGGGTAGACATGGATTTAAGGACATTGTTGATATCTGCAATGGTGTCTATTACATGAAAATTTTTAAGCAAGAAGGAATGGAATTTGTTGCTAATAGTGGCCCTTGGATGGTTAAGAATAAGCCCTTAATTGTCCGAAATGGGATATCAATCGTGTTTGGATAAAAGGATTTGGTCAAATTGCTGTGTGGGTCAAGATGAGTGGTGTGCCTATTGAAGCTTGGACCTCAAAGGGAATTAGTGCTTTAGCAAGTATAGTGAGGAAGCCTTTGTAATGGATAATGAAGCGCTAGCATGTGTCAATTAGGTGTTAGAAGGTTGGGTTTTGCTAGAGTACTTATTGAGATGTCTGCTATAATGGAGATTCCAGAGGTTATTGAAGTTGTATACATGAATGGGTTAAAGAGGAATTCATGTAGGAAGAAAGTTAAAGTTTCATATGATTGGCATCCTCCTAGGTGTGCTACTTGTTGTGTGTTTGGACATACCATCGGCGATGTCGAAGTGTTTAGTTGAAGAACCAAACAAAACAAAGGAGGTGGCTAAGGAAAGAGGAACATGTACTTGTGATGGCTTTGAGGAAGTTAGAAGAAGGAAATTTGGTGATTGGGGTGAGGGTAAAAGACTAAACAAACAACATCAACAACAACTACCAGTTAAGAATGGCAAAAATGATGTTCCTAAGCCTGCTGCACAGTTTGAGTACCAACCAAAAGCAAATAAGAATAGGGGTACTAATAATGGGAGAGTGGATCCTAAAGTACAGGTGAACAATGGGAAAGGTAATAGTCAGCATGTGAACAATAAATCACCAGAGAAGAAAGTTTGGAAAGTGGGGAATGAGGTAGTCTCTGAGTTGAGGAAATCTGCTAATAAGTTTTCAGTTATGGGAATGTATGATGTGAATGATCAAGCTGAATTGGAGGTTATTAGAAATAGAGATACTGTTGAAGAATATATCAGTCAAAATAAGGAACTCACAAAGGAGGAGTTGGACACTTGGAGCATTGATATGATTGGCTACTTTAAAAAGAGAAAGGAGCAAATTATGGATAAAGGAAAAAAGAAAATGGTTGATGAAGGACAGAAGTCTGGAGATGAAGATGTGTATAAGGATGATTCAGGAGTGGCAAAATGTATAGAGAATGATGTATTGGAAGGGAAGGATAGGGGAATATTGGAGGATCCATCATGTGTTTAAATGGATCTGAAAATTGGTAGCTGGAACATCAGAGGGCTTAGTACCACTGATAAACAAAATGAAGCAAGGAATTTTATTGAGAATGATAAACTTAGTGTATGTGCAGTTCTTGAAACTCACTTGAAAAACCAGAAGATGCAAAAATTGGTGATAAAATTTTTGGGACATGGGATTGGACTGATAACTTGAGAATGTGTGATAAAGGCTGTAGAATCATGATTGGGTGGAATAATGATAGAGTTAATTTGAGTATAGTTCATGTGGCTAAACAATCAATGTTGTGTAGAATTACTGCTATCACTGGAAAACTTGATATGTACTTCACTTTTGTCTATGCTGCTAATAGTGGAGCTGAAAGGAAGACTCTTTGGAAGGACTTAAGCATATACAAAAGAATTGTGGGGAACATGGCTTGGGCTATCTTTGGGGACATGAATGTGACTCTAAATCTTAATGAGCATTCTACTGGTAGCTCTTGTATGACTAGTGATATGCAAGATTTTAGAGTATGTGTAAATGATATAGAAGTTGAAGACATTGCTAGCTCTGGGTTCTTTTACACTTGGACTAAAAATTTGCACACGGTTAAAGATGGAAGTAAGAGTGGTATTCTGAAGAAACTTGATAGAATTATGGGGAATGAGGCTTTCATTGGTATGTTTACTCTTGCTCATGCCATTTTTCTGCCTTATCTTATATGTGATCACTGTCCTTCTATGCTTACCTTGCCTAATGCTATCCATGTTAAAAAAAGAGCTTTCAAGTTTGCTAACTTTGTTACTGAAAAGAAAGAATTTTTACCTTTGGTTGAACAATATTGGAAAGAGGAGGTTGTTGGGTGTCAAATGTTCAAGACTGTTAACAAAATGAAAGGATTGAAAGGGCATTTGAAGAAGCTGGCTTGGAAAGATGGGAATGTGTTTGAGAATGTTGTCCATACCAGAGAAAAATTGAAGAATGTGCAGGCTAGAATAGATAGAGATCCTTATGATAAGAAGCTTAGAGAAGAGTAAAGGGATACTTTGAATGATTATATAGCTGCTTTACAGATTGAAGAAAAGTTGCTGTTCCAAAAAGCTAAAGTTAAATGGCTTGGTTTGGGTGATAGAAATAATGCTTTCTTTCATATAACATTAAAAAGTAGGCAACATAAAAGTAGAATCAATGCTATTAATGATACTATGGGGAATATGATTGAAGGAGAGCAAGTTCCAGATTTATTTGTCCAACACTTTCAGAAATTCCTTGGTGAAAATTCCCCTGTTAAAGAAGTGAATTTGGCTGATTTGATCAAGAATAAGTTGACTGAAGATGAGGCAAATGATATGATAAAAGAAGTTAGTGATGAAGAGATTAAGACAGCTATGTTCCAAATCAATGATAATAAGGCTCCGGTTCCTGATGGGTTTTCATCTTCTTTTTATAAAAAAGCATGGAGTGTTATTGGGAAAGATGTATGCTCTGCTGTTAGAGAGTTTTTTGTGAAGGGGAAGATGCTAACTGAGTTTAATTATACTCTAATCACATTGGTTCCTAAATTTCCCACTCCTAATACAGTCACTGATTTTATACCTATAGCTTGTTGCAATGTCTTATACAAATGTATTAGCAAAGTCATTACTGAAAGGTTGAAAAGCAGTTTGGGTAAGCTTATCAGTCAAAATCAAAGTGCCTTTGTCCCTAACAGACACATTCAAGATAATATCCTGCTATCTCAAGAATTATTCAAGGGTATAGTAGGAAAGAAGGACTAAAAGGGTGGCTTTAAAGGTTGATATCTAAAGCTTATGATCACGTGAATTGGAAATTTTGGAGCTCATCTTTGGAAGGTTATGGTTTTCATAAAACTATGGTTAATTGGATCATTAAATGTGTCACTACTACATCCTTTTACGTGTGTGTGAATGGAGAAAGTCATGGATACTTCAAGGGGTAGAGGTCTCAGGCAAGGTGACCCTATATCTCCATATCTGTTTACTCTAGTCATGGAAATTCTTGATGGTATTATCTGAGGATAAAATTGCTCATAATAGAGGTTTCAAATATCACTTTGGGTGCAAGAAACTAAAGTTGACTCATGTGTGCTTTCTCGATGATTTATTAATGTTTTGTCATGGTAATCTTGAATCGGTGGAGGTTATTATGGAAGTCATCAATGAATTTGGTGCTATTACTAGATTCTTGCCTAATCATAGCAAGAGCACTATCATTCTTGGAAGTATGAAGAATGAAGAGAGGCAAAATATTCTTAACATTGTCCCTTTCAAAGTTGAAAAGTTGCCAGTAAGGTATCTTGGGGTGCCTCTTTCAGCCAAAAGAATTGGGGTCAAGGAGTGTAAAAGTCTTATTGATAAAATTAAACATAGGATTTCAAGCTGGAAGAATAGTTATCTGTCTTATGCTGGGAGACTTCAGTTAATAGCATTAGTTCTTGAAGCCATTCAAGTATATTGGGCATCTGTATTTCTTCTTCCTAAAACCATCATTAAGGATATCAACAAGCTTCTAAAAAAATTTCTATGGAACCATGGAGCTGAATCCAAGGGTAAAGCAAAGGTTGCCTGGAAACATGTATGCAAGCCTAAGGTTCAAGGAGGATTAGGCCTAAAGAATATTGAAGTATGGAATAAAGCTATGCTTGTCAAGCATCTCTGGCATGTGGCTTGTGATAAGGACTCCTTGTGGGTCAAATGGATCAATACAGTTAAGCTTAAAGGTAGAAGTGTGTGGGCTGTGAGTGAAGATTCAATGGATTGTTGGGGGTGGTGGAATATCTTGAAGATTAGAGAAGAGGTGAAAGATTTCTGTGTCATGAAGATAGGCAATGGATGTAAAGCTTCTATTTGGTATGATAATTGGAGTCATATAGGAGCTTTACACTCTATTGTTACTCACAGAGATATCTACAATGCAAGGTTGAGTACTAATATGGTGGTTAAGGATATGTTCAATAATGGGGTTTGGTGTTGGCCTAATGATTGGTATGCAAAATTTCCTATGATATCTCAAATTCAGAATATGGTTTTCAGTACTAACAATGATGAATTAGTATGGAAGAATAGAAAGGGTAAGATGGGTGAATTTTCTATCAAGCAAGCCTATAATGACTTACAAACTGAAGAAGTTAGTGTAAATTGGAGCAAGTTGGTTTGGTTTACTCAGAATATTCCTAAACATGCTTTCATTCTATGGCTAGCAATTCAAAACAAGCTGATGACTCAGGATAGGCTTAAGAAGTGGGGGGCATATGATATGCTGGTATGTAATTTGTGTTTTGAAAATATGGATTCACATCAGCATTTATTCTTTGAATGCAAGTATGCAAATCAGTTATGGAATAAGGTCTGTTTGAAGATTGGGCTAGATGGGAGAAATATGGTTTGGAATGATATTGTTAGCACTCATGCAGCAATGGAAAATGGAAACACTATTAATATCATTATTAGGAGATTAATTCTTGCGACTTGTGTCTACTTGATATGGAGAGAAAGGAACTGTAGGCTTTTAGTGAAGATCAAAGGAGTGTGGAGCGACTTTTTGAAGTATTTTGTGATACAATTAGATTTAGACTTGAAAGTCTAAAAGCTAAGGCCTCGCTACTGATTCTTAAAGCTCGGAAGTTTGGAATGTTAAGATGGTAAAAGTGGATTTGAAGGATGGTATATGATGGGGGAATAGAGAGGAATGAAAGATGGTCCTTCTTGGTCCTCTCAATATACCATTACAGGAGGTTAGGATGGTCATCATAGGGGGAGAGTGTTTCCAATCAGTTGAAGCCTTTCTAGAGAGGGAAATGTAGGCTGATTTGGAAGAGCCCTACCATGGATGGGTATGGGTTCCTAGTGAAGCCATACACTTCTCATGTCTTTCTATTGTGGATGATGGTTGAATAGATTGATGTGGAAGTGATATGGAAATGTAGCTAGATGGTAGGTGCATTAATGTTGGCATGTTTCTGTTAAGAGTGCAGCATGGAGCTTTTGAGCATTCTCAGCTGAATGTTTGATCATTTTCCTTAGTTGTTTGAGTTTAGCATGTTATCAGATATCGGATAGTATGATTGCTTGGTTAGTTTTCTGTATTTCTGTATTAGATTTGGGTATGTCCAAATCTGTAATTCTATCCTTTGATGTAAGTGTTTTTGAAAGTTAATATATATATACACCATTTGCACAAAAAAAAGTGAGGTGAATAAGTAATTAAGTGTTAATAATCTATTAAGTCCGTTTAATTAATACCCGTCAAAATAAAATTATATATTTTCTCACAACGCTGGCTTATATTAAAACAATTTTTTTCTTCTTAATAATAATCATTAGATCTAAATAATTAATTATCCAAACGGCTTTTGCCCATTAAAACAATCAACCAAATATATCTAAAAATAATCCGAAAATTATTAATCAATAATCTTCGATACCCGTTTAGAAAACTATTAGAGCGCTTGGTTATATTTAAGCAATATCAGATTTGGCCCAGGTCATTTAATATAAGATTCAAAAGAGAATGTTGGCCTGCCAATTTAGGGGTCATATGGAGTGATAAAAATATAAATAAATATACCGTCGAATTCATTTTTTCATGCTCTTTCCAATGGTGTGCTCGGAGAATTTTTACGACTTCGTTTGATCCTCGAAAAACGTGAAAGCGCGTCGAAACTCATCCGAAAATCACCGTTTTTGCTTTGTTTTCAAACCCTTATACCTCCAAGGCATAATAACACATATCCTATATATTTGCAATGTAATTTAAAATATTTCATGGTTATTAGTCTGATTTGGCATGTTTTAAGATATAAAATGATGTGTGTTTTAGCACACGTCAAAATACCTCACACTTAAGCCATTTATGTTCCCTCACGCAATGTTTATTACACGCGTAGTGAAAGAAAATCTTTTAAACCCCCTTAACTAAAAATCTCTCACATCAAACAAGAACAGAAAGATGTTCATCAAGGGGTACAAGGAATGAGAAACTTTCCAGAATCTCCAAGCTTTTCGAGTAGCTTGCTGAGAAGGATGGCTGAGCATTGAGCACTTATCGGAGTATTTGCAAGCTCCTCTAATTTATCCTTGTCCTTCAATAAATCTTTTAATATTTTAGCATATTTTGGCATTAGAGCTAACGCTTCAGCCAAACTAATATTAAAATGCATTTTCTTGAACATCTGCAAGAACTTATGAATTTGGATATCGGATTTATCTTGAAGCTTATCCTTGTTCAACCTTGAAAGATAAGGAATGGGAGGTTGATGAGGATTTTGCTCAGGAATCTCTTTTGGTTTGGAAACGGGAGCTGGCTGGACAACCAGAGGTGGAACTCATGCGGTACTTTCTGGACTTAAATTGTGCACATGGTCCATTGTCGTCTCCGGGTCTCGTTCTACCTCCTTAGAAGAAGGAGTAGGTGGTGGAACTGAGAGTCCAACCAAAGTCAAACTACTCCTAGTAGTAATTGACTTAATCTCCTCTCTTGGGTTAATAATAACGAATCAGTTTTGGCGCTTGCTGGGAGAGGAGATATCATTATTATTAACCCAAGAGAGGAGATATAGAGCAGTTTTAATTTAAGTTATTATTAGTTGTCCCGTTAGATTTAATAATAACTTGAGGAAAAATGATAATCAATCTTCCGGAGTCGTGATCATGGTGAGATATGAATTGAAATTTACGTTGTTGTCTTTTGTTTTATGCTTGATTGTCAAATATGTTTTGGTTTTGATTTTATAAAAGGTTTTTAAAACTATTTGAGCTAATCGGGGATATTTTAGCTAATTAAAATTAGACTACAACTAATGATTTATAGATAAAGCTAAGAATATGATAATTAAAGCTATGATTCTCAAGTGAGGTGAAAAGGTAATTAAGTGTGAATAATCTATTAAGCCCCTTTATTTAATACCGTCAAAACAAAATTATTTTTCTCACAACGTGGTCTTATATTGAAAACAATTCTTTTTCTTCTTGGTAATTATCACTGGATCTAAATAATTAATTATCCAAACGGCTTTTGCCCGTTAAAACAATCAACCAAATATATCTAAACATAATCCGGAAATTATTAATCAATAATCTTCGATACCCGTTAAAAAAAACTATTTTCTCACAACGTTGGTTTATTTTGAAAACAATTCTTTATCTTTGTAAAAATCACTTTAGGTGCTTGATATTTGCTTTTATGTGTGATCGTTTAGTTCAAATTGTGTGAAAACAATGCAACACGCATCAAACGAGCCTAATTAAAGTTTATGTTTTAAATATTACGCTAACATTTATAAAGCCGTCTCAAAATTATTTTATTTATTTTATGACATTTTTTTAAACATGCATTTTCGAGTTACATTTATATTTTTACGGACAAAAAAGACCCGTGTACATACAAAATGACAAAAGACTAAACTATACACAAAACCCTCATTGGATTCCTTTCAAACCGACCCCCTCCCACTTTGGCTTGCGTTTGACCCCACTACCACCCAACACATTCCTTCATTTTTGGAGATCTAGAACCATCCACTCACTCCTATAAATACATGTACTACAAACACAAACACACACATAACCTAAAATACAAAGTAGTTTGTTCTCGAACCGTACCTTCAATAACGACCCCAATGATCTTGGAAGGATTAGTATCAAACGTAATGTCAACTCAAGTTGTGCGTTTGTCTAAGTTTGAAGCCGATTTCAAACAACAACGCGAGATGACAAATATGATTGATAATCTCTTGAAGGTTCTCAATGATCGAATGATGGTAGCACTCCCAAGTGACACTGTCAAGAACCCGAAACTAAAGTTAATTCTGTTTCATCAGTTTTGTCTACTCGTTCTTGCCCTAAAAAAGAAGATGCATATGCATGCCCTTCACGCCTTTTTCACTCGGTCATACAATTAAAACATGCTTCAAACCAACTCAAAAATTTTCACATGACCAAAAACACACAGAAGTGTCAGTCAAACAAACTTTTGAAACCAAGAACCCGAATCATGGGAGGAGTTAAATTGGGAAAGAATGGATCCGCCATTGTTCAAAATAAGCTACCCGAAAAATTGGACGACCCGGGCTTATTCGTTTTATGTTGTAGTATTGGGAACTCCGAAGCTTTTAACACATTATCTGATCTAGGGTCATGCATTAATATACTTCCGTTATCCCTTTATAGATATCTCTACTTAGGAAGACTAGAAGAGAAGGAAATGGTTATAGGATTAGCGGATAGAAGCGTGACTTATCCAATGAGGATATTAAAAAACCTAGAGATAAACATAGGGAGATTGACTATTTTGGCGGATTCTCATATGATAGATGTTTTAAAAGACCCTAAGTGTTCATTTCTTGTTGGTAAAGGATTTTTAGCCACAACAAGTGCATTGATATATTGCAAGAAATTGAAAATCGCGATTGGTGAAGGATACACTTGGTCGATTTATGATGTTAAGAAACATTATTGTGATGATGATGAGGAGGATGAGCCTTATTGGTTAGCTAAGGATCGGATACCTTCCAGTTATGGTCCCCGATTTAATGGAAACTTTATAGGACCCCAACGTCCCTTTTTTGGAAGATGAATTTGTGAAAAATACACCATACATGGATGGGAATTAGCTAGGGAGATAGAAGTTAACCCATTCCTAGGGACTATACCATTTAATCTTAAGTAAAGCAAATAGGATTTGGAGGACTCGAAAAGGAAGTGGAATTGGGATACGCCACCAAAAGAAGGAGATGGATTGTGCCACATTAAGATGGAATTAATAGATCCCGACGGAGAAAATTTTGAAAGGTCCTACCAAACAATACCTACTAAGAGAGAATTACAAAAGAACTTTGATCCAAATGATATCCTCGACGTGGATCTTATCCATAGTGCTTAATAGGCCATGACTTTGATTCTAGCTACAAGACTCGTAAATAAAGAAAAGCGCTATGCTTAATTGTTTGATTTTTCTTATATTGTTTGTGTCATATATATGTTTTCTATAATCTTTTAATTTTCATGTTTGTAATACTTTGTAAAAATGTTTGATTTTGTTTTTAACACCGTCTTAATTGCATATAAATATATGTTACAAAAAAAAAAGTGTAGGATAATTCATATTTGGTTTAAAGAACGAAATTCGAACATCAAAATTTACAATTCATAATTAGCATATGTTCTAATGAATTTTTGCAGGAATTTATAGGTTTTAAAAGTTAGATTTTTTCAGAAATTTTCGGAAACAAAATTAAAACAATCTGTTAGGATCACCCTGACCATGTCACACTTGAACCGTGACGGCGTAAGGCACTGTAGCAACAAAAATTTTCAGATTTTTGTTTTTATGTTGAAACTTAATTTTTGAAAATTTCCAGAATTTTTAAATTTTCAGATTCTTGTATAAGATTTATTTCGCAATAATTATATCGTATTTGCTTTCTAGCGTAGTTTTATTATATATAGTGTTTACCGCCGATTTTATGCGTGGATTCGTGTTTCTTTTCTTATTGATTTACAGGTTATATTGGACAAGAAACATATTATTGGACAATTTTATTTTCTTGGAGGAAGATTTGATCGTATATCCGTTTTTCGTTCATACCGAGCTAATCAGGGGAATACTAGTTTCTTTCGTCTTTTTATTTTTCCCTTTATCAATTTTGGTACTTTTATGAATATTGAAGACAGTGTTTAGTTTAAGTGTAAGAAGGGTAAAAAGGGACACCTTTGAAACTAGTCTTGCATTTGCTATTTGTTTTGTTTTTGAGTAATGGTGTAATAAACTGAAAGAGATACTTGTAAAGATAATTTTAGCACAAATTTAATTTTTTTTTATGACATTTACAAGTGAAAATTTAGTCTTAATAAAGCGTCTCATGTATAAGAGTTATATAGCTAGCACAAAAACCCTACCACTTAAATTCCACTCCAAAAATATGAGGTTCGCCTTTAGATATGTAGGATAAAAGCATCGAGCTTTAATGCTTATGAGTGTACCGATAATATATAAATTCTAGAAGTTGCTTTTGTGATGCATTCCGAGATCGCTAGTGAGATCGCATTCGTGTGATTAGGATTTACTTAAATATAAGAGGCATTAGGATAACCCTTGTTTTAAACATGTTTATATAATTACGTTGGCTACACTGGTCAAGTAATTACCCCACACCCTTGCTATGTATTCATTTTTAGTACAAAATACCCCTAGTATACCCCCTCTGAGCCTATCTTTTTCACGGTTCTCGTGATATTTGTGGATTTTGGAATATTAATGAAGAGCAGTGTTTACACTCCACCCCCAAATGTACACCCAAAACTCCTTAGTGGTCCTTGTATGCACTTATTTTTAGTGCATTACTGTGAACATATTTGTTAAACCCTTAGTTAATTATCTAGTTACTTACATGGTTGCTAAGCCAAGTCATATCTTGTGAAAATAGTTTATCATAGGTGCTTACGCCAAAGCGATGGGCGTCTGATCCTTTATCAAGCCTATTCTAATCTATGTGCTATGACAGGTTGAGATTGTTTATTTTTCTGTTTTCACGCATGTTATATCACTTATACAATTAGGTTTGTAATTTGCTAAGAGGTGAAAAATCTGCACATTTTTATAGTGAAGCTACCGTCGGTGATGGCGGATCCACGAGCTATAACTAGCCGGATCCTCATACGAAGGATCCATGGGATCCGGAAAAGCAGACATGGGAGTTTTACACTTTCACTTCAATCCAATCTTCCAGACCTTATTAGACTAATTAAACATGTTACTTTTGGATCACTAAAGTCCTCCTCAAACCCAGATGGTCTCACATTCACTCATAACTAACTTATGATCACTTTCAAGGTGCTTTTATTTATCACTTCATCAAAACTCACCATATCTCCGCTCCAATGTTCACACATTGCTTCTCGCATCTTAAAACACCTAACTTGATATTTCTCTCAGTTTTAGTAAATTGATTTTAGTCATCCTCATATCCTTTACACATGTTCTCAAAAAAATAAACCCACAAGGCATAGTTCCAGTTATCATTGTCGAGCATTACTGGAACACGAGCGAGCAGGTGATTCTGAGTGATAGTGGAAAGCTTCTTTGATAGGAGAATAATAGGAGGGGTTTCTGATCCAGTCATGATGGTTCGGTTAGGGTTTTAGTCGATTAGGGTTTATAGTAATCAGTGGGAAAAAATAACCTCCTTGTGACCCAAAGCACAAACAACAAGCAAAAGTGTGGATCTGTGAACCGAAAGCACAAATCACCAACAATGAATATGGACTTAACAAGTCACCAAAAGAAAACAAGGCACGAAAGGAAGTCCTTTTTAGGGTTTCTGGAGAGGGTGAATGGAGCGGTAAAGTAGATCTAGGGTTTAGGGATCAATGAAGGCTCATACCATATCATGTAAGTGTAACAAATGCCGATGATTATCATTTGATAGACCGGTACAATATATAAGAATACATGAACTATTTTAGATGCGGGTTTGAGCCCAAGTACACTATAACATAAACAAATACACTAACATATCAAACCTGGTATGAATAACTTATTACCATCTTTTTCATACTCGTCTAACCTTCCGTTTAATTGATCTTAGCCATGTCTAAGAAGATGATCTCTTACTTAAACAATCATGTCATTTGACCATTTATACTTGTTGAAGGACTCATCTAATTTCATATTCAGACCAAACCGAGACATCGAAATCAATCAAATTACTTCAACTACAATTTATAGACATCTAAACACGCATAATGCTTGACAAAGTCAATCATAATAAGTTAATGCGTTTGTATATATTCTTTTCAACATGCCTAAACCAAACTGAAATAAAAATACCGTCTTAGAATAATCCTACAATATTCTTAACATCAAACTAAAAGGTATTACACATGACATGTGTAATTTTACAGTCAAAGATCATTCAAAGATAATGGATAGGTCCAAGCAATCGAAAGAATGATATTCTGAAGGATGGTAGCTCGGAGCATCTTCGCTAATTAGTTTATCAAGATAGCTATAATCATTTTTATGAACTATCATTGATTGATCACAAAAACTTTTAGTATCATCGTAGGAGTTCTGAACGTGTTGTTGGAGGACCTCGTCGCTTGAAGTCTGTGAAGAACCCATTTGTTGCATGGTCATAGGATTTGAGCTGGTGTCCATTTGAAATGCTAAGGCATGAGAAGGAGATATCATGAAGTCATCCAATGGAGCGAGATTATCATATATATCCTCCTCGTGAGGCACAGGCGCCATATCATTGTCACCAGCTGGTTCAAGAATGGCAGGAGGAGATACCTTCGAAGAAGAACTAGAAGCTCCACATGAAAATTGAAAACCATTGGTTGACGTTGGCCTTGATTGATTCTGATAATACACCAAAGTTGAATTCCCGACTGATTGTTGGACTTGATCTGTTGCAAATGCTTGAGGAGGGTCTTGAACTGCTGGTTGTGTCGACTTTGAGCCACAAAACATAGCCATTGGTTGCACGGTGAATGAATTCGGACTCGTGTTCATGCTTGTTGTAGGAAAAGTCTGAGAAGCCCCTACATGGACAATCTCAAGGTCTGATTCTTGATTTGGTGTGAGCATACACTGCACAGATTCCGCCAATTGAACATCTGTTTCTAAATGGTAATTAGTTTCTTGAACTGGAACGTGTTCTTGTCCATTTGATTGATTGCTTTCTTGGTTCAGCGATAGTCTTCTACGTTTGGGTGAAGGTTCATCTTGAAGTTGTTGGTTTTGTTCTTCGAATGCATCTTCTTCATTCCCGACGTTTTTATTAGCAGGTTTTGTTCCCTTCTTGTAAATCTTACATAGCACCCACGGAGTCAACTGCAAGAATAGACAATAACAATCTTTTACAAATCATATGAACATATATATAACAGATAAAAGGCAGTTTATGAGAGAATTTAGTGATCAACTACGATTTTAGAAGATAAAAAATTACCATGTTATTGTTCTCTTTTTGTTCTTGGCTTCCTTTTGGGATATTGGGATTATCCGTGGTATATTCATGCATTAGCCAGGCCGTCTTGTTACCCTTTTCGTCAATATAAAATAAACACGTTTTCGATCCAACAACTCGGTTCATGTCATCACGCTGCGGTTTACCCGTTTGACTTGCCTTCCAAGTACCGCCAGGCTTGGTTTTCCTATTTGGTCGGTTTCCGTTAGGGTGTTTTCGCTCCCTTGGCGTCAAAAAGTACCATTTGTTTTCACAAGAGCGATATTCTGGTTTTGCTGTTGTATTAAAAAACAGATTTCCAGTTAATTTAGAAACAAACTAATACTTGTATGAACTCATTGTAAATTGCTATTCTAACTTCTTGATAGTCTTAATAAAATATTCGCCATTCAAGAAAAAAAACAACATTATACTCAACAATGGAAACCCAAACTAACAAAGATATTTACTAACCTGTAAGTTCATCAGGACCATAGTCGTATATATTGACCTCATAATACCGGCAGTTGGGGTGCCGTTTTCCTGTATCAATCTTTGGTTTCAAGTAGTAAACAATGAGCTCCACGTCGGTCGGACAAAAGCGGTAGCCAGGTTCAAGCAAATCAGCATAATCATGTTCTTGGTTGTTGTAGGCCATTGTGTCAAGTGATCAAGCGAATGTTACAAGAAAATATGAAGAGTTTTTACGTGCGCAGGGTTTAGAAAACATGCAAAAAGTTGATCGAATGAATGACAATGGGTTATGCATGCATGGCTATTTATATAGTCATAGTACGTACGTAGCATGCAAGCAAATATGCATGATAGTAAGATAAGAACGTATAAAGGTGGTTATATAAGATATGATTAGAAACTTATATATATATTCTTATCTATAAATTTAGTTTTTTTATTGTTTCTTTTCTAAATACAAAGATTGAATTAATAATTTATAGAGAAAAAAAGCAACCAATTAATTAACTCAGGGGCGAAAGTTACATCAAATTAAACATTGATTACAAACTACAGAGATGTTAAGGAATACTCTATATCAAACAATGAGAAGTAAGGCACATGTCTATGAACATAGGAGCGGGACCAAACATCCACATTGGCTGCAACCACAACCTGTGTGTGGCTGCCTTGCCAAGATGCGAGTGTCGGTAAACCACGCATACCAAACAGACAACTTACATCATCGCCTGTTTGGAAACCGATGAAACCCCCGCCATGGCTGCAACCGCAATATGTGTAGATGCGAGTGCTGACATTAAAAGTAGCAGTAAAAATTAAAGGAGCCCACTTTACAGGGGTCATGAGCCGAACACTAACCTAATTGTCAAATATCAACATACCAAAAAAAAGGAGACCACTTTACATATCGAGGATCACCTATAGAAAATATACTCAGTTTCAAAAAATCAGCATACCCAAAGTTGTAGTTGAAGATGATGTAAAAGTCGAAACCATCACAGTAATTGATGGAGTGATAGGTAGTAAATTGATTGAAATCTCATGCACTCTACACATTTAAACCGCTTAAGTGGTCGTTTGATATAGAGTAGCTAAAAATGAATGATATACACCATTTATATGGTTCCATAAAAGTGAAGCTAAATCTGATAATTAACAATTTGCCATCAACTAATTCAATATTATGTAAAAAAATAGTCAATAAAAACTCAAACAAAATGTGTGATTATTGAATGCCGATTTACCAATTGTGAACTAATTGTGTAGATCCGGCAGCAGACATGTGTTTGCCTTTGATGAATCGTATCAATGTGATTGTGATGTCGGTATCACTTTGTCGTGGATGTAAACACCGGTGGATAGTGGTGGTAGCAATAACGATGGCGTTCTAGGTGGTGGTGTTGGTGATTGCGGTGGTAATAGATTTGGTGGTGGTTATAAAGGCAGATCCCGATGACAATACCGATGATTGCGGCGGTGCCAGTAATGGTGGTTCTCGGCGTTATCTATAGTGGTGGTGGGTTTGACCAGGTAAGATGGAGAGAAATGAGAGAATATGTGTGTTTTTAGGTGTGAATTATGTGTTTTGAGAAGTTTTTCAGGTTTATATATGTTTTGAATCAATGGTTGATGAGTTTGATCTAATGGTTCAAATTCCGTCTCCTTATCTTAATTTGGATGATAAATGTTTTATATAATACTTCTTCCGTCCCATATTAAGTGTCCACAATGGAATCTTGAGATGTCCCAAATTAAGTGTCCATAATGTACTTCAACTAACGAGATGAGACTTTAGTAGGCGAAAATGATATTTGATTGGTGGAAAGTGTAGTTAATGGATTTTTCTAAAACTTTGTGCATATGGAAAGTGGACACTTAATATGAGACGGAGGGAGTAGTATAGAAGTAGATATAGTTAAAGTTCTAAAACATAATAAACACTTATTAACACATACTTATAAACACATAATCAGTTGTAAATAATATATCTATAATATTCAAAATAATATGTAAAAGAATCATTGTATTATACCTAACTTGACAACGGTGACGACGATTGACGACAGTTACGGTGACAACGGTGTCGGAGTTTGGATTTCGATCGACGACCAGATACAAACAGAGATGGTGACGACGGTGCAAGTGTTAGGTTTTGCTTGTGGTGGTCGATAACGACGGTAAAGTGGTGACGGTGAAAGTGATCGGAGATGATTATAGTGATCGACGACTGTGAAAGCGATCGGCAAAATTACGAGAGATTAGGTTGTGAGTGGGTCGTCCTTTGGTTCATTTGGTGATTAGGCTGTGAGAGATTTTAAGATAAATGAAAGGAGCGATATGATAAGAGAGAGGGATAAATGAGCAATTTTTTATTTATTTATTTATTTTTTTATTAATTTTTATAATTAATAGCCTAAACATATTTTTAGTGACTTTTTGGTTGTTTAGTGGGTAGAGAAAATTTCATTTGCATACCCTTATTTTGCTACATACTAAGGGATTAATTTTCACCATCCCATTACTTTGGTTTAATAGTGCGGATTAATCTAAGATTTAATTTGTTCAACCTATTTTCTTGTTTTTCTTATTCTTTCTTGTTTATTCAAGTATACTTTTTCTTTTCTTTTCTAGTATGGTAAATAACTATCTCACAATAAAAACATTTTTGGTTTTATACATTTTCATACGTTTTCGTCCGCTTTCATACATTTTGTCCGATTTCATACGTTTTCGTCCGTTTTCATACGTTTAGTCCCTTTTCAAACGTTTTTATACGTTTTCGTCCGCTTTCATACGTTTTCATTTGCTTTCATACGTTTTTGTCCATTTTAATACGTTTTCGTTCGCTTTCATACGTTTTCTTCTCTTTCATACGTTTCGTCCGTTTCATACGTTTGTTCGCTTTCATACGTTTCGTCTTTTTCATACGCCCGCCTTTTTATCCATTTTCGTCCGCTTTCATACGTTTCATTTGTTTTCATACTTTTCATCCGCTTTCATAAGTTTTTGTCCGCTTTCACGTTTTGACTATTTTCAAACGTTTTCACACGTTTTCATCTGTTTTCGTCCGTTTTTATACATCTGCATCCATTTCATACGTTTTGTACGTTTTCATACGTTTTCGTCCGCTTTCATATGATGTTGTCTGTTTACATACGTTTTTGTCCATTTTCATACATTTTTGTCCGCTATCATATGTTCTCGTCTATTTTCATACGTTTTCGTCTGTTTTCGTATGTTTTCATTCGTTTACATATGTTCTTGTCCGTTTTCATACGATTTTGTCTTTTTTCATATGTTTTTGTCCCTTTTCTTATGCTTTACCTATTTTCATACGTTTCCTTCCCTTTTCATCTTTTTCGTCTGTTTTTATACATTTTCGTCCATTTGATACGTCTTCGTCTGTTTTCATACGTTTTCGTCCCTTTGCAAAAAAATTTATACGATTTCTTACGTTTTCGTTCGTTTTCATACGTTTTGGCCGTTTTATCCTTTTCATAAGTTTTTGGCCGTTTTCATACGTCTCGGTCCGTTTTCATATGTTTGTATATGTTTTCATATATTTTATACGTTTTTGTCCATTTTCACACGTTTTTGTCCGTTTTCGTACAAAAATGTAGAGAAACATACAAAAACATAGGAAAACTTACAAAACGTACTAAATCATCCAAAAATGTATAAAAACGGTTGGACACGTATAAGACGTATAAACCAGAAAGAAAAAAACTTTTGACCAACTAAACCCAAGTTTAACCACTGGGTCTCAATTTTTCACCTGTGATATTTTAAGTTCATAATAGTGTAATTTTGTTTATTAGTTAAGCTGTTTAGTCTAATTTTGCTTTCAACTACCTTAGATTGATGTATTTTGTTTATATGATTGGTTCATATTAAAGCTGTATAAGTTGTAATATTTTAGTTGATGATAATTTACAATGCTATTTAGTTAAATTATATTATATGACATGTCTAATATCACTTGTGATATTTTTCATAAAAATAGTGAATGTGTACTATCATTTGCTAATATCACTTGTGATATTTTTTATAAAAATAGTGAATGTGTACTATCACTTGTGATATTTCATAAACAAAACCCATCTTGTACCTGAAAAATTTAAATATTAGAAAACACAGATGAAAGGAACATATAAAAATATAAACGCGTTACAAAAACGTATAAAAACGGACGAATACGTATGAAAACGGACAAAAATGTACAAAGACATCTGAAAACCGACAAAACGTGTGAAAACGGATGAAAATGGACGAAAATGTATAAAACGTATGAAAACAGACAAAAAACGTATAACAACATATGAAAACAGACGGAAACGTATGAAAACAAACAAAAACGTAGGAAAACGGCCGAAAACATATGAAAATGGGCGAAAACGTTTAATAATAGACAAAACCGTATAAAAACGTTTGAAAATGACCGAAAACGTATGAAAACAGACGAAAACATATGAAAACAGCCAAGAACATTTAAAAACGGACGAAAGCGTATGGAAACATAAGAAAACGGACGATAACGTATGAAAACGGACAACAGGTGAAAACGTATGAAAACAAAAGAAACGTATGAAAGCAGACGAAAAGAGCCGAAAACTTATGAAACAGGTAGAAATGGACGACAACGTTTAAAAACGGACGAAAGCGTATGAAAATAGACGAAAACTTATGAAAACGAACGAAAACATATGAAAACGGACGGAAAATTATGAAAACGGATGGAAACGTAAGAAAACAAGCTAAAACGTATGAAAGCGAACGAGAACGTATGAAGACGCTTGAGAACGGCCAAAAACGTATAAAAAGGAACAAAAAACGGACGAAAACGTATGAAAATGGACGAAAACATATGAAAACAGAACAAAAACGTAAGAAAATGGACGAAAACGTGTAAAAGCGAATGAAAATGTATGAGAACGTCTGAAAGCGGCCGAAAACGTATGAAAACGGACAACAACGTATGAAAACGGACGAAAACGTATACAAACAAGATTTATTTATTTTTTATTTATTTTTTTTAGTTAGTTATTTGCCGTAAATAAATAACAATGCTAATAATTGTTTTTAGTATACATGAATTAATAAGAAATACAAGAAAATAAGAAAGATAAGAAAGACAAGAAAGACAAGAATTTGCACTTTTGGTCCCTCTATATTTTTTTAATTTTAAATCTAGTCTTTTTAATCTAATAAAATGGATGGTCTAGATTTGTACATTAGTTCTACCAAAATAAGAGTTTGCAAAATAACTCATCTCTTAGTAGGTAATTGTCATAAATTTTGTATTGTACGGAATACATAACCAAGTATGGGCATATATATTAAGCCGACATTCTGAGCCCATCCCCTCTACCAATTCTGAAGTAATCACACACTTATGGTCCTTATACTTTCGATAATATCTAAAGTCTAGCAACTTAACAGGTTATAGAAAAAGTAAAAAGATACATCAAAACATGTCTTACACCAAATATGTTATCTTAAGCATTTATGGTGTGTTTTAGCTTTAATTCAAATAAACGAGTATTTTTCCAAAATAATTAATTGCACATTATTTTCGGAAGTTCAAAATAAAGAATACTCACACCGGTTGTTTTTTAAAAACGGTCTCTATAACATAAATACATAGAGACATATTGTTACCTACACACCAGTGTCTTTAATTGTGTAAAAAGACCGGTTTTAACCGCAAACCCAGTTTTTATGCATTTTGTATTATGAAAACTGTTTTTTTCAAGAAAACCATTCTTAGTTCCTTCTATCCCCGCTAGTTTTTTTATCATAGGAATAGGGTTTTATAGAAATAGTCTCTATTAGGGGATGTTTATAGCCTTTTGTGTAGTAGTGACACCCTAGAGATGAGAGAATCAAAACACATATTGTGAGGTGCTAGTATATGACTCCGTGCTTGTTTTGACTATTGTGGAACGAGTATTGCTGTAAACTATCTTTAAAATAATGCTAAATGCGCCCTAATTTGTAAATTGATTAGGATAAAAGCATATTTGTTTGCGGAAAAGCCATTCACAATTGTTGGGATATTTGATGAGGTGCAATTTATGCGTTTTTAAGGGGTTTTTTAGCCTCTAAATACATACATATTCGTTCATTTTTTACCCTAAATCGTGTCTATTTTCATTTTATGTACTCGGGAAGCAAATGACATAAAACGACGTGTTTTGAGCTCAATTGGATGATAGAATGAAGGAAACATCAACATCAAGGAAAACGTCTCCAAAAGGCATCAAGACGGCATCACAATTCCTTATGTGACATCACTCAATGACTACAAATATGATTGAATTCCAAAAAATACAAGTGAGTGCGCAGGGGCATCTGTTAGGACGTCACGATCAAAGATGAAGTTGTTAAAGTTTCAAGATTTTAAAAGTTACCGCGCAGGATCTGGCGACCGCCTTGTTTGACCACATCACCCACAAGATTTTGAAGGGTGACAGCGTCACAACTTACTAAGTGACACCATCACTTAAGTCAGTGAACTAATCCGAAACCTATTGATGGCGAGCTGACGACGTCACACTTATAAAGTGACGCTGTCACAAGTGTATTCCTATATATATTTTGGTTTGTTTTTCATTAAAAGAAGAGAACTTGGAGAAACCCTTTGGAGATATTTTAGGTGTCTAAATTTACAGATTTTGTAAGGCTTTTAGACCCCATAACTCTCATGTTTTATTGAAGATAAGTTATTCAATCCTTAATTATTACAATATGTCTATGTGTTGTGTGATTATTGTTTATCTTCTCTTCCCTTTAACATGCTCGGTTAAACTTATTAGTGTTTACTTAGGATTGCATGAAACCTAGTTATTGATTATTGATTGTCGCCTCTTGTTTAATTAGCCGTTATTAGCATCATGAGTGGGAAACCTGGCTAGATTTACGGATGTCTGCTTGAACATTCGACTACACACCCCGCTATATAGTTAGTGTCTCGTTCGTTATATTTAATGCGTGAATTGTGTTTGCTGACATTGAGATCCTCAACGAGAAAAACATATTCAAGAGTTTAGGGAATTGTGTTTGCTGATATTAATATAGTCTCAACGAGAACAATACATTCATAAAGTTAGGGAATTGACAACCCTTAACGATTAATATTAAGGAATACAACGCTCTAATTAAAACAAGGAAGTGACCATTCGACTAATCAATAGGAGATAACTAGGGAGTAATGAGCTTATAAGTAAATATGATTTTACCTACCATACGAGTTCTCATTTTACTTTTCTGCATATTAGTTTAATTTAGTTTAATTATTAGTTATACAAACCAAAATCTTCAAACCTCGAATTTTACTTGCTTTCAAATAAAATATAAAAAAACAAAAAATAACATCTCTCAACCCTTAGACTTAAATCGGTATACACTTCGAGCCTACCTCAGTATTCCTCTAGAGAACGATCAATCTTCCGTGTCTTGCCTATACTACACTACAACAGTTAGATACTCTGCATAGGAGGATTGTAAAACCTTTTTCGTTTACAATTATCTGCTTTATATCTTCAATACTACACCCAATCACAATTTTCTAATAAGGTGACCGCTACCACAACAAAAAATTTACACACACAAAAGAGATTAAATGTCTTGGTTGTCTGTCCAACCGAATTTTGAGAAAGTTTGGGTTCACACTCGGTTCCCAAAGATTGAGCTAGTGGTAGAAACTCGGCCACCAATTCGGTTGGAGGGGCAACCGGTCCCATTAGCATCAACCTACTGTGTGTTCTTCTTTCGGGTGCAAGTGAACTTTTGATTATGCACGCAATTAAGTTGGTGGTTGGTACTTTGTTTAATGTAGTGTTGTTGAATTCATTAAATCGCTAGAAAGACAAGTCGTTTTCTACTTTTTTTCAGCCTAAACTTTTGTTGTGTCATGTCCTTTAAGTCAACAATGTGGTTTAGTCTCTTTCGTGTGTGGAAAACTAGAAAGGGGGGGGGGGGTAATAGTTTTACCGTTTTTAGCCTCATTATAAAATTTTACTTTCTGAAAAACTTTGTTTCGATCCTTTGTAATATCAATCAATAACAATATGAATACTACTATGCTATAGTATAATAAATGGTTAATAACCTTTTAAAGCACTATACTTGTCACAAATATCAGTTCGACGTAGCGAACTAAAAAAATAGTTCTTTTAGACATTAAACTTGACATTTTTGTCTCCTTTAAGTATTATGACCAAATTATGACCATTTTACCCTTTTTGAATTTTTTTCGAAATACTTTTTTTTTCGAAATTTTTTTTCCCAAATTTTTTTTGAATTAATTTTTTCGAAATACTTTTTTTTCGAAATTTCTGAATTTTTTTTTCGAATTTCTTTTTTTTTGAAATATTTTTCGAAGGGTAAAATGGTCATAATTTGGTCATAATACTTAAAGGAAGACAAAAATGTCAAGTTTAATGTCTAAAAGAGCTACTTTTTAGTTCGCTACGTCGAATTGATATTTGTGACAAATATAGTGATTTAATAGGTTATTAGCCCTATAATAAACCAATGTTGCAAAAATCGGCCAAATCGGCCGATTAATCGCTGATTAATCGGTAATCGGCCATACACCTTGTAAAATTTTGGAAATCGGTCAAAAAATCGGTCAGGTAAAAAATCGGCCAAAAATCGGTCAAAAATCGGCCGAATCGGTCAAAAATCGGTCGAATCGGTCAACTTTAAAAAAAGAATAATTTCACTTATGACGCACAATGGGGATCGTTTGTTTCACTTATAACGCATAATGAGCCTCATAATCAGAATTGAAGCCTTTTATTGAGGTTTGGAAACATAGTAGGCTTGAAATCATTTAAGATCTTTAGTTTGGTCTCCAAAAATACCCAAAACTTGCAGGAAATGCCAATCCGATTAATCACCGATTATTCCCGCCTTGACCGATTACTCGCTGCAGGGTGGTCGACCGCCCGACTACCGATTCACTATTTTTGCAACATTGTAATAAACACACTGAAACTACTAAATGGAAATTTCAAAATAAAGAGTAAGAGATAGAAAGATCCAACCAAGACAAAGAGATTTATAGTGGTTCGGTAACGAAGCTCCTCTTAGCCCTACTCCAGTCCTCAAGTACTCAAATCGAGAGTTCTAAGCACTATGTCAACATACTCCCTTCAAGTAGAGAAAACTATACAACATCGCTTATCACTATTTCCGACACTAAGCTAAATGTCAAGTACTTATCTAGCTTGTACCAATCTCACTCACGATCTACACGATCCTTACAAATCACACAATCTACAAGATCCACATGATCTACCCTCGATCTACTTGATCTACACACTATCAACACAATCTACACAAGATCTCCACGATCTCTACAAGATCACAATGATTAACACAAGATAACTTAAACAAGATGAAAGACAACTTGATGTATAGCTAGTTACAACAAGTACGTAACAAAAGTTATGAGTGCACTACACTAACACTACAATACTTTGTATCTTTTTGATATGATGTGTTCTTTTCTTGCACTATTAGAGGAATGAAGGTGATCACTTGTTTGGATGATTGGATCACTCTTAAACAAAGCTAAACTATCAAAATGATCAAAGAATTAATTGTAAGTGGAAGGAGTGTATTTAACTCAGAAAGTTTTGTGTGAAAAAGAATGAGAAAAACCTGTAAAATGATCTAGTATTTATAGGCAAGAAAAATCTAGTTGTGACAGGTGGACGGTACCATTAAAGTTTGCGGTACCACTAAATTTAACAGTACCGTGTGAATTTTAAGGTACCGTCCCAGACAAAAACACTCTTATTTTTGTTTTTAGTGGTGAAGGTTTTACATGCAAGTTATATGATTTTTATCAAAAACGAGTCATCAATACACTCAATGTTATTTTTTTTTTTTTGCAGCAGAACGTTACACTTACGATTATTTCAAACAACATTTTAGATTGTTTTGATACGAGTGTAATAAGTGTGATTCACTTCTTTAAGCCTAGGCCTAAATCTGTTCTAACACTATGTCAAACATACTATAAACACAACATTGGATATATGTGGATTGGTTTTCTTAGGGAGCAATGATGTGCCAACATTGAATGTATTTCAAACATACTTTAACTATGAAGTAAAGTTGTGGGCACTTTGTGCAATATGTTCTTTGGAATCCTTTTCATTGCAAAAAAGAACATCACAATTACTTATCTGTTTTATTGTAGTCTAGTGAAAGTAACCATTGTAATTTGCTATAAATGCTCATTGTATTTTTTGGAAAGGAACGACATGTACTTACTTTGTGAGCTTTATATTGCGTCTTGCGTGGATTTGTTCCGAGGCAGGAGTATCCTGTGGAACTTCAATGCCTAGCTTCCTTGCAATGTCAATAAGTGAAGGAAAAGCTACTTCAAATCCGATCGGCATATGGACCGCGTTCTCATCTTTAAGTTTGCTTATTGTAACTAATCATTTAACGACAATATCTCTTTTCTCGTTATAATGCATAAATCTTTAGCGACAACTATAAACGCAGCTTAATTTCAATTCTCTTTATAGCATTATTAATATACGTTCTTTATCGTTAGTATTAATTTTTTATTCAGATTGATTAATCAGTGAAGTTGATGATTAAATTTTTTTATAGCGTTCAAATGCTATGAGGCGTCGATACAACATTTGAATAACTTTATTCTAGCAATCAAGAGAGAGATACAGACATGGTAAAATAAATTGCTTAATAAAGTAACACTTCTGTAAACTTCAAAACACTAATGCACAAGTAAAGCTATTATTCATTTATTCAATTATGAACTGACGCACTACAACACCGGACTCAACAAAGCCCGAACCAAGTTAAATGACAAAAATAACATATCAACTTTGGGTCGAACTATCCAAATTGGTTAGCGCCATAATTCGCTTGGCCTGAACCAATTACGGCCGCCGAAAATTCTAGTGGTGGTAGCAAAACTACATCTTTTATCAAATACGGTACGTAAAATGTCTAAAAATACATCAATGATTTCTCATGTGGTAAAGTAAAACTGAATAATGGAATTTTGTTGAAAGATGTTTCGGTAGTTCCATCTCTTATATGAAGAACTTTTTACATGCACAAAAGAGCTACCAAAAGCACATAACCATCGGGTCATTCAACACTTAAAAATCTTATAGTACTTTATGTGCCAACCCATAATAACGGTTGATGAACTTCATCTGCAAAAAAAGAAGAGAATAATTTTGAGTAAACATGTACTTTAGATTATCAAAGATCAAGGGCATACAGGTAATTAAGTCAAAGTAAAACAGACAAGTAACTTAATGGCCTTCCTCTTAATAACAACCGCAACAAGCTTAAAAGCTAATATATGTTCTGGTCTGGAGTTCCAAAGGGTTGCCCTTTATCAATAATCTATATTTTAGAAATAAAGTGATTTAGTAGGTTATACTTTCAGTAAGGTTCCACCAGCTTGGAGCTTGAAACCATTTTAACATCAGCTATAGGAACTTAGACGTTTTGACGCATTAGAGATAAAATAAATAAACAAACTATAAACGGGCCAAAATTAGCACCTTTACGGTATAATAAGAAATTTCACTGGTTAAAGAAAATGATAAAAAACCAAAAGATTCTTTAGGTAACTTCAGGGAAAATAAACAAACCTTTTTGGGGATATTTGGGGAGTAGTTTGTAGCATCAGGGTAGAATTTATAAAACCTTATCCTCCGATCCTCACTTGCCTACAAGATGTCAATTTACAAAATTATAACGGAAAGTCAAGTAGCTCATAAACCAAATGAGCCATGAAGGAAAATTGGCTGATCAGAAGGTTTGAGTAACGGGTCATTTATGATTCAAGTCAGGTCATTTATATACAAATTAACAAGCCCTTTTCTCAAATATGACTATAAAAATTTTATCACGTCAACATTAATCTATTACTTTGAGAAACATAGAATTATATTATATCAATATATAAACAACAAAACTAGAATTAACAAATTAAATTGAAAAAACTTTACCTCTTCCGAGAAATTGTCATGATCGAAGTCTGCAAAATTTTGTTCCAAGTTAATCCACCTTATGGAAGCAATATAAAAGAAAAGAAAAGCTAATGAATGAAAGGATGTTACTGAAGCAGATAGTGTTCATTACGATTTACTTACATGGCACGTAGGAACCAGATTCCTTTCCACGATTAATGTTTCCACTACGTCAAAACCAAATTTGAGTCGGATAGTTAATAAAGTCACGAAAATCAGAATGAAAGGGTAGATTTAGAAAGGGGGTCATACCTTCCTTCTCCCAGATTTGTTAGTATGAAAATACGAGGTTTTGCCTTAGAAGCTGCAGCCCTAGAAAAATGAGATGGACAAATGAGACTTCCTTTATAAGAAAAATGAGATGGACTGAAAATCTATCAAATACAGGCTTCCTCCATAAGAAAAGAAAAAAGTATTCTTACGTTGGTGATGTGTAAGGCACCCATTCCAGATTACAGCTTTGCATGTCCACAATTTCTTCATGTCGTAGAGTGAAAAGTGGAAAGAGAATTCCAATCTTATCGGAAGGTGGGCAAGAAGATGATACCTGATCGACCAATAGTATATATAGTTAGAATGAAAACAAGAACTAAAGTAATTGCCTGGATAATAATTTTCATAATGTCCTGCTCAACAAATACCATTTCTACAGCCAGATGGACCCATTCTACTTACTGCAGTGATGATGGGTATGCAGGTGTAAATTTCTTTATCATTCATCAAGATAAAGGTCGCTGCAAACAAAGAAAGTTAAGAAATGTTTTATTTTGTCTCCTTTTAGGACATAAACGAATGTAAATAAACGGAGCTAGGGGGGTTCTCGCGGGTGCCCGGGAATCCCATGGATTTTTTCGATGTAGAGTTAATTTTTGAAAAAAACACTGATTTTTCCTAAATGTATCTTAAATGCACCCGGTTCTTTGAAATGCGTTTCTAGTATTACGGTTCAAAAGATTTTGTGCACCCGGTCATATTTGGTCCTGGCTCCATCCCTTATGTAATACTTACGTTCCAGAGAAGAAAAAAGATACACATTTGTTGCATTTAAGGGCCACCCTCTTCCAATGCATTCTGATTACGTGATTGCATGATTAATAGCTTTGGTTAGTCCAATAAAACATTATGAGCACGTAACTTTTTCAAATAAAAATACGCACCTGGAGATTATTAAAGCTCCATTGGTACTCCATAGTCCACTGCACCATGTCAAAAATGAATCAGTTATGTAAACAAATTAATTAAAACCATCTGACAGATAGAAAATGATGGTAGCACTAACAAATGCTGGTGGAAATCCAACAGGTAAAACATGCTTCCACAACTCCTGCTAAATAAAACAAAAACAGATTAGTAAAATGCAAAAACCAAGTAAACAAAAAACACTTGCAGCTTTATGAAGCTGATCACAGTCAATAACACCCAAGACATTTGCATGTCGGGTAGTGACCGTCTGCCCAGTTGGGCAAACATTCTCTGGTAAACAATAGAAGACGAATAAAAAAAATCAAATGTTAAACAGTATAATCATAATGACTTGTGATAGAGGAAAACAAAGAGACTAATATCGATAGACCTAACCAATCAACAATAATTAAAATGATGCAAAAACACAAATATGTTTTATAAAAATAAATGAAACTTACAGAGGTGTTGCACGGGTCTTCATAATGGTTCTCCATCACTTCTGGATGAATGAAGAGACAACAACAGAAAAGGAATTGATTCAGATTTAAGTTGAAATGTTACATAATTGTAAACAGAATATATGTAGCCTCTACACACACGAGGATCGTAAACAAAGAAACAGTGATACATAAATCAATCACATTACCCTATGTATCATGTATGCAACAATGAACATATAAATCGCTCTCTAATCTCATACCAACTTAGAATTTGAATTCTTATGTTTCAATGACGTACACTACTGCTTTTGTCATGTAAAGAATGTTTAGTGTAAAATATTTCCTCCATAGCCTAAGTCGTGCTAAAACACACCTTTCTCAATGCCAAAGGAAATATAGGGTTTGATACTAATTTTCCAAAGGGGCTTGGGGTTGATGCATATGCATAACACATAAAACTACTGACAAAACATATGATACAACATTCAGATAGAAACCCTCAGTGCCAAAAAAACAGCATACATTAACATAATTCTAACAACATCAAATAAACAAGACCAAGTTGTCATTATGTTTTTTCAGAATATATCCTTAAACAAATTATACGGTTCCTTATAAAAATTAAATCTGAATCTTATGTATTTGATAGTGTACTTGTTTTATAAAACTTAAAAAAGATGAAAATCAACCATAAACATGAAGATACAAGATTATAAATAAATAACTACTAACTCACTTCAAAAAAAAAATCCCCTAGATTCTGTTAGTATTCGATCGAACGGAACTCCGAAACTTGCAAACGAAACACACAATTTACAGCAGCTTATGTGTTCGACAGGAAATAAAGAAACCTTGCACAATATAACGACCCAAACGATTATATGTATTTGCTTGTAAACTTGATAGAATGAACGTCCTAAACCCCTCCCCCTCACATCCATTTATAAAGATGAGGGGGGAAGAAAACCGACTCCTAATACAATTAGAAGGAAAATTCGGATGTGAATCTTAAACAAAAAAAAAAGACTCGTTTGCTTGGGACACGAACAAATACAAACGTTCTTACTCCTAATCCTATCAGACTTAGCTGATAAAAACTAAACATGGAAAACTTGACTTAAACATATATTAATATACGGACTAAACTCGTAACAATTTCCAACAATTTCGGGTTAACCTCCACATATTGCCTCACAAACTTAACATCGATCTATTCAATTAAAATTAGAAAAATAAATAAAAATTCAACTGGTTTGCATGTTACCTTATAAATTCTCTTGCAAAAAATCGCTAATCTCTCAATACTAATTAGTTTCTCAGTCGTGAATATTGATTGATGAGAATTGGTATTTATAAGATGATTTGCATAAAAGAGTTCTAGGTTCTTGTAAATAAATTTATAACACGTACGTGACACCATTCTATACCTAAGTAATCCAGGAGCTATGGATATATATGATCAAGTAGTAAAAAATACATAAACATACGGAGAAGAACACTGTAAAAGTTTTTACCTTATAATTACGTTAGAAGAAGAAGTCGATAAGTTTGTTGTACGCTAATAAACAAATAAAATCAATCGATCGATCTTTATTTACAAGCTAGCAAAATAACCGACTTATGAATATATATTAGATTTAAGATTATTTGATAATAAAAGATTCTTTGGATCAATCTTCAACCACTATTTTTATTCGATCTAATGGATGATATTACTTTCTAACAATTTAAAAAACTCACTTTAATCATTTTTTCAATTATTAATATTTTTCAAACCGTTATTCGTTAAGCGAAAAAAAAATATATCATTGTGACGAACATTTAATTATCTTTCAATAAATATGCACTTTGATATACTTTCGACAAAAAAAATTTCGTATTTTTCACGTTTTTTTTCTTAAGTTTTTATTTTTTTTACGTTATTGAAATTTGCATTAAAAAATCATATATGATTAAAAACTAATTTGAATTCCACATGTGATATTAGTGTTAAATCATATATGATATGTAATATCACATATGATATTAGTATAAAATCACATATGATATACATATCATATCATATATCATAACGTAAAAAAACGAAAAAAAGACGAAAAAACATGAGAAAAATGATTTTTTTTTTCTTTTTTCGAAAGTATATCAAAGTGCCCTTCTATAAAAAGATAATTAAATGTTTGTCGCGATGGTGTAAGTATTTTCGCTTAACGATTAACGGTTGAAGAGATATTTAAATTTAAAAAAATAGATGAAATAATAAAATGCTTTTAATCTCAGTACCGATTTTTTAGATGGTTGGTGAAGATAAGTCCATTGGTATGTAAGAAAAGTTTGGTATGTAAAATAATTCTCCTCATATATATTATTAGTCTCCATATATATAAAAAAATAATAATAAATAAAAAAATAGTAAGTTTCGCAAATCTAGCTCCTCATCAATTTTTATTTCATTATACTAGTTATAATATAATTACCCGTGCACACACGGGGTTTTTTCTAAAAATTTTAATTATGTATTATTGTTAATTAAAATACGAACAAATTAACATGTTCGATCTAAATGGTGAGTAAGAAATCTTATATATGTTAAGTTTTTATTTATTTAATTCTTTTAGTTGTATTATAATGGTATATAATTATTTTTTTTCTAAAATATTTCATAGATAATTCTTGAAGTGCATCGGATGTTAGCAATGATCATAATCCAAACCAGGCTACATTATTTTGTGTTTTTGTGTTAGAATAAGGGTAAGATGACCTGGTCTTGGCACCCAAGACACGTCTTCCCCTATTCGGGTCACCCCATAGAACGTGTTTTCAACACCAAAAATGGAGGACTCCGTCTTGTGGACGATCGAGTCTTCGAGTGTTGGTTGTTGTTTGTGTGTGTTGTGTGCGTATGTTTTGGTGGTGCATATATGTGTTTAAGTGGGTTATGTTTTGGTAATTAAGTTGGTTGTCTTATTATACTAAAATTGGTGGTCACGTTGTTTGTACATAGAGAAAGTTGAGGTGGGGGCGGTGAATCCGGTCCTGGAGGCTCTTTTTTACACTGTCTATTTGATCTTGAATTGAAGGTGTTTTAACTACTCATTATTATCATAAAACTTTATAGCTTTTAATAACTATTTCAGATCATTCACTATCAACCTTTTTTTTAATCCTTTGTATGAATTTTACCGAGGATGATATTTGCATTTTACGATTATATGATACTACATGGCTAAAGACTAACTTTTGAGTCAAATTTAATATTTCTGACACTTAGCCATCTAATGAGGAATAATTTAATCGTCACCCTTAAATGTTTGTTTTGATATACATATATACAGGTGGCGTAAAAAATATAAATAAACGTATATAGTCAAGTTGTTCTAGTGGAAAACTCAATTCTATGAATTAATGATAATTAGTAATGTTACCATCAATCACAGTACTAATGATAAGAATCAATGAATAATATATAATTAAATGATGGTTTTCATACAATGTTTGTTCTATTCTATGACTGATTAACTGAAACCTATGTGTGATATAGTGTTTTGTAATTAAGGTTAACGTGTTTTAGCCATGTTTGCTTAGTAGGCGTAGAGCTTTTTTGTGCACAATGAGACTATGAATTAAATGCAACTAGTGTTGAGGGCTAAAGTTGCATTCACTGCAGAAATTTTTGTTACTATAGTGGGATACAATTTTGTCCTTATATTCTCCAAATCTTCAAAGTAAACTACTCTTCCGGTCCATATTGTGTTATCCCTTATTACATGTTGAAGAAATCTTCTCAACCTTCTCTATTACTTTTACACTTTACATTCCTCTCTCATTTGAAAAAATAACACTTGAAATTCTTTAAGTTTAGACTGAGGTATTACACCCATCTCATACAGTCAAACATGTGGTAGCCTCATTTGCTCCAAATTTCATGTATTTTGCCGCTTGAAGATAGTACAAATTTAGTGCATACGGATGGTTGAGATACTACAAATTAGCAGCTTTAAAGGGTGGTTGACTATGGTTGCTGCAGTAATTTAACTGGTGTTCGTGATAGGCTGCTGCAACAACAGTTTAAGGGGGCGTTTGGGTCAATATGCAAAAGGATATGTATATTAGTCATATACATCTAGATATAGCCGCAGATTTATTGGGAGGTGTAAAAATGGTATCAAAACAACAAGAACACAAGGTGTAATCACCCAACCAACCACCCTTTGGTGATATTAATCTTTTATTATAACAATAAACACTGATAGCTTGTCCCCAACACGGATGCAAGCAAACAATACAACTGAAAAGAGATAGTCCCTCTATAAAGTGCTATCATACAAAACTCACACATTAAACCAAACTTATTAAGATCAAGATGATCTCAACTAAACTAAACAATATCACAGTGAAACAATGAAACCAGAAACCAATATCAACACCAATATCGCCAAAGAAACCAGAGAGATGAAAATCAGAAGTGTGAGTGAATAATGAAACCCTAGAGAGATGAATTCTTTATATAGCCTGAGAAGTTTCACTTTCAACCCTGCACAATACAAACTAACCAAAACAGGCATAAACTTAAACATTAGAAAACTTGGACCAAAAATATTTACCAAACAACCCTTATACTTTCATAAGATTGCTATATTTCAACACCTTTCCTCAATCTCAAGAAAGAAACAAGTTTATCATTCCCAGTTTTTTAACCAGAAAACCATGTTGCACTGATCCAAGCCCTCAGCAGTTTGACTTTTGAGTCAACATGCACGCTTTGATCAAACCGGATGCAACTTTTTCTCTAACAAGATGAACATCAATGTCAAAATGTTTAGTTTTTCATGCATGACGGGGTTAGCGACAATCGAATTGCGACTTATTATCACGGCATAGACTAGCGGTAACAACCGGTTTCTCCCAAATCCTCCAACAGTTTTAATATCCACATGACTTCACAATGGCGAAGCCATACTTCTATACTCGCCTCGTGAAGATTTGAACAAAGTAGCTTGTTTCTTGCTTTTCCAAGAAACAAGATTTCCATTTACAAAAACACAATAACCAGATATAGATCTTCTGGTAACTGGACATTTTGCCCAATCAGAATCAGAGTAAGCAATAACACCAAGCTTATTCTCATATTTATTAAAAGCAATACCATTACTAGGAGCAAGTTTCAAGTATTTCAAAACCCTTAAACCAAGATTCATATGAGACTGAAGAGGAGCATGCATATATTGACTCAAGCATTGAACAGCATAAGAAATATCATGTCTGGTCATAGTCAAGTAAATAAGCTTTTCTACCAATTTTTGATATCCAGTAACATTCTTTAACAGCTTATCAGAATTACTTTCTTTATGAGCCAGAACATAATTTTCAGGTAAAGGAGTCATAACAGGTGTACATGCAAGTAATCCATAATCATTTAACAATTCAAGACAGTATTTCCGCTGATTTAAACAAAGACCAGTTTTAGTCTTTAAAACCTCAATCCCCAGAAAAAACTTTAATTCACCCAAATCTTTTATTTTGAACTTAGTTTTTAAAAACTGTTTCACCTTTTCAACTTCTTCAACATTATTTCCAGTAATAAGCAAATCATCTACCTGTACTAAAAGAAATACAACTGTATTACCATTTCTTTTAATAAAGAATGAATGATCATTTTTGGACTCAACAAATTTAGCTTCAAACAAAGGTTCAGACAATTTATGATTCCATCGTCTAGGAGCTTGTTTAAGCCCATACAAAGACTTCTTCAACCTCCATACTTTATTGTGACCTTTAGTAGTATAACCAGGGGGAGGAAGCATATATACTTCCTCATTGAGATCACCATAAAGAAATGCATTATTAACATCCATTTGATGTATACACCAATCATACTTAACAACAATACTCAACAAACATCTAACAGTGCCCATTCTCACAACAGGAGTAAAGGTTTCCTTATAATCAATACCCTCTTTCTGACCATAGCCCTGAGCAACAAGTCTAGCCTTATACCTTTCAACCTCACCATTGGACTTATACTTAATTTTCCAAACCCATTTACTACCTATAGCTTTTCTATCTATAGGCAGATCAGTTTCTTCCCAAGTGTCATTTTCATGTAAAGCATATATTTCTTCATTCATAGCATTAACCCACTTAGGATCTTTACTAGCTTCACTATAACAACTAGGCTCAATGGTCTTATTCAGATTAGTAACAAAACAACAATTCTCAGTACTCAAAACAGCATGATTAACATATTTATTCAAACCATATTTAACCTTAGTGTCTAACACATAATCATTCAATCTTTCAGGCAACTTAGAAGATCTAGAAGACCTCCTATGACTAACAGACCCTTCCTCAACTTGATTTTGCAAAACACTTTGAAACCTATTCTCATCTGCTTGGAATAACATTTCCCTCAGAGTTTATATTTTCATCTAAAGGAGTTGCAGAATTCACATCATCTCCAGATGGTAGCAAACTATCAGAATGATGTATCTGTTCTACATTTACATCCTGATAATTGTTTGCCACATCATCTGGTTGATGGATCCTACCATCTCTACCAATAGATGATGCTTCCTTATTCACATTATCATCATTGGGAGTAAGGACAAGAGTTTTGGTTTTTGACACATATTCAGAATCAATAAAATCAAAAAAGTTTAAATTTGACACTTCTAAGTCTTCTATAACATCAATATTCTGATTCATTTTATATGGAAAAATAGTTTCATAAAACTTAACATCTCTAGAATATAAAATACTTCTGTTTTCAAGACTTAGAAGCTTATAAGCTTTCTTTCCTGTAGCATATCTAATTAAAACACATTTTTCAGACTTTTCAGAAAACTTATCAGACCCTTTTATAATAGAAGCAAAACACGACATCCAAAACTCCTAAGATGAGACAAATTAGGTTCCCTAATATAGACCAGAGAGAAAAGGTGACTTACCCTTTAAAAAGAGGAAGGAAGCTTTGTTAATCAAATAAGTAGCGATAAGAACACAATCGGGCCAATAAACAAGAGAATTCCCTTGAAATATAAGACTTCTAGCAACATTTAGCAGATGTCTATGTTTCCTCTCGACTATACCATTCTCTGAGGTGTATTTGCACAAGTTATCTGATGTATAATACCCATGGTATTTAAAAAATCTGACATTCTATTATTTAAAAACTCAGTGCCATTATCAGACCTTATCATTTTAATCTTTTTATTAAACTGAGTAAGCACCAGATTATAAAAGCTCACAAACATGGAAAAGACTTCATCTTTAGTTTTAAGCATATACACCCAGACAGACCTACTATAGTCATCCACAACAGTCAAGAAATATCTAAAACCTTCTCTAGTAACCACTTTATAAGGACCCCAGACATCAAGATGAATGAGTTGTCCAAAAAACAAAGATTTGTTTTCACTTAAAGGAAAAGAGTCCCTTGTTTGTTTTGCCTTATGACAAACCTCACAAGGTCCTTCATGATCAACATTAGTTAGATTTAAAGACTGATTAAGCATTTTTAAAACCTGGTTAGCAGGATGTCCTAGTCTATTATGCCAAACTTCTTTAGAAACATGACAAGCAAAAAACTCACTTTGATTAACCACAGTAGACCTATCACAATCTCTATCAAACATATATAAACCACCAAACTCACTACCAGTCCCAAAACACTCGCTTTTCAAATCCACGAATATAACATTAAGTCTCATCAAACCCAACAGTCAACTTACTGTCCTTAATCATTTTATGCACAGACAAGAGACTAACACAATACTCAGGCACAACCAACACATCAAATAACACAACATTCTCGTTAAGTCTTAGATTAACAACATGAGTAATCTTAGCAAGGTACCATTTGGATGACCAACAGTTAAGTTCAGATTAGATATATCAAGTAAGCCAAACATTTTATCAGTATTATTAGTCATATGTTGATTAGCCCCTGAATCTATGATCCATCCCAAATGATATGAAATACACTTAACATTTATCTTAGCACAAAAAGCGATAAAATGTTGGTTAAAAACACATTGCGCTTAAAAAAGGAACAAGAACCACTACCGCCATACTAGTATGAAGCGTGAGCGAGTTTTATCATTCAAAGATTCATCAACTTCATAACCTGCTCATTAGTGAAAGAAACAGTTCCACTATTTTTAACATCACCATTCAGAATGGGCATACTCTTAACCTCAGAATTATTTATTTTACCAACATTAAAACCAGTTGAAGGTTTCAAGTTAGGATTCTTTTTAAAACCAGGAGGATAACCAATCAGCTCAAAACATCTTTCAATAGTATGCCCTTTTAAACCACAATTTTTACACAATAGATTGTCATAATTCCCTCTATTATTACTATTATTATTTCCAGGCCTATTACTATTAAAATTGTTCCTGTTATTACCATTAGGCCTAGAAACAAAAGCAGATATTTGAGGTTTTTCAATTTTAGCAGAAGTAGAAGGAATCCCCCTATGGGATTCTTCTCTAGAAACAATCACAAAAGCATCTTTAACCTCAGGCAAAACCTCTCTAGTTAGAATAGAGCTTCTAATAGGTTGGTAAATATCATCCAAACCCATCAGAAATTGCATAAGTTTTAACAGTTTAGCATGATCAACTAACTCTATTCTAGCAACACAAACACAATCAGGTAGCTTAGTTAAAGTATCAAACTCCCTCCACAAGGAGTTCAATTTATAAAAATATTCAGACACGGGAAAACCTCCTTGTTTAAAGGAATTAATCTTTTGCATCAAATTAAAAACCACAGAACCAACAATTCTATCATATGTATCCTTTAAATCTTTCCAGACAGATGCAGCAGAATCAGAAAAAACATGCCCAAAATACACATCTTGAGATAAAGAACTCAACAACCAATTTAACACAACAGCATTACATCTATCCCATTGTGCCTCTAAGAATTGACTAGCAGCATAATCAGTTCCAACACAAGTACCATCAAGAAATCCCATTTTATTTTTAATCTGCATAGCCAATTTAATAGCACTAGACCAAACCCTATAGTTCTCAACACCAGATAATTTCACAGTAACAATAGATGCACAATTAGAGTCATTAGGATGAGGATGCAGAGGATTACTCTGATCCAAACTACTAATCATAATAGCCATGATGCAAAACAACAAAATAACCACACAGACCAAACAAGAAAACTAAAACCCTAAACTCTAACCACAGCCAAAAACCCAATCACAACTTCCAATAAACCAAACCTAACCTCCTTCGACCTAAAAACAAAAACAACTATACTAAACCCAACACACCCAGATACTTCCTAAGTCAAGCTCGTCAGATGATCAGTCGGTCACGGTATTCATACCACTCTTGGTGGCAGATCAAGATGTTAACCAGTCCGTTTACGCCCACTACACTCAACTCAGAAATATCTAAGAGAAGAAAATATACTTACAGTGCTATAAAAATACCAGCAGCTGAAAAAATACCAAGAAATTAGCCCAAGAACCACACAATTTCCAATAAAGCAAAAAACCCCCAAATTAGCAATTAGGGTTTTTTCCAATCGAATCAAGAAACCAACAATTGATCCAATAAATCAACAATTGGTCTCAAGAATTACCACAATCCACCAGCAATTGCTCCAATTAACCACGAGAATCAAAACCCCCAAAAATTAGGGTTTCAAGAAAAAACACTAATTCTTGAATCAAACCTCAAGAACACCAATTAACCACAACCGTAACCAAATTCAAGAACCACAGACTTGAATCGATCGATTCAAATCAAGATCCCCAAATCAAATCGTAATCAGAACCTAGGGCTCTGATACCATATAAAAATGGTAACAAAACAACAAGAACACAAGGTGTAATCACCCAACCAACCACCCCTTGGTGATATTAATATTTTATTATAACAATAAACACTGATAGCTTCGTAATCAGAACCTAGGGCTCTGATACCATATAAAAATGGTAACAAAACAACAAGAACACAAGGTGTAATCACCCAACCAACCACCCCTTGGTGATATTAATCTTTTATTATAACAATAAACACTGATAGCTTGTCCCCAACATGGATGCAAGCAAACAATACAGCTGAAAAGAGATAGTCCCTCTATAAGGTGCTATCATACAAAACTCACACACTAAACCAAACTTATTAAGATCAAGATGATCTCAACTAAACTAAACAATATCACAATGAAACAATGAAACCAGAACAATGAAACCAGAAACCAATATCAACACCAATATCGCCAAAGAAACCAGAGAGATGAAAATCAGAAATGTAAGTGAATAATGAAACCCTAGAGAGATGAATTCTTTATATAGCCTGAGAAGTTTCACTTTCAACCCTGCACAATACAAACTAACCAAAACAGGCATAAACTTAAACATTAGAAAACTTAGACAAAAAATATTTACCAAACAACCCTTATACTTTCATAAGATTGCTATATTTCAACAGAAGGAATAAAATAAAAATACGTGTTTCCTAATTGCTGTGTAACCAATAATAAACAGCATGGTAATCAGATCTCAACTCTCAAGTATAATCTCCGCATTTTCTCAATGTTTAACTTCCTTTTGATAAAAAATCACTCCTGTTTCTTCATCCAAAATTTCTTAGCTTTCTTAAAGATGCTTATGCCACGAAGTCTAACTAACTGCAAAATGATTGGTCATCAATGTCACGCATATAAACATGTCAATTTGGTCTCCGCTTTTATGTGCCTACCTGGTATAATTATGAAGCAATCCGGTCCTCCCGTTGAGCTTTGAAAATTTATAATATAGATTGCAGGTCTGTAATACACCAAGATATACTTATACTTTTTTATATATTATTCTCTGCTATTTGTTTTTTTCTAAATACCAGGTCTTTTGTTTCTTTCTTTTTCCTATTTTTCATTCAAGGAGCAAACATGATTAGAAAAGGCCGACCCATAACTACCGTCACCCGAGCTCCAACGCAAGGTCACTCAATCAGAATGCCAAAAACGGCAGGTAGTGTGGTCAGTATAATGCATGCACGCCACATAATGTAGCATTAAGTTTTCTCAAAATCAGCTTAATGCTAGTTCACATGCTTAGGAGCCTAATCATCATCAAGCCTGATCTCGACCTCAAGATCCTAATTATGGCTAAAAAGGAAACAATAAAATAATATTACGTAAAGTGCCCTGCTGTTTTTTAGAAATCTGGATGCCATGGATTATTATATATGTGTTAAATACAATATATACTTGACAGTAATCTTAAACTTACAGCAGATGTACCAAATTCCCATAAAGCTTTCGCACTATCTCACCAGTAACTTATGGAGTTGCTCATACCTAAAAACAAAAGTAGATTAGATGTTTTTATTGACTAACATCAGAGTATTTTTCTGATGAATAAGAGTCTGAATAAATTTAAATATGTTCCAAATATGTTTCTAGTTATCGGTTTGACTTCTACAATCGAGAAACTTAAATCGTTTCTAAATAATATAATACATCTGTTTACCTTAAAAGCTACTTCCAAATTCATGTTGCGTTGTATCGTAATGAACCATCACCTGCTAATTCTATACAAAAAGGTAAACTTATGCACTGAAAAGCTATACCTTTTTTGCCATAGTGTTACAACGGTTTGTTCTAGTCTATTATCCTATACTCATGGTGGGGTCATGCCTAAAGTAGCCGCAACGTTATATCCTTGATTTTTGACATTATTAGCAACTCACTTGGGTTCAGAAAACAAACCACATATTAACCAGAGTAATAAAAACACGTCCAATAATAAATGTGGCATTATCTAATTAAAACGAATAACAATCATAAAGTTTGTTATTAACCTGAGTAGTATTAATAAAAATTAAAAAAAAAAATTAGAACACAATGCCAAACACACCTTTGGATCATTATCAATCAATCAATTATGGTTCATTTGTAATTCTAATTTTAAGTGATACATAATGAGGAGTTGTTTTAAGTAGGACATATGGTTGAAGTAAATCTATTAGTTAAAAAGGGAACGGGTCAAATGGGGCGAAAGGGTCAAAAACAGGTATAAAGTCACATAATATACTTTGGAGGAGTTGTATCATCTTGTCACTTTTTTTTAGAGATCTATACAATACTTATATATTCAAATACTAACTTTCAGACTCACTTTGAACATCTACTCACTATACACAATAGGGACACATTGCCTCAGAACAACTACAATCACAGACTTGAATTAACACACATTCATATGTAATTGCACCATTAACTATGAAGTAAAGTTGTGGGCACTTTGTGCAATATGTTCTTTGAAATCCTTTTCATTGCAAAAAAGAACATCATAATTACATTTCTGTTTTATTGTTGTCTAGTGAAAGTAACCATTGTAATTTGCTACAAATGCTCGTTGTATTTTTTGGAAAGGAACGACGTGTACTTACTTTGTGAGCTTTGTATTGCGTCTTGCGTGGATTTCTTCTGAGGTAGGAGTATCCCGTGGAACTTCAATGCCTAGCTTCCTTGCAATGTCAATAAGTGAAGGGAAAGTTACTTCAAAACCCATCGGCATTTGGACCTTGTTCTCATCTTTAAGTTTGCTTATTGTAATAATCATTTAACGGCAATATCTCTTTTGTCACTATAATGCTTAAATCTTTAGCGACAACTATAAACGCAGCTTAATTTCAATTCTCTTTATAGCATTATTAATATACGTTCTTTTATCGTTAGTATTAATTTTTTATTCAGATTGATTAATCAGTGAAGTTGATGATCGATTAAAATTTTTTATAGCGTTCAAATGCTATGAGGCGTCGATACAACATTTGAATAGCTTTATTCTGGCAATCAAGAGAGAGATGCAGACATGGTAAAATAAATTGCTTAATAAAGTAACACTTCTGTAAACTTCAAAACACTGATGCACAACAAGTAATTATTCATTTATTCAATTATGAACTGACGCACTACAACACCGAACTCAACAAAGCCCGAACCAAGTTAAATGACAAAAATATCATATCAACTTTGGCTCGAACTATCCAAATTGGTTCGCGCCATAATTCGCTTGGCCTGAACCAATTACGGCCGCCGAAAATTCTAGTGTGGTAACAAAACTACATCTTTTATCAAATACGGTACGTAAAATATCTAAAATACATGAATGATTTCTCAAGTTGGTAAAGTAAAACTGAATAATGGAATTTTATTGAAAGACATCTCTTATATGAAGAACTTTTCAAATGCACAAAAGAGCTACCAAAAGCACATAACCATCGGGTCATTCAACACTTAAAAATCTTATAGTACTTCATGTGCCTCCAAATAATAACGGTTGATGAACTTCATCTGCAAAAAAAGAAGAGAATAATTTTGAGTAAACATGTACTTTAGATTATCAAAGATCAAGGGCAAACATGTAATTAAGTCAAAGTAAAACAGACAAGTAACTTGATGGCCTTCCTCTTAATAACAACCGCAACAAGCTTAAAAGCTAATATATATTCGTGGTCTGGAGTTCCAAAGGGTTGCCCTTTATTAATAATCTTTATTTTAGAAATAAAGTGATTTAGTAGGTTATACTTTCAGTAAGGTTCCACCAGCTTGGAGCTTGAAACCATTTCAACCTCAGCTATAGGAACTTAGAAGTTTTGATGCATTAGAGATAAAATAAATAAACAACCTATAAACGGGCCAAAATTACCACTTTTACGGTATAATAAGAAATTTCACCGGTTAAAGAAAATGATAAAAAACCAAAAGATTCTTTAGGTAACTTCAGGGAAAATAAACAAACCTTTTTGGGGATATTTGGGGAGTAGTTTGTAGCATCAGGGTAGAATTTATAAAACCTTATCCTCCGCTCCACACTTGCCTACAAGATGTCAATTTACAAAATTATAACGAAATGTCAAGTAGCTCATAAACCAAATGAGCCATAAAGGAAAATTGGCTGATCAGAAGGTTTGAGTAACGGGTCATTTATGGTTCAAGTCAGGTCATTTATATACGAAACAAGCGCTTTTCTCAAATATTATTATAGAAATTTTATCACGTCAACATAGAATTATATCAATATATAAAAACTCAAACTGAATTAACTAAATAAATTGAAAAAGCTTTACCTCTTCCGGGAAATTGTCATGATCAAAGTCTGCAAAATTTTGTTCCAAGTTAATCCACCTTATAGAAGCAATATAAAAGAAAAGAAAAACCTAATGAATGTAAGGATATTACTGAAGCAGATAGTGTTCATTACGATTTACTCACATGGCACGTAGGAACCAGATTCCTCTTCACGATTAATGTTTCCACTGCGTTAAAACCAAATTTGAGTCAGATAGTTAATTTAGTCACAAAAATCAGAATGAAAGGGTAGATTTAGAAAAGGGGCTCATACCTTCGTCCTCCCAGATGTGTTAGTATGAAAATACGAGGTTTTTCCTTAGAAGCTGCAGCCCTAGAAAAATGAGATGGAAAAATGTGACTTCCTTTATAAGAAAAATAAGATGGAAAGTTAGACTGAAAATCTATCAAATAGAGACTTCCTCCATAAGAAAAGAAAAAAGTATTCTTACGTTGGTGATGTGTAAGGCACCCATTCCAGATTACAGCTTTGCATGTCCACAATTTCGTCATCTCGTCTAGAGGAAAATGGATAGAGAATTCCAATCTTATCGGAAGGTGGGCATGAAGATGATACCTGATCGACCAATAGTATATATACAGTGAAAACAAGAACTAAAGCAATTGACTGGATGATTACTTTCTTAATGACCAGCAACAAATACCATTATTTACAGCCTGATGGATCCATTCTACTTACCGCAGTGATGATCGGTATGCAGGTGTATGATTCTTTATCATTCATCAAGACAAAGGTCGCTGCAAACAAAGAAAGGTTTTATTTTGTCTTTCTCAGCAAATTTCATTGATATTAGAGTGACTCCGTGGAGATAAAAGGAAGTAATACTTACGTTCCGGAAAAGAAAAAAGATACACATTTCTGGCATGTAAACGCCCACCCTCTTCCAATGCATTCTGATCATTAGGCGATTGATTAATAACTTTGGTCAGTCCAAACAATAAGAGCACGTAAATTTTCCAAATATAAATACCCACCTGCAGATTATTAAAGCTCCATTGGTACTCCATAGTCCACTGCCATGTCAAAAAAAATTCAGTTATGTAAACAAGTTAATTAAAACTGTCAAACAGATAGAAAATGATGGTAGCACTAGCAAATACCGGTGTTTTCGCAAGAGGTTTAACATGCTTCCACAACTCCTGCTAAATAAAACAACAGATTAGTAATGCAAAAACCAAATAAGTAAACAAAAAACACTTGCAGCTTTATGCAGCTGATCACGGTCAATAACACCCAATCAAATGTCGGGTAGAGACCGTTTGCCCGTTTGGGTAAACATTATCCGGCAATCTCTACTCAATGAAAAAACAATAGAAGACGAAAAGAAAATAATTAAAAGTTAAACAGTAATCGATAGACCTAACCAATCACTAATCGATAGACCTAACCAATCAACAATAATTAAAATGATGCAAAAACACAAATATGTTCTATAAAAATAAATGAAACTTACAGAGGTGCTGCACGGGTCTTCATAACGGTTCTCCATCCCTTCTGGATGAAAAAAGAAACAACAATTAAATGTTACTTGGGTATTATACGAGGATCATAAACAAATAAATGGTGATACATAATCAATCACATGTACCGTACGTATCATGTATGCATCAACTGCTTTTGTCATGTAAAGAATGGTCAGGGTAAAATATTTCCTCCATAGTTTAAGTCATGCTAAACACACCTTTCTCAATGCCAAAGGAAATGTAGGGGTTGATACTAAATTGGGTTTTTGCACTCTAGGGTAATTGTACTTTTCTAAAATGTCCATTTAGGTCATTGTATTATTTTCATTGTACTATTATTTAAATTTAATAGAGTAACTACACTTTTTGAACAAAAGTCCACATTATTAAGTATTAACATAAATAATAGTACAATGACTTGAATAAACAAAAAAATAGTACAATGACCAAATTAAACATTTATAACAACAGAAAAATGATTTGTTGGCCTAAGTATTGGACCTAAAAAAAGACCTACAAATGTGATTGGTGTATTTTATAAATGATTGGTGAATATGAGGAAAGAGAAATTATGTATTTTAAAAATTGAATATGTAAATCAGTTAGGTCTATTTGTAGGTTTAGTTAGTAGGCCTATTTATCATAACTCATAACAACATTTGGATAGAAACATTTAAACATTTATAACACAAAACACTAGTACAAAACATATGGATACAAACATTTAAACAGAAACACCCTAACTCGGTGCCAAAAAAACAGCATTACATTAACATAATTCTAAGAAAATCAAAGAAACAGGACCAAGTTGTTATTTTGGTTTTTTCAGAATATATCCTTATACAAATTAAATCTGAATCTTGTGAATTTGTTAGTTTAATTGTTTTGTAAAACTTAAAAAAGATGAAAATCAAAGTCAACATCATAGATAAACTTGAAGATACAAGATTATAAATAAATAATTTCTAACTCACTTCACACAAATAAATAAATAAATAAATAAAAATCCCTTGAACTCTGTTAGTATTTGATCGAACGAAACTAAGAAACTTGAAAACGAAACACACAATTTGCAGCAGCAAATATGTTCGACAGAAAATTAAGAAAGAAACCTTGCACATATTGTCTAACAAACTTAACATCCATTGAAGAAGAAGAACACAGACTAATTACTGTAGAAAACTTACCTTATAATTACGTAAGAAGAAGTCGATAAGTTTGTTGGGTTGTACGCTAAAAAAATAAAGCCAATCGATCTATTTATAAGCTAGAAAAAATCAGATAACCGACTACAAATACATATATTATTAGTTTCCATATATATACAGAAAAAGGTTTCGCAAATCTAGCCCCTCGGCTTTTAAATATTTTCATTGATTAATACGCAATTTTTATTTCATTATATAGCAAAGGGGTGGGATGGTTTTATAGAAGCAGAAGTAACATAAATAAAAATCACACAAACATAAATAAACATACTTGTAGTTTATGCCAAGTGTTATGGAGACTCTTGCTAGCCTAAAATAAAAAATTTGAAACCATGCATCGAGGTGCAGAAGTTGGCGGAACTTGCAAAGTTTCCCTGCATGATGATGACCATTGCGCGAGATGATTACCTGTGTTTCAAAACAACACAAATGTAGCTTGCAGGTTTGCTTGTTTATGTAGTTTGTTGTCGCTCAAATATGAAACTCAGCTTTAAATTATTTACCAGGCCCTCCGTGATCTTTTACCCTAAAATAAAAAGAGTTAATTGCATTTTTGGTCTCTGTCCTAAAACTTTGAAAATGCAGCAATAGTCCACATTTTGAAGTTTGGATTGCATTTTTGGTCCTTGAATAAAGTTAAATGACTAAAATACCCTTTGTCTTCTTCAGAAAAAGACAAGGGTAATTTGGTCATTTCATACCAAAAAGGACCAAAACAGCAACCAAACTTCAAAATGAGGACTATCGCTGCACTTTCAAAGTTTTAGGGATCAATTCTGCAATTTGGTCAAACCACAGGGACCAAAAATGCAATTAACTCAAATAAAAATTTTGATCAAAATACAATTTCATCTAAACATTTCGTATCGAATTTTTTGTATGAGTTTATTTTTATAAAATACGTTGTGTTTACACACTTAAAAGTCATTCAATAAATTTACAAATGTACGTAAACTCGCAAACAAAATATTCTAAGTCGTAAATTTACAAGCAACTCAATAGTCGTAAAAAAATGATTTTCGGGTTTTTCTATTTGTATGGGACAAAATTTTATAGGCTCATTATATATATATACTAAAACTCATTGGGGATGAACTTTATTCCACATGATGAAATCACGCGCATAAGCAGATCGAAAAAAAAAAAAAAAAAAAAAAAAAAAAAAAAAACTTTAGCAAATTCATTCCGTGAATAAAATGATCGAGGGCAACGCACTCCCGTCGCAACGCGCGGGTTAACCCGCTAGTTTACAACCAATAAGAAAAAGGCCAATAAGCCCAATCTAAATTCCCCAGTACCGTGATCTGTAAAATCTAGTTCAATATCTATATTCAAAAATTCTTCTGCAACGAGCAATCTATTATTCAATAATGTTCTGCTCTGAGCATTATAAAAGCAAAGTCGATCAACTCTTTGTAACCAACTGTAACTCAATGCAAATGCACGCTAGCCTACTAGAACTCGATATGAATACAAATTAACTTTAATAAATCGACGTCTCAATCAAAATAATGAAACAAATCTTCATAATGTAATAGTTATAAACATGAAGTATCTCAAATTTTTGACTATGCAATCCGATAGACTCCCAACCTAAAATGGAAATCTTCAAACAACTTGATAAGTTTCACTTTTGAAACAACGGGCAGCGTTTTGGAAAATTTCTTTATAACATCACGGTCAACGAGGCTTCACTTCTCAAAGTCAAGGAATTTTACATTTGCAGCAAGTCATGCTCCTAAACCCACAGGCGCAAGTTCAAGTCTCCTATAAGAAAACATAACTAGTGGCGGACCCACGACCAAAATCTATCTCACATGACTTGAACCCACAACCATTTGATTAGAGAGTTTCTAACACAACATTAGGTACCATTGGACACAAGCCTTTTGGTTTAGTGTCTCATGTTGTAAACTCGTAAAAAGATCATATAGAACCAGATATATCTTTACACGTTGTATATCAAAACATTTGTACTCAATCGACCCCTTGTCCTCCTAATCCATGAAGCCCTGTATATAAGGTTGCTGAGCTAATTAATAGTTGGAGACTTATATGAATAAAATTAGCAACCTGGATTATTTTTGGACAATGAACCTATTATACTTAGGAGGCGTATCATGGAAAAGTAATGAATATTGGATTATAGAACCCACCTTTTTGCAAGTGACATGTCCTCATTTTGGTCATAGCATAGAATTAAGGTCGAGGACACTGCCAATTGCCAACCTTTTCATTTGTGTCACATTTCTACATAACGTTTATAGTAAACAAATTACTTTCAGTTATGATAGGTAGGTAGTATATCTGTTAGCATAAGTAAGTTACACGCTATAAATTAAAATACATTGCCAGTGTTTACAACCCTTCGAGTACAGGCTGGTGTTGTTTCTCAACCCAACAACACCCTATGCTTCTATGAATGCAACTCCATTCGGCAGGAACTAGAAAAATCGACAATGATGAATTCTTGACTAAAAGGTGATGAAGTTTAATTACCATATACTTTTAGACTATCACAGGTTTACCTAAACAATTGGTCTCAGATACATCGTCAAACTATGATCCAGAAATCATTGATCACAATAAACAGCAAAGGACATGATAACGGATAACGTTAAATCAAACACCACGATGAACACAATCAAGCCTATTGATATCAATATGACACGCTAATCCTCGTCTATATGCTTTAATGTGTTTGATCGTCTAGATGTGTAACTTATAATGATTTTATTTTTCAAATGTACAAACGAGTACCAGACATTTCAGCTCACAGAGATCCACTTATCATGATCATAATAAAATAAAGATAAAAAATAATAAAATAAAAAAAGCGGTAGATTAATCACACGAGGAATATACCTTGGTCACAAAGTTAACACAAGATTACTCAAATAAGCTAAATATGAAAATAACAAAAGTATTTTGTAACTTTGAAAAAAGATAATCTCAGTAGGATTGATACATACAGAAAACAATAGTGTATTATATCATCCATCTAGAAGGATAATTTAAGACTAAAGTGAAACCAAACATAGCAAGTCGAATGATAGCAAAGTTAAATTTTAAGGAATCAAACGATTTAACTTCCAAAAACAATCGTTGATTGTCATGAGTCTAAACTCTGGGAATCTGCATCACTGCATGCGTAGGATTATCAACATCGCTCTGCAAGTCACAGGCTCGATCCCGTCTTCTTGTTTTATATACGGAGTAGTTTTTTAAGCTCAACCTCGAATCATGTATTGAAAGTTCCAATTTGAGGGGTTTATGTTCTTGCTCGATGCTTCCTCCTTTCTGATCTGCACATCTGGTCTCTGTGTCGTAAAAACGTCTATCCAAGATGACTCGATACTATAGTAGTATTTCAAGTATAATACCGATAAGCACATGCAGCCATTGCCCAAAGCTAGTAATCCTCTAAGAGAAAGTCTTCCACAGTGACTCACATGAAGTATCTCCAAATTTTGACAATGTGATCCAATAGACACTCAACCTAAAATCGTAATCTTGTAACAACTTGATAAGTTCCACTCTTGCAACAAGGGGCAACCTTTTGAAAATTTCTTGATAGCATCATTGTCAACGAGGCTGCACTTCTCAAAATCAAGGAACTTAATATATGCAGCAAGTCCTCCTCCTAAACCAGCGGGTGCATGTTCAAGTCCCCCGTAAGGATACATATCAGGACTAGATATATTTAGATACCGGAGACCACCTCCGCTCAAAGCATCCGCAACACCTTTAGAATCCAAGTTAGTGTTACTAGCATCTAAACGAGCCAAGGTTGGAGAAAATCCTAGGAAACTCTCTCCAAGGATCTCAGTGCACCCAGATATCCGGAGTGTATCAAGTTCAAGACAGTGTTGATTGAGATAAGAGATTCCTAAGTCGGTTATCTTAAAACACAAGGAAAGATCAACGTGTTCTAAAGATTTACAAGATTGTGTCAACATGTGCAGTCCATTATCAGTAAAGCGACATCTGTAAAGGGTGATAGAAGACAACGACAGACAACCTGAAGCAACATAGGAAAGACCATGATCGGTTGCCTTAAAAAAAAAAAAAAAAAAAAAAGGATTAAGAGTGCATTTTAGAGCCATTTTTTAGCAAACTCGTTAAGCTTGAATCCGTGAGGTCAACACAGCCAAACAAAGACAAGGACTCTAATTGCCTAAACGACCGGTTAAGCATAGTAAGAATAAAGGAATGACAACCATGAGTAACATTATAATCTCTAGGTTGTAGGTGTTTACGAGTTGATCTTTCAATACCAAGGAAACTGTGACATGTAAGGCCAAAGTGCCAAACACATTTCGAATAGATTTATTGTCTAGTTTTTAAAATTTCAAATACCAAGAATCATCACAGGAGTGTTAGAAACTCGAAGGCCTTTTAGGCTTATATTTGATGAAGAGGTTGTAAGTGAATTTAGGAAGAGAGGAATACGTATGAAAGGTTTGGAATATTATTGATTGCTTATGTTTTCCTTGATTTTCTTCATTACATATGCATCACACCACCCTCTATTTATACTGGTCCATGGAAGAGTCTAGTACCAAGATACTTCCATGGAACTCTAGATATTTTCAACATTATACATATCTATGCTCTAGATATTTCTTAGCTACAATATTCTACACAATTCTATGGATATTTTAAGGATCATTCTACATATTTCTTATAGATAGAGCTCTAGATTTTTCTTCCTTATGGACTTGGGCCTTTGTGGATGTTCTATACTTGATTGGATTAAATCAAGTTTAATGATCCAACACCCCCTTTAAACTTGATTTACCGACTCCAAGCATCATTCGTTGTCTTGAAAAATCTTTCTCGTTGATCGGCTTGGTGAGGATATCTGCAACTTGGTTTTCGGACCTCGTATGTATCACTTGGACATCTTTCCTTGCAATGCACTCTCGAATAAAGTGATAACGAGTGTTGATATGCTTACTTCGATCATGGTATCTGGATTTTAGCTAAGTCAATGGCCGACTTGTTATCCACATAGATCTCGATCGCATCTTGTTGTTCCATGTAGCTCCTTTAGCATACTTCTAAGCCAAATTGCGTGACATACACATGATGTTGCAGCTACGTACTCCGCTTCACAACTAGACAAAGTAACAATAGGTTGCTTCTTTGAAGACCATGTAAAAGCATTGTTACCTAGGAAGAATATGAATCATGTTGTACTTTTCCATCGTCTTTGTCTCCAGCCCAGTCGCTATATCCAACCAACTTGAAGTCTTCACTTGTTGAATAAAACATTACGTAGTCTACGGTACCTTTGATATAACGGAGGATCCTCTTTGCAATCTCCAAATGCTTTGTCGTAGGCTCTTCCATGAAACGACTAATTAAACCAACCGCAAAGAGTATGTCAGGTCTTGTACATGTCAAATAGCGCAAACTTCCAACGAGACTCATGAATTGAGTTGAGTCTACCGCTTTTCCTCCGTCATGCTTAGAAGGCTTTGCCTTATGTTCTATGGGGGTGCCAACGGGATTGCACTTATCCATGCCAAACTTCTTTAATATCTCCTTGGCATATCCTTCTTGACTTATGAAAATTCCATCATCCATCTCTTCGTAGTCGATACCATGCTTCTGCTTGTAACCTTTTGCCACAAGTCTTGCCTTGTACTTTTCCACTTCGCCTTTGGCGTTTTTCTTGGTCTTGTATACCCACTTGACTCCAATAGCCTTTTGTTCTTTCGGAAGGGTCGTCAACTCCCACGTATCATTCTTCACTATTGACTTTATGTCCTCGTCCATGGCTTGTCTCCATTTCTTACTTTTCATAGCCTCCTCAAAAACTAAAGGTTCACAATCAACGTATAAACAAGTAAGGGTATTTCGTTAGTTACCTCGTGAGAGCTCCCGCAAACTTCTTGTCTTGGTTCTCCTTCACTTGAACTTGAAGGTGATTCTTGGGTTGGAGTTGGACTTTGAGGTTGTTGGACTTCTTCACTTGATTCACCCGTCTCTTCTTCATCAGTCATAGAAAGAAAGTCATACCTTTCATTTTCCTTGATGCTCCAATCCCATGTCTCTTCTTCATCGAAATCCACGTCTCTACTCACTGCCACCTTCCTGGCTTCCTTGTGATTGGATTATAGAGCTTATAACCTTTCGACTACTTGTCGTAGCCAACAAACACATGCTTCTCACTTCTATCATCAAGCTTTAATTGCCTTTGGCTGGGAACGTGGACATATGATATGCTTCCGAATACCCTTAGGTGGGAGACGGTAGGCTTAATCCCATTCCATGCTTCTTGTGGAATCTTGTTATCTAAACACTTTGACGGACACCGGTTCAATAGATATACTGCACAATCAACCGCCTCGCCCCAAAACTCCTTTGGCATCTTCTTACTTTTCAACATGCTTCGGACCATATTGAGAATGGTTCTATTCTTTCTCTCAACCACTCCATTTTGTTGTGGAGAGTAAGGAGCCGTTAGAAATCTCCGGATCCCACTATCCTCACAAAATTTGTTAAATTTTTTTGATAAAAATTCTCCACCTCTATCGGATCTCATTGATTTAATTTTTAAACCCTTCTCTTTTTCAACCGTAGTTTTAAATGTTTTAAAAGTTTCAAAAGGTTGGGATTTTTCTTTTAGAAAATATACCCAAGTTTTTCTTGAAAAGTCATCAATAAAGAGTATAAAGTAAAGATTCTTACTATAAGAGGGTAGAGTAATGGGACCACACAAATCCGTATGAATTAGATGTAAAGGCTCCTTAGCTCTTGATGTTGCTTTTTTCGAGAACGAACTCCTAGCATGCTTCCCAAGAAGGCATCCTTCACACAGTTGATTGGGATGATCATTTTGATCTAACCCTTTCACCATTCCCTTTGAGGATAATAACTTTAAGTCACCAAAGTTTAAGTGCCCGTATCTTATGTGCCAAAGCCACGAATGATCCTTCAAACAACTCTTTAAGCACTTAGCTTCATTATGTTGAATGTTTAGAAGGAACATTCGGTTTTTGGTCATAGGCACTTTTGCTATGAGCTTTCCTTCAGATTCCTTATTGTAGCATTACGATCCTTGAAATGAATATCGTAATTTTTCTAAAAGTTGTCCCACGCTTAAAATATTACTTTTAAGAATGGGCACATTGTATCGTCCGAAATATATTAGTGACTTCCATCTTTAGCTCGGATAAGTATCTTACCTTTTCCTTTCACGGTGCCTTTGATTCGTATCCAAAGGTGACATTACTTTGACTTTTCTCCATCTCCACGAACAAGTCTTCTTCACCCATCATATGGTTACTTGCGTGGAATCTATATGCCATGGCTCTATCCTCTCTTCTTATTCGTCATGTCTTGCCATTAGCAAGGTAAGCTCATCTCGCTCTTCTACCTCCACAAGATTAGCTTTTCTTCCACTTGTCTTGAGCTAGTACACTCATTGGCATAATGACCATATTTACTGACAGTTGTAACATTGTGTTTGGGGCTTACCTCCTCTTTGAGATTGAAAGCCTCCCACGACCTCTTCAATATGAAGACCATTGGTTTCATCTTCTTTGTTGACATCTTCTCTTCCTCTTCCTCGTCCTCGGCCTTGAAACCACCACGACCTCGAAAATACCGCGTCCTCGTCCTTGCTCCTTTCCATGTAGAAAACTCTTTCTCTTTCTTTGAAAGAGACCTTTGAGTATAAAGCTTGCTCCAAGGGTTCTTTCCCTTCTTTTCTTCAACTTCTCTTCATGGGCTGTAGAGATCCCATGAGTTGATCAATGGTCATTGAGTCTATGTCTTTTGACTCCTCTATGGCCACGATAATGTAATCAAAGCTTGGGGCAAAGAACGAAGAATCTTGTCTATCACCCTTGTGTCACTCAAGCTTTCACCATTTCTCTTCATTTCATTTGAAATGGTCAAGACACGAATGAAATAATCCGAAATGGTTTCGGATTCCTCCATTTGGAGTTTTTCGAACTCTCCTCTAAGAGTTTGAAGACGTACCTTTTTCACTTTGTCAATTCCTTTGAAAGCATTTTGAAGGATCTCCCATGCTTCCTTGGAAGTAGTTGCATTTGCAACTTTTTCAAACATCGCATCATCAAGACATTGATAGATCAATGTAAGAGCACTTTGATCCTTCTTTCTTGCCTTTTGCAACTCCAGTCTTTAGGCGGCATTCATGGAACTTTCATTATCTACTTTCTCAACACCTTTCTCTACCATCTCCCATACATCATGTGAACCTAGTAACGCCTTCATTCGAATGCACCAACTACCATAGTTGTCTTTGGTAAGACGAGGAAATTGGAACAAGTTCATCATGCTTGACATCGTGATCTTCTAGCTCTGATACCAATTTGTTAGAAACTCGAAGGCCTTTTAGGCTTATATTTGATGAAGAGGTTGTAAGTGAAATTTAGGAAGAGAGGAATACTTATGAAAGGTTTGGAATATTATTTATTGCTTATGTTTTCCTTGATTTTCTTCATTACAAATGCATCACACCACCATCTATTTATACTAGTCCATGGAAGAGTCTAGTACCAAGATACTTCCATGGAACTCTAGATATTTCCAACATTATACATATATATACTCTAGATATTTCTTAGCTACAATATTCTACACAATTCTATGAATATTTTAAGATAGAGCTCTAGATTTTTCTTCCTTATGGACTTGGGCCTTTGTGGATGTTCTATACTTAATTGGATTAAATCAAGTTTAATGATCCAACAAGGAGTACAAACACGAGTACGAATAGGAATGCACGTACTTATTATAATTCGTAACAGCTGAATCCATTTTATGTCTAATATTATATATAATCCAAGAGCTATGGATCCTATGATCAAGTATAAAAAAATTAAAAAAATAATAATTACTGTAAATAAACCAAAAATATTACTTCATAATTACTTAGAATAAGAAGTCGATAAGCTTGCACGCTAAATAAATAAAATCAATCGATCTACTTATAAGCTAGCAAAAATGGAATATATAACGGACTATGAATATATTATTCTTAGTCTCCATATACAATTAAAAGGGTTTTGATTTGCACACTACATGAATTGATTGGAACACTCAAAAGTATTACATCTTGACATTTATATATATTCTTACAGGAGTGAATATGGGTAAATTGTTCTAAGGATATATATGTCATTATACAATATTTTTTAGTGTACAAATCACCACCCCAATTAAAAGGTTTCGCAAATCTAGCCTCTCGTTTTAAATCTTTACATTGATTATTACTTAAAGGAGGAAGTGGAAAATGGTGGGATAAATGTGTCGGGTATTTTAAATCTATACTTTTATATGATTTAGGACATTACGAATAAAGAAGTCTTAAAAATCAAGACCAAAACATTTCTTATAATAAAAAGTTACATAAAAGAGGTTTCAAGCCAAATTTAAATGTATTAATTTTGCTATTAACAATTTAGACTTATAACATACTGAAACTTAAATATATTATAACAACTCAAAGTTGTAACAGCCCATTACTCACTTCAGGCACCCCTAACCTAAATAATATTAAAAAATAAATAAATAAATAAAAATCAAAAAACACGACAAATTTATCTTCTTTGCTCATCATGCTTTCTCTCCTACTAAAAAAGCGACTCTACTATTAATAACCTCTATCACCATTTGCCAATATTGCCACCATCTCTTGGTGGCTTAGGTCGTTCGGTGGTTCGGTGGATTATTATACTTATTGTGCAATCTAAAACACACAAAGCTTCATACAATTTATATGAAAACAAGTTGATAGTACATATGGTGTTATAAACCGGATCGGGCTAACGGGTTCAACGAGTTTAACTGGGAACCAGAGTCACTACCAGTTCGACTAGCCATTGAAAGTCGTCCGAAAAAATCTAAGAGGATTGTCAGAATCGGTAAAAATGGGTGAATCGAGCCGGACCGAGATCATTTTCTTTGTGTTTTATTAGGTTAATCAGCTTGTCTTTGTTATTTTGTTGATACCTAGTTTTTAATCATAGGGTACCTGTTACCGCAACACGCAGGTGCCCTGCTAGTAAGTTACATAAAACATTCTTTTGGTTTATGCCAATCGTTAGGGTGACTCTTACTAGCTGACTTACAAATGAGTCCAGCTTTTTGAGCACGGTTCGAGTGGAATATATGATTTGAATCCATCGAGGTGCGAAGGTTTTCCTGGCATGATGATGACCACTGCCCTAGATAATTGATTACCCGTGGTTCTAACCATGGACAAAACCAAATACCCCATGTTTAGACAAACCTATTATTCACATAATGGCCCAAAGCCCCAAACCATGGACAAAACCAAATACCCTCTTATCATCCTTTGCCCTAGTTCCACCCTATATATACCACATGATATATGAAACTAGGGTAAGCAAGCTCTACACAAAGAGCACATTTAATGACCTCCTTAGGCTCCTTCTCCTTCTCCACAAAACTCTTCTCTTCATCCTCACCTCTGAGATGGAGATGAAGGTACATAAAACCCTTCTCTTCACCCTCTCCTACTAGGCAAGATGAAGGTACCCAGTCGATGTTAGTGTTACCCCGACTAAATGAACATCTTCCTTCTCACGGGGTACTTACCGTTCTACACGGAAAACCTGAGCATCCGACCTCCATCGCCTGACTCATACCCGCTTTATGAACCATACACAAACAAGTATTAAGTCAACCTCATATGATTCTATGTTTAAAGAAAACACTCCAAAAAAGATAATACAAAATTTTGAATTTCGTTATGGGGAGAGCATTGATGGTGCAGATGTGTCTATCCCTTTGGAAGTTGTTAATGAGTTTCGTGATCGATTTGGTAATACCTTGTATGGGTACTTTATTCGAAAGCGACTTGTTTTCCTATCGTTGAGAATTACCTCATTTGGGCTAAGTTTGGTCTTGAATGAGTTATACTGAAAATGGCTTAGTTTTACGCCAATTTGCTACTAAGAAGGTATGGAACATTTTCTTAAAAATGGCCCATGGCCGATCGTTGATTCGATTATCTTAAACATTTGGACTCCCAATTCTAAACTTAAAAGGACGAACTAACAACGGCTCTAGTTTGGGTGAAACTCACAATGTCCCTATGTTTGCATTTCGGAAGTTGGTCATGGTTTAATCACTACTCAAATTGGTCGACCCATAATGCTCGATGCTTGCACGAGTTCAATGTGTCTTAATTCGTGGGCGATTTCATAATCCCATTTCCAAATGGGTCATGACATTCTATGGAAACCATGGCGTTGAATATGAATGGCAACCTCATCGGTGTGATTCTTGTAAGATATTTGATCATATTGATGATCGGTTCCCTAAGAAGGTTAGGGTTGTAGAGCGTAATGTTGTCAAGGATGATGGGTTTCAGAGGCACCGCGTAAAATGGGAAAGGTAATGATAACGCCTGCGCGTCGTTCGGGGTCAAGAAACTTCCTTTTCTTGAGCAAGTTTTATAACACCCTAAGCGATGAACCTAATCGTTGTAGTGTAGTAATTAGGGTAAGCCACGGTATTGATATCGTTCTCTGGGGAATAGGAATGCTAGTAGGAGTTACTACGCTAAGGTTAAGGTTGAGAAGATTATTTTTTATCTTTTATATTTTATGAAAATGGAAAGGTCTGAATTTCGGTATTGGATTTGGGGGTTGGTATTTCTACCGATTACTCTACTATTATCTAATTATCTAAACTAAAGTTGTGGGAGTCTATGTCTAATTAATGTGTGCTCGTATGATAGTTTAAAGATGTGTTTACTTAGTTTGTATTACTCCTTAATTATCTCTATTGATGGTTGAGTGTCACGTCTTATTCCTAGTTCGTTGTGTTTCTAAAGTTGTAGGGTATCGTTTCTCCCTAACTCTTTGAACTTACCAAAGGGTCTTGTCTACAAATCCACGTAGATTATAGACTCTACTCTAAGGCACTCTTCGGATGTTTTAGCCTACAATCACTCGGGTAATCATACTCTAAGGTTCACAAAGATGAATCAAGCATTAAGTACACAACGAATGACCTATCGCATTACTAGATCATTAATCAACTAAGATAAGAAACAACCAATCAATATTCAATAATTAAGTTTCATACTTCTAAGCAAACACACAAATAAATTAGCCGGACATGGAGAACATGCAAGCATACACACAAATAATCAAAGACATAATTGAATTAATGAAGCAAAGACTTATCTTGGTGTAAGATAGGGTTAAAAACCCTAAAATATGTACAAGACACCTTAGGTTCGGTTTAGGTTTTACTCCAAAGACTCTCCACCCAAAGACCGAAAAATTCGGATTCTATATATAAGATTACAATTGACGGCGTCACCTTATGTTTAGTGGCGCCGTCGTGTCGCCGCTATTAGGGTTTCGTCTTGGCACGTTAACCTTGCGGCGGCGTCACCTTATGTCCATGACGCCGTCCTCTTGACCCGGCGTCGTGCGGATCGCATCTAGGCCGTCGAGTGGCGGCGGCCTACTCTTTTCACAACTAGGCGCGTCTCTTGAAAACACAATTTTGCGTTCGACCGTCACAATAATTCTCGACGGGCGTCGCAAATAGAACTTGACGTCGTCGCCTTCTACATTCGCGAGCGTGAGTGTCTCGATTTCGACTTTGGCCATTTTCTTCATATATTCGCGCCTTTTCGTCCAAATAAGTGCCATTCCGGCATTTTGGCTTCACGAGACCTAAAAGTGAAAAGGAGCGATATTAAGCAATAACGGATACAAAAGTGATCAAATAAGGACTTAAGCGACCCTCAAAATGGTACCTTTTAAAACCTTATCAAATATCCCTACACTTGTTATTTGCTTGTCCTCAGCAAATGTGCTTTAACCAATTAATTTATAAGTTAGGGGTCATTCGGCATTAATTCAAAACGGTCCACAACACATATAAGCCCATAAAAGTCATAACAAGCACGGAAATTACATACTAGCACCTCGCATGGGGTGTTTGGATACTCGCATCTCTCGGTGTATAAATGAAATATAACAATATAGGAAATGGAAGATAAACACTCATTAACCGGTCCTAGTACATAGATTACCATAGGCGAGAATAGATCAAACCTCCATCGCTTTGGCGTAAGCACCTAGGAAAGACTATCAAAGAGGTCTTTTAAAGGGTTGTAACGTTAGGCTTACGGTAGGAAATAAGGGTTTGGTGGGATAGGCTATTTAGTGGTGGTAAGTCAAAAATCTCTATGTTAGCGCATATGAAGAATGGTGTTGCTAAGCCAAGACTCGACACTCTAAACTCTAGATAAGCGAAATAAACAAACATAAATTAAAAGATAGATGTAGGATGGTAGCGTATTTTTTTTTTTATTTTTTTTTTTTTTTTTTTTTTTCTTTTTTTTCATTTTTTTTTTTTTTTTTTTTTTTTTTTTTTCATACACTTTACTCTACCATCCTCTAAGATAACATCAAAATACTAGGGATTTATAAGCATATCCCTACTTGAGTTTTATTATTCTAACACTAATTTGACCGAATTGAAAAGATCAAAACACTTGGGGTACATTATTACGTAAACAAAGGGAATTTGAATTTAACGTTCCTTCCGTCATTTCATAAACTTTAACTTTTCCCATGAATCCCAATCATCCCAAAGCTGTATACAAAGGATATGACTCGACTTAGCAACTCATGCAAGCAACGGATAATTGAACTAAGGGTTTAAGGTGATAACAAATATTTGCACTAAAAGTGAGTGCATAAGGGGTAGGCTAAAGGCGATTTGGGTGTATATTTGGGGTGGGGTGTAAACAATGCTCTTCATTGATATTCGGAAAACCGAAATATCACGAGAACCATGAAAAGGATAGGCTACGAGGGGTTAACTAGGGTATCGTGTACTAAAAATGAGTACAACGCATAAAGGGTGTGGAATTACTCAACCGATGTGGAAGAAGTAATTATATTACGGTATCAAACAAGGGTTATCCTAATGCCTCTTATCATTTAGTTATTCCTAACTACACAAGTGTAGCCTCTTGCGATCTCGGAATGCATCACAAAACAAGTTCTAGAATCTATTATACTACGGTTCACCTCTAAGCATTAAAGATGAATGCTTTAATTCCTACTAATCTAAGGCGATCCTCACATTTTGGGTGGAATTTGGGTGGTAAGGGTTTTGTGCTAATCATGCAACTTCCTATCCGTGAGGCGCTTTTGTTAAGACTAATGGCCCACTCCTATATGTCATGAAAAATTTTAAATTTGGTGCCAAAATTACCTAACCGACATTTCTCATGGTTTATTACACAATCACAATTGGACAAAGCAAATAATCAAGGATAAGCATAGTTTCAAAGTTCCGTTTATTTTCCTCCCTACTTAAAATGAACATTGTCCCCAATGTTCCCAGAAGTATCAAAGTTATGATAAAGAAGGTAATTAAAAGCGAAAAACTAATACTCCCCACGATTAGCTCGGTAGGATCCGTGTAAAGTGGTGGTTAAATTCTTTTCAAGAAGAATTATTGCGTGAAAAGCTCATTCCAATCTTATGTAACTTCTTCTTGACAAACTAAACTGCACACTTGAAGAAAACAAGCGAAAACAGCGTAAATCGGCGGTAATAATATATATAAGACTCGATTTAAACTAGGATATAATGCTTGTGGAATGAATGTTTACGAATTTCTAGAAAATTAAGACACAGGAAAATTCAAAAATTTATAAGTAGCTCGAGAAAAGCGAGAAAAAAGTAATCGATGTTTTACTCCTTCTGGCCGTCAATTTGCAATCTGACGCCGTCAGTTATCTGACAAAAAGCTGTACTGCGATTTTACGGAAAATTTACGGAAAATTTACATCTTTAGAATCTGGAAAAATTTCGCAAAACATTCATTATGACTCGATACAAGCATTTGACTCGAACAAACAAACATATATATCTTTTAATTAATTGTTATTCTCATGTTTACGTTTCTTTTGAAACGTGTGTAATCCTCCCTACACTTATCCCTTATGTAAAATACCTTTATATGCAATTAAGGCGAGGTTAAAAACAAAATAAAGCATTTTCACAAATTTAAACATGAGGATAAACAATTAATAAAAGATATATGACACTAACAAGCAAACAATTAAGCATGGGTTGCCTCCCAAGCGCTTTTCTTTATTAAAGAGTCTTGTAGCTAGACTCATAGTCGTGCTCTACGTTGCCCTAATCTTGAGGCCCATTCAATCTCCTTAACTCTTCTTTCATCACGAATATATTGGGCCCTAGTTCAAGACAAGCGGTGTAGTAAATTTTGTTCTTCAGGTCTACTTGAATCTTGGAATGTTATCAACATCTAAATTATCCATGCCCTCAAAATTCTTATTTTTGTGGGGCATTATATATTAACATTCTCGGTTTCATTAAAGAACTCGATTATCCTTTCTCTTCATCATAAACCATCTTAGACTCTTCTATAAATGGTTTCCCAAGTATCACATCTCTAAAACCCATCAATGATTCCTTTGACATTTTCGAGAATCATGAAATCACACCTATATGTGAAGTTACCTATGAACACGTGCAATCCATAACCTCCCACATAGTTACTTGCTTTCTAGGGGCGAAGGGGTCCTCATAGGCTCTAGCTTTTGCTCATGATCCAATTGTAATAGAGCCTAGACATTATATTCATGGGTGCCTTATAATCAATGTAGGTGTGATCACATATAAGTATCCAATCATACACGGTATTTTGATGTTTTTAGGGTTTCCTCTCCTTATACGAGGCTCGAAAGGTGGTCTTGGAAAATTAACCACATTATGGTGATAAGCGGTTTCTTTCCTTTTAGGGTATGAACCAAAGTACTCCCTAAGTTCTCCCTTTTCCTTACTACCCTTCATAAATTCTAACATCTTATACTTTCCTTTTTCTAAATCATCATCCGAATCACTTGTAGTCGAATCACTATCTAGAGGTTGATCAGATTCCTTAAGGGCTTCCTTAAGTGTATTCTCAATTATCATATTTAATTTCCTAAGCTCTCCAATCTCACCCATGATCACAGACTCGAAGTTGGTTAGCGAGGCTAGGTCAAGCGGTGGGTATTTGTTCGATGGTGAAGCGTTGGTTGGTTGTTGGTTATCAGTGGTGGTTGGTTATCATCCTCCATGATGAAGAGTGATGGGTGTTACGAACAAAGGTTACGAAGAAGGGGATGACTAAGAAAACTAAAAATAAGAAAACTTTACTTGATAGGAATCAAGCAAAGAAACCTAAGCGAGGTGGACTACTAACTAGCTATTCTATTCCGGCGTGGCGCATAAAACTTGATAACGCTACCGCGCGTCGTTCGGGTCAAAGAAGCTTCCTTTTCTTGAGCAAGTTTTATAACACCTAGGCGGTGAACCTAATCGTTGTAGTGTAGTAATTAGGGTAAGCCACGGGTATTGATATCGTTCTCTAGGGAATAGGAATGCTAGTAGGGAGTTACTACGCTAAGGTTAAGGTTGAGGAAGATTATTTTTATCTTTTTATATTTTATGAAAATGGAAAGGTGCAATTTCGGGTATTGGATTTGGGGGTTGGTATTTCTACCGATTACTCTACTATTATCTAATTATCTAAACTAAAGTTGTGGGAGTCTATGTCTAATTAATGTGTGCTCGTATGATAGTTTAAAGATGTGTTTACTTAGTTTGTATTACTCATAATTATCTCCTATTGATGGTTGAGTGTCACGTCTTATTCTAGTTGCGTTGTGTTTCTAAAGTTGTAGGGTATGCGTTTCTCCAACTCTTTGAACTTACCAAAGGGTCTTGTCTACAAATCCACGTAGAGATTATAGACTCTACTCTAAGGCACTCTTCGGATGTTTTAGCCTACAATCACTCGGGTAATCATACTCTAAGGTTCACAAAGATGAATCAAGCATTAAGTACACAACGAATGACCTATCGCATTACTAGATCATTAATCAACTAAGATAAGAAACAACCAATCAATATTCAATAATTAAGTTTCATACTTCCTAAGCAAACACACAAATAAATTAGCGGACATGGAGAACATGCAAGCATACACACAAATAATCAAAGACATAATTGAATTAATGAAGCAAAGACTTATCTTGGTGTAAGATAGGGTTAAAACCCTAAAATCTTGTACAAGACACCTTAGGTTCGGTTTTAGGTTTTTACTCCAAAGACTCTCCACCCAAAGACCGAAAATTCGGATTCTATATATAAGATTACAATTGCGACGGCCACCTTATGTTTAGTGGCCGCGTCGTGTCGCCGCCATTAGGGTTTCGTCTTGGCGTTAACCTTGCGGCGGCGTCACCTTATGTCCGTGGCCGTCCTCTTCGACCCGGCGTCGTCTGGATCGCATCTAGGCCGTCTGAGTAGCGACGGCCTACTCTTTCACAACTAGGCGCCGTCTCTTGAAAACCACGAGTTTTGCGTTACGACCGTCACAATAATTCTCCGACGGCGTCGCAAATAGAACTGACGCCGTCGCTTCACATTCGTGTGAGTGTCGATTTCGACTTTGGCCATTTTCTTCATATATTCGCGCCTTTTCGTCCAAATAAGTGCCATTCCAGCATTTTGGCTTCACGAGACCTAAAAGTGAAAAGGAGCGATATTAAGCAATAACGGATACAAAAGTGATCAAATAAGGACTTAACGACCCTCAAATGGTACCTTTTAAAACCTTATCAGGTAAACAACTTATCTAAAGCTTAACATATTAATAGGATCCAGTTGAGTAAACCTAAGCCTAACTTCTAGTATCGTCCAGTCAGTAAACCCATTAAGGGAGATGATTTGGCTTCCACATCGCGACCAAGTAGCTCCAAGGAGCCTGCTTCGGTTGAAGTTTTGGCATCAAAACAAATAGGCGTCTGGATACATCGGCAAGTCTCATGCGATTAATAAAAACACATTTAAGGATGATATTAATCTTGTCTCTTTAAAGAACTCATTTGATGTTCTTATGGGCGAAGATAATGTATTTGAAATGAACAATGAGAAATGGACAAATAAGGATGTTATTGAAGCTCAACATATGAAAGTGAGCGGTGATGATGATGAAGTTTTGATGTTCACAATGAAACTTCTACTTACATGGCATTTGATGGTTCTAAAAGTGGTGCTGAGTCGGCAAGAAGAGCTTACATGAACAATGGAAGGAAGATACCTATGGTCAAAACCCTTATGATGATGACTTTGATAATTGTGGTTTGACTAGTGCCAAATGGTGTATGATAATGCATATGACATTCATCTTCATGGTCAAATTAGATAGGTTTTCCCTTTGTTTTGTATAAGTATGATATGTCATTATTATGTTAAGTTGTAGGTTTTAAACTCGTAGATGTTATGGGTGTGCCGTTTGAAATGAGATGTAGGATTTACCTCATCCGTTATAGTTAATTGTTTTTAGTAATATATTTTACGGAAAACCTTTTAATAATAATAATAATAATAATAATAATAATAATAATAATAATAATAATAATAATAATAATAATAATAATAATAATAAATGTGCGGATATTGGGTATGGGTTTCTCCCTCTCTTTTTCCTCTTTTGGGGAACTTGAGAAAGATCGATCACCTTACTCAAGCGTATTCGGCGGTTCTCGTTTTACCATCGCTAGAGGTGTGGGGCTCGAGTTGGTTTCGAGGCTCCCACTAATCTTTGTAATCCTATGAGTTTTTTAATAAAGTGTGATATAATAATAAAAATAAATAATAATAATAATAATAATAATAATAATAATAATAATAATAATAATAATAATAATAATAATAATAATAATAATAATAATAATAATAATAATAATAATAATAATAATAATAATAATAATAATAATAATAATAATAATAATAATAATAATAATAATAATAATAATAATAATAATAATAATAATAATAATAATAATAATAATAATTGCGTGATGTTCTTGTTGACATATGTTCTCCGTAGGGATTTGGCTCGTAAAGAGGTTGATATTGGGCTTCAGTGGGAAAGGGACAAACCCTACGCCCGGTGATATGTTCTTTCTACTCATGGGACGGAGGGCGATGTATGTGTTGATCTTCTTGGGTGCGTCGCCCTTCGACGAAGCGGTATGGTTGACTTTGTCTGCCGACCATGCGGTGGTTGAGGTGCGCCATGCGCGTCAAGTATGAGGCTAAGTCGCGAATATTGGATATGGGTTTCTCCCTTCTTTCTCTTCTTTGGGGAACTTGGAAGGATGCGGTTGACCCTCTTGAGCGAATCCGAAAGTTCTCGATGACCCAAGACATTGGAGCACGTGTTCTTTTCAGTATCTTTAGTAGGATTAGCTTTTCTATAGCTAAAGGAGTTGGAGCCCAATTAGTATCTCGGCTTCCCACTAACTTCTTGTAAATCCTATAAGTTTCTAATAAAATAATAATAATAATAATAATAATAATAATAATAATAATAATAATAATAATAATAATAATAATAATAATAATAATAATAATAATAATAATAATAATAATAATAATAATAATAATAATAATAATAATAATAATAATAATAATAAAAAGTGTGGTTTTATAATCTTTTGTAATCCTATGAGGTTTTTTAATAAAAGTGTGGTTTTATATAAAAAATAAATAAATAAATAGTAATAATAATAATAATAATAATAATAATAATAATAATAATAATAATAATAATAATAATAATAATAATAATAATAATAATAATAATAATAATAATAATAATAATAATAATAATAATAATAATAATAATAAGATTGATTTTATTCTTCAGGGGTGTGGGGCTAGGTTGGTTTCTCCTTCCCAACTAATTTCTCATAAATCCCATGAGGTTTTAATAAAGTGATGTTATAAAAATAAAAGTAAAATAAAATAAAATAATAATAATAATAATAATAATAATAATAATAATAATAATAATAATAATAATAATAATAATAATAATAATAATAATAGTAAAAAAAAAATAATAATAATAATAATAATAATAATAATAATAATAATAATAATAATAATAATAATAATAATAATAATAATAATAATAATAATAATAATAATAATAATAATAATAATTTTCCGGTTTTGGTAAGCGGGCATTAATTCTCATGGTCCTTCATTTCGGACATGTTCTCGATACTTTAACGATTACTTGCAACACATACTCGTTCTCAAGCCTCTCGACTCTCCACGCCCTATATGATGAAAACTTTGGCAAAGTGTTACTTTGGTGTCATCGAGAAAGATCTTGTTTCAAGTATTCGTTAAGTCCAAGGCAAGTAGCTATCCTCGGTTGTACACGGGCTCCACATGCACAAGATTTCCTATTTACCATACCTATTAATGGGTTACGCCAAAGGATGAATCATCGCCAATCAGATTCGGTATTGTGTTATAAACGCATACCTATGTTTTACGAAGGTAGTCCTTGTCCAGCCGCAAACATCATTATAGACCAACGGGAGACCATGTAATTCACTGTCCGGTGAAGTGGGGTTAAGTTCGGACATAACATGTGCGTGATATTGTAACACCCCAACCCGGCGAGGGTAAGATATCACAATACGGTTTCATATCGAACTTTAAATACTATACAAAAGCGGAAGCCTTTACAAAACTTACAAAGAAAACATAAATATCTTAATACTCAAAATAAATCTAAGATCCTATATTCAAATCTTGCTCTCACTCTACTCTCAACCCGATCAGCTATCCCATAAGCTCATCTTGAATGCCTAATACCGCAGAAAAGAAAATCTTGGTGAGCTTACAAAGCCCAGTGAACAGATATAACGAAACAAAAACTAAACAAAAAGAGAAATACAAAATTGAAACAAAGAAACGAATAACAAAGTCGTAACGGAATGAGATTCAATGAATCATGAAGGATTCTGCGGAAACACAATTACAAAGAAATCCGGAAGAACATATAACAAATAAGAACAAACAAATAGCACATTGCTGACACAAATGCAAACACAAATGCAAACACATTAAAATAACTAGACCTTAACTAAATCAAGAAATTCGAGTGCATATAAGCCAAACGAAATATCAAAACTAGCAGAAACAGTTAACAAGAAGGAAAGCATGGCATTCACACAAGTCAAGTAATCTCATTTAATAACTTACCTCAGATCGTAGAATAAATGGAAACAATAGCAGTCAAAGTCATGGCGAGTCCACATACAAATAGGAATTACAATTTGGAAACTATAATTAATGGACTAGAGACATAGCAAAGCAATTAGCAAATTAACAATTGTACATCATAAGTTGAATCATTTCCCGTGTCAAACCTTAGTATAATCGTAACTTATCATGGCGGGTCAAATATAGCGAGATAGATACACTAACGGATAGGCAAAGTTCACCGGATTAAGCGAACAAATTATACATACTAAACTTAGGTAACAATTGATTACCACTAACTTAGTCATCACACGGATCAACGAGTTCACATAATGGTAACTAACATATAATCGGATGGCAACACGCGGATCACATTTAAACATATTAATCATATCCTAGCATGGTAAGCGGTAGTCACATAAACATGTAAAAGCATAAACACATTCAATAAACATATAATAACTCAAGATGTAAATGGAAGTATTGGCAAATACGGAATCATAAGCAGAATAACTAACACGGAAATAACGATACTGATTTAGTTATCTACCACGAGCCTAGAACATATCATATCGAGTAACTTTCTTATTCTGGTGACCTCGGAATACCTTATATAATATGAGGGAGCCCTCAATAACAAATGGAGTAGCTAGCTCCCGAATTTTGTGAAGACGCGTGCACACCGACATCATTCACCGGATAAATCATATGGATAACGGATCGGATCTAGGATGCATCCATACGCCCCAACAAATAGATAGTGGTCATACTATCAATAAACAGATGAGAAAGGGACGTGGCGTAACATCACTCTCGCCTAGAGTCATGTATCGGTGCATGCATCAACACGGACATGGAACCCCATGACTAGTGAAATATTGGCTCGGGTAATCAAACTAACTTAGGTCAACAGAATGTCATAAATGACACAGATCATAATTCATCATAAGGTCATGATATATATATATATATATATATATATATATATATATATATATATATATATATATATATATATATATATATATATATATATATATATATCAAGTTTCATATCATAAAGTCCAAATCGATATTTCATGGTTCACTAAACAGATGTTTTAGATAAACAACGGATCAAACAAATCGAAAGGTTCATATCAAATGTTGAAGTCAAAGGTTCATATCACAGTCATATATCATACATTCATAATCAGAAGTTCATAATCAAATGTTCATAATCCGAAGTTCATAATCTAAAGTTCAAATCAGATATAGCAAGATTCAACATACAGAGGTTCAGTCAAACAGAGATTCACATAAACAAAAGGGAATCATAGCAATGGCATAGGAAATCCTAATAAGCATAAGAGATATGACAAAGGAAGGAGATCATAAAAAAACCTTTACTAAAAAGGTCAGAATATCTGTACCTTAAAGCCGATGAAAGGAAAGCAAACGAATGAATGAACACAAAGATATAACGTCGCGTCTCCTTCAACGAATCTACACGGATTATGATTTATTTAATACTTATTAGCATCATTAAAGTTATAACGGATTAATCTCATTAATATTCTTGGAGTTATCAGGATATTCTCATTTTTAGTGACGGACGGAATTCCAACATTTTAGAATCTTAACCATTAATTAGCCAAACTTATGGATTACAAATGATAAATGGTAAACTTAAGGGTTTAATATGACAAACATCTTATTTGAGGGCTTATATGATCGTCGTTCAAAGTATAGGGTTTACAAATGTCAAGAACGGATTTTAGGACTCTCTTTCAAAATAGTTTACACAAACTTCTATACCTTACATGATTGACCAAGACTCACACGTAACATTGTTCGAACACAAACTTAATGAAACCATGCATACAATACTTTAATTCATGACACTTAGTTTCTTACAAAAATCATAACTTACGCATGTTTACAACACAATTAATACTAGTTAGTTATACGCTTGATCAACGATTATTAACGACCCCAAATCTTACTATTCTCACATGAAATATGATTAACACACCCCGCCTTTTAACCCTAATCGACTCATAATTATGACCAGACTTTAGCGATTTTATAAAATACTTACTTAGCTCAAATGAAATCAAACAAAATCCAAGGGTTCCTATATGAGTTAAGAGACTCTACAAAATTGGTGGGTTCTATTTGCATGCTAAATGGCCTACGGAAAATCATAAGTCCAAACCGGTCCAGATTTACACACACCGAAGTATGGCCCCAACAAACACACTTACCCTACTCAACACATCAAACCAAAAGCTACACGTGTCACACCATATATAAATATCATATTCACCAAAGGAAAAGTTCCAGAACCTCATAGATTAAATACTAAAATCATTTACTACATCATAAATTTCAACTCAAGAATTGATTCAGACACCTAACTCCAAAATATAAAAATCGTACTTCCACGTTTGCAAATGATACAAGACTTATTTTTCCGAAAGCTATTTCAATGTACTACAATTTAGGCTCAAGAATCACCCAAAAACATGCAAGTATCATCAGATAACACCTAGATGAATCCAACCTAAATTTCAGACCCGTTTTCTCAGCTTTGACACTTGATCTTGTAAAATTCGAAAATACGACTTAGACAACTCCAAATTCGACCAAACCACTTGGAAAACTTAACTAAGACATAAAATAAACTTTTCCAACAAAAACCCAAATTATTGCACTTGTAAAATTCGATCTATCACACACACAAGTTCGACATATGATGCTGTCCAGTTTTAGGTTTTATTAAAACCAATATAAGCACATGTTTAACCTACCCAAACGCACCCATGACCCATGAAATCCATATGAACTGTTTTAATAGCATCCTAACCTTTCATATTTTCCGCCTTTCAACTTTCTACTCACCCATTATAATATTTAATGAACCAAACAACCGATACCTCACATAAATTATAAACATCCATAAAATAACGACTTAGGGTTTCTCATTATAGGCGACCCAAATTGATGTGTCTTATTCTTATTATTTATGTGACGTTTAGATTTCATAAGAAAAAGGTGCGCATGGAGAACCAAACTCAGGACCAAATCAGAATCAAAAGGAGAAAGACGAGATGGGGGTGATACCTTGTCGTGAAGGGAGGAAAGGAAACAAGAACTAGAAACAACTCAGCCTTTTGCGTGCCTTAGAACACCACGACCAGCAGCACCCTAAAACCCACGACTAAAACTCCCTAAATCAGCCTCGATGGCGGCTGACTTCATGGTGTTTACGAACCTTCCTTGGACTCCTTGTTGGCGACGGAATAATGGAGAAGAAGGAGTGGTTGCCACTTGTGGTGGCTAGGATTTAGGTGTGTTTCAATGTTGTGGAAAAAAAAAATAAAGGGAAAAGGGATATGTGGGTTTCGGATTTGATGAGCTAGGGAAGGACATGGGCCTAAGCCAAAATCAAATGGGCCCTAAGTTACGTTATAATGTATTTGTGTCTTAGGTATTTTCGGTTTACGCAAGTTTTTAACGAAAGGTGCATTGATTTCTTTTTGCTAATCCTAAACATTAAGTTTTAAAATGATTCTTAAGTTAGATGAGATTCATACTTAATAAGCATAGAAATACTTTACGCATTTTATAAGTTTTAATTTAGAGGGCAAAACAGTCTTTTAACGCGTTTTAGATTTTCGGGTTTTACAGATATTCTTGTCGACATATGTTCCAACGTTGGGATTATGGTGAAAAAGGAAGCCCCAATGGGGTTTCTTTCGAGGGATGGGAAAGAGCTACGTCCGGCAGACTTGCTATTATTCAACTGGATCCAAAGTAAGGACGCATGTTTGGATGTCACTGGGATCTCTCCTTTTGCGGGTATTGATGCAAATTTGTGGGCTCCAGGGGTAGCCTTACATAACGTTGTGGAGAAGAAAAAAAATATGTGTCCAAATGTGAAGAAAACGGCTACAAGTTCATTCCATTTGCTTTTTCTACATTCGGGGAGCTTGATGCAGAAGCCTTGGATACACTTTCGCGTATCAAGACTTATTATAATTCGTAACAGCTGAATCCATTTTATGTCTAATATTATATATAATCCAAGAGCTATGGATCCTATGATCAAGTATAAAAAAATTAAAAATAATAATCATCAGAATAAACCAAAAATATTACTTCATAATTACTTAGAATAAGAAGTCGATAAGCTTGCACGCTAAATAAATAAAATCAATCGATCTACTTATAAGCTAGCAAAAATGGAATATATAACGGACTATGAATATATTATTATTAGTCTCCATATACAATTAAAAGGGTTTTGATTTGCACACTACATGAATTGATTGGAACACTCAAAAGTATTACATCTTGACATTTATATATATTCTTACAGGAGTGAATATGGGTAAATTGTTCTAAGGATATATATATGTCAGTATACAATATTTTTTTAGTGTACAAATCACCACCCCAATTAAAAAGGTTTCGCAAATCTAGCTTCTCAGTTTTTAAATCTTTACATTGATTATTACGCAAAGGAGCGGAAGTGGAAAATGGTGGGATAAATGTGTCGGGGTATTTTAAATCTATACTTTTATATGATTTAGGACATTCTGAATAAAGAAGTCTTAAAAAATCAAGACCAAAAACATTTCTTATAATAAAAAGTTACACATAAAGAGGTTTCAAGCCAAATTTAAATGTATTAATTTTGCTATTAACAATTTAGACTTATAACATACTGAAACTTAAATATATTATAACAACTCAAAGTTGTAACAGCCCATTACTCACTTCAGGCACCCCTAACCTAAATAATATTAAAAAATAAATAAATAAATAAAAATCAAAAAACACGACAAATTTATCTTCTTTGCTCAGTCTGTGCTTTCTCTCCTACTAAAAAACACCTGACTCTACCACAATAACCTCTATCACCGCCCCATTTGCCAATATTGCCACCATCTCTTGGTGGCTTAGGTCGTTTCAGGTGGTTCCGGTCAGTTATTATACTTATTGTGCAATCTAAAAACACACAAAGCTTCATACAATTTATATGAAAACAAGTTGATAGTACATATGGTGTTATAAACCGGATCGGGCTAACGGGTTCAACGAGTTTAACTGGGAACCAGAGTCACTACCAGTTCGACTAGCCATTAAAAGTCGTCCGAAAAATTCTAAGAGGATTGTCAGAATCGGTAAAAATGGGTGAATCGAGTCGGACCGAGATCATTTTCTTTGTGTTTTATAAGGTTAATCAGCTTGTCTTTGTTATTTTGTTGATACCTAGTTTTTAATCATAGGGTACCTGTTAGCGCAACTCGCAGGTGCCCTGCTAGTAAGTTACATAAAACATTCTTTTGGTTTATGCCAATCGTTAGGGTGACTCTTACTAGCTGACTTACAAATGAGTCCAGCTTTTTGAGCACGGTTCGAGTGGAATATATGATTTGAATCCATCGAGGTGCGAAGGTTTTCCTGGCATGATGATGACCACTGCCCCAGATAATTGATTACCCGTGGTTCTAACCATGGACAAAACCAAATACCCCATGTTTAGACAAACCTATTATTCACATAATGGCCCAAATCCCCAAACCATGGACAAAACCAAATACCCCTTATCATCCTTTGCCCTAGTTCCACCCTATATATACCACATGATATATGAAACTAGGGTAAGCAAGCTCTACACAAAGAGCACACATTTAACAGCCTCCTTAGGCTCTTTCTCCTTCTCCACAAAAACTCTTCTCTTCATCCTCACCTACAAGATGGAGATGAAGGTACCGCAAAACCCTTCTCTTCACCCTCTCCTACTAGGCAAGATGAAGGTACCCAGTCGATGTTAGTGTTACCCCGACTAAATGAACATCTTCCTTCTCACGGGGTACTTACCGTTCTACACGGAAAACCTGAGCATCCGACCTCCATCGCCTGACTCATACCCGCTTTATGAACCATACACAAACAAGTATTAAGTCAACCTCATATGATTCTATGTTTAAAGAAAACACTCCAAAAAAGATAATACAAAATTTTGAATTTCGTTATGGGGAGAGCATTGATGGTGCAGATGTGTCTATCCCTTTGGAAGTTGTTAATGAGTTTCGTGATCGATTTGGTAATACCTTGTATGGGTACTTTATTGGGAAACGACTTGTTTTTCCTATCGTTGAGAATTACCTCATTTGGGCGAAGTTTGGTCTTGAATGAGTTATGCTGAAAATGGCTTATTTTTCTGCCAATTTGCTACTAAGAAGGGTATGGAACATTTTCTTAAAAATGGCCCATGGCCGATTCGTTTGATTCCAGTTATCTTAAACATTTGGACTCCCAATTCTAAACTTAAAAAGGACGAACTAACAACGGCTCTAGTTTGGGTGAAACTCCACAATGTCCCTATGTTTGCATTTTCGGAAGTTGGTCATGGTTTAATCACTACTCAAATTGGTCGACCCATAATGCTCGATGCTTGCACGAGTTCAATGTGTCTTAATTCGTGGGGGCGTATTTCATAATCCCATTTCCAAATGGGTCATGACATTCTATGGAAACTACTGGCGTTGAATATGAATGGCAACCTCATCGGTGTGATTCTTGTAAGATATTTGATCATATTGATGATCGGTTCCCTAAGAAGGTTAGGGTTGTAGAGCAGAATGTTGTCAAGGATGATGGGTTTGTAGAGGGCACACGTAAAAATGGGAAAGGTAAACAACTATCTAAAGCTTAACATATTAATAGGATCCAGTTGAGTAAACCTAAGCCTAACTTCTAGTATCGTCCAGTCAGTAAACCCATTAAGGGAGATGATTTGGCTTCCACATCGCGACCAAGTAGCTCCAAGGAGCCTGCTTCGGTTGAAGTTTTGGCATCAAAACAAATAGCTGATACGGATACATCTGGCAAGTCTCATGCGATTAATAAAAACACATTTAAGGATGATATTAATCTTGTCTCTTTAAAGAACTCATTTGATGTTCTTATGGACGAAGATAATGTATTTGAAATGAACAATGAGAAATGGACAAATAAGGATGTTATTGGAAGCTCAACATATGAAAGTGACAGTGATGATGATGAAGTTTTTGATGTTCACAATGAAACTTCTACTTACATGGCATTTGATGGTTCTAAAAGTGGTACTTGAGTCGGCAAGAAGAGCTTACATGAACAATGGAAGGAAGATACCTATGGTCAAAACCCTTATGATGATGACTTTGATAATTGTGGTTTGACTAGTGCCAAATGGTGTATGATAATGCATATGACATTCATCTTCATGGTCAAATTAGATAGGTTTTCCCTTTTGTTTTGTATAAGTATGATATGTCATTATTATGTTAAGTTGTAGGTTTTAAACTCTATAGATGTTATGGGTGTGCCCGTTTGGGCTGAGATGTGGGATTTACCCTCATCCGTTATAGTTAATTGTTTTTTAGTAATATATTTTACCGAAAACCTTTTAATAATAATAATAATAATAATAATAATAATAATAATAATAATAATAATAATAATAATAATAATAATAATAATATGCGGATATTGGGTATGGGTTTCTCCCTCTCTTTTTCCTCTTTGGGGAACTTGAGAAAGATGCGGCCACCTTACCAGCGTATTCGACGGTTCTCGATGACTCGGGACATTGGGCGCGTCGTGATTCATATCTTTAATAGGATTGGTTTTACCATCGCTAGAGGTGTGGGGCTCGGTTGGTTTCGAGGCTCCCCACCAATCTTTTGTAATCCTATGAGTTTTTAATAAAAGTGTGATATAATAATAAAAATAATAATAATAATAATAATAATAATAATAATAATAATAATAATAATAATAATAATAATAATAATAATAATAATAATAATAATAATAATAATAATAATAATAATAATAATAATAATAATAATAATTGCGTGATGTTCTTGTTGACATATGTTCTCGGTCGGGGATTTCTCAGTAAAGAGGTTGATATTGGGCTTCGTGGGAAAGGGACAAACCCTTACGCCCGGTGATATGTTGCTCTACTCATGGGACGGAGGCTTGATGTATGTGTTGATCTTCTTGGGTCGCCGCCTCGACGCAAACCCGGTATGGTTGACTTTGTGCCGCTACGCGGTGGTTGAGGTGCAACGTAAACGCGTCAAGTATGAGGCTAAGTCGCGAATATTGGATATGGGTTTCTCCCTTCTCTTTCTCTTCTTTGGGGAACTTGAGAAGGATGCGGTGACCCTCTGGGCGAATCCAAAGTTCGATGACCCAAGACATTGGAGCACGTCTTCTTGTCAGTATCTTTAGTAGGATTAGCTTTTCTATAGCTAAAGGAGTTGGAGCCCAATTAGTATCTCGGCTTCCCACTAACTTCTTGTAAATCCTATAAGTTTCTAATAAAATAATAATAATAATAATAATAATAATAATAATAATAATAATAATAATAATAATAATAATAATAATAATAATAATAATAATAATAATAATAATAATAATAATAAAAGTGTGGTTTTATAATCTTTTGTAATCCTATGAGGTTTTTAATAAAAGTGTGGTTTTATATAAAATAAATAAATAAATAAATAATAATAATAATAATAATAATAATAATAATAATAATAATAATAATAATAATAATAATAATAATAATAATAATAATAATAATAATAATAATAATAATAATAATAAGATTGATTTTGCTATTGCTAGAGGTGTGGGGCCGGTTGGTTTCTCGGCTTCCACCAATTTTTTGTAAATCCTATGAGTTTTTAATAAAGTGATGTTATAAAATAAAAATAAAATAAAATAAAATAATAATAATAATAATAATAATAATAATAATAATAATAATAATAATAATAATAATAATAATAATAATAATAATAGTAAAAATAATAATAATAATAATAATAATAATAATAATAATAATAATAATAATAATAATAATAATAATAATAATAATAATAATAATAATAATAATAATAATTTTCCGGTTTTGGTAAAGCGGGCATTAATTCTCATGGTCCTTCATTTGAGATGTTCTCGATACTTTTATGATTGCTTGCAACACATACTGTTCTCGTCGCCTCGACTCTCCGCCTTTATATGATGAAAACTTTGGCAAAGTGTTACTTTGGTGTCATCGAGAAAGATCTTGTTTCCAAGTATTCGTTAAGTCCAAGGCAAGTAGCTATCCTCAGTTGTACCTGGGCTCCACATGCACAAGATTTCCTATTTACCATACCTATTAATGGGTTACGCCAAAGGATGAATCATCGCCAATTCCGTTCGGTATTGTGTTATAGGCTTACCATACCTATGTTTTCTGAAGGTAGTCCTTGTCCGAGCTGCAAACATCGTATAGACCAACGGGGAGACCATGTAATTCACTGTTCCAGTGAAGTGGGGGTTAAGTTCAGACATAACATGTGCGTGATATTGTAACACCCCAACCCGACAAGGGTAAAGATATCACAATACGGTTTCATATCAGAACTTTAAATACTATACAAAAGCGGAAGCCTTTACAAAACTTACAAAAGAAAACATAAATATCTTAATACTCAAAATAAATCTAAGATCCCTATATTCAAATCTTGCTCTCAGCTCTACTCTCAACCCCGATCAGCTATCCCATAAGCTCATCTTGAATGCCTAATACCGCCGCAGAAAAGAAAATGCGGTGAGCTTACAAAGCCAGTGAGAATGATATAACGAAACAAAAACTAAACAAAAGAGAAATACAAAATTGAAACAAAGAAACGAATAACAAAGTCGAACGGAATGAGATTCAATGAATCATGAAGGATTCTCGGGAAACACAATTACGTAAATCCGGAAGAACATATAACAAATAAGAACAAACAAATAGCACATTGCTGACACAAATGCAAACACAAATGCAAACACATTAAAATAACTAGACCTTAACTAAATCAAGAAATTCGAGTGCATATAAGCCAAACGAAATATCAAAACTAGCAGAAACAGTTAACAAGAAGGAAAGCATGGCATTCACACAAGTCAAGTAATCTCATTTAATAACTTACTCCGTATCGTAACAGTGGAAACAATAGCAGTCAAAGTCATGGCAGTCCCACATACAAATAGGAATTACAATTTGGAAACTATAATTAATGGACTAGAGACATAGCAAAGCAATTAGCAATTAACAATTCGAGACATCATAAGTTGAATCATTTCCCGTGTCAAACCTTAGTATAATCGAACTTATCATGGCAGTCAAATATAAGCGATAGATACACTAACGGATAGGCAAAGTTCACCGATTAATCGAACAAATTATACATACTAAACTTACGAACAATTGATTACCACTAACTTAGTCATCACACGGATCAACGAGTTCACATAATGGTAACTAACATATAATCGAGATGGCAACATGCGGATCACATTTAAACATATTAATCATATCCTAGCATGGTAAACGGTAGTCACATAAACATGTAAAAGCATAAACACATTCAATAAACATATAATAACTCAAGATGTAAATGGAAGTATTGGCAAATACGGAATCATATAAGCAGAATAACTAATACGTAAATAATGATCTGATTTAGTTATCTACCACGAGCCTAGAACATATCATATCGTAAGTAACTTTCTTATTCGGAGGGTGACCTCGGAATACCTTATATAATATGAGGGAGCCCTCAATAACAAATGGAGTAGCTAGTCTCTGAATTTTGTGAAGACAGCAGATTGCACACGACATCATTCACCGACAAATCATATCGATAACGAGATCGGATCTAGGATGCATCCATACGCCCAACAAATAGATAGTGGTCATACTATCAATAAAAGAGATGATGAAAGGGACGTGGCGAACATCACTCTCATCGCCCTAGTAGTCATATGTCGGTGCATCATCGACACGGACATGGAACCCCCATGACTAGTGAAATATTGGCTCGGGTAATCAAACTAACTTAGGTCAAACAGAATGTCATAAATGACACAGATCATAATTCATCATAAGGTCAACATATATATATATATCAGAAGTTTCATATCATAAAGTCCAAATCAGATATTTCATGGTTCACTAAATAGATGTTTCAGATAAACAACGGATCAGACAAATCAGAAAGGGTTCATATCAAATGTTCAGAAGTCAAAGGTTCATATCACAGTCATATATCATACATTCATAATCAGAAGTTCATAATCAAATGTTCATAATCCGAAGTTCATAATCTTAAGTTCAAATCAGATATAGCAAGATTCAACATACAGAGGTTCAGTCAAACAGAGATTCACATAAACAAAAGGGAATCATAGCAATGGCATAGGAAATCCTAATAAGCATAAGAGATATGACAAAGGAAGGAGATCATAAAAACCTTTACTAAAAAGGTCGAATATCATGCCTTAAAGCCGATGAAAGGAAAGCAAACGAATGAATGAACACAAAGATATAACGTCGCGTCTCCTTCAACGAATCTACACGGATTATGATTTATTTAATACTTATTAGCATCATTAAAGTTATAACGGATTAATCTCATTAATATTCTTGGAGTTATCGGGATATTCTCATTTTTAGTGTGGACGAAATTCCAACATTTTAGAATCTTAACCATTAATTAGCCAAACTTATGGATTACAAATGATAAATGGTAAACTTAAGGGTTTAATATGACAAACATCTTATTTGAGGGCTTATATGATCGTCGTTCAAAGTATAGGGTTTACAAATGTCAAGAACGGATTTTAGGACTCTCTTTCAAAACAGTTTACACAAACTTCTATACCTTACATGATTGACCAAGACTCACACGTAACATTGTTCGAACACAAACTTAATGAAACCATGCATACAATACTTTTAATTCATGACACTTAGTTTCTTACATAAAATCATAACTTACGCATGTTTACAACACAATTAATACTAGTTCGTTATACGCTTGATCAACAGTTATTAATGACCCCAAATCTTAGTATTCTCACATGAAATAACAGATTAACACACCCCGCCTTTTAACCCTAATCGACTCATAATTATGACCAGACTTTAGCGATTTTTATAAAATACTTACTTAGCTCAAATGAAATCAAACAAAATCCCAGGGGTTCCCATATGAGTTAAGAGACTCTACAAAAATTGGTGGGTTCTATTTGCATGCTAAATGGCCTACGGAAAATCATAAGTCCAGACCGGTCCAGATTTACACACACCGAAAGTATGGCCCCAACAAACACACTTACCCTACTCAACACATCAAACCAAAAGCTACACGTGTCACACCATATATAAATATCATATTCACCAAAGGAAAATTTCCAGAACCTCATAGATTAAATACTAAAAATCATTTACTACATCATAAATTTCAACTCAGCAATTCAGATTCAGACACCCTAACTCCAAAAATATAAAAATCATACTTCCACGTTTGCAAATGATACAAGACTTATTTTTCCAGAAAGCTATTTCAATGTACTACAATTTAGGCTCAAGAATCACCCAAAAACATGCAAGTATCATCAGATAACACCTAGATGAATCCAACCTAAATTTCAGACCCGTTTTCTCAGCTTTGACACTTGATCTTGTAAAATTGAAAATCGACTTAGACAACTCCAAATTCGACCAAACCACTTGGAAAACTTAACTAAGACATAAAATAAACTTTTCCTAACAAAAACCCAAATTATTGCACTTGTAAATTGATCTATCACACACACAAGTTCGACATATGATGTTGTCCAGTTTTAGGTTTTATTAAAACCAATATAAGCACATGTTTAACCTACCCAAACGCACCCATGACCCATGAAATCCATATGAACTGTTTAATAGCATCCTAACCTTTCATATTTTCCGCCTTTCAACTTTCTACTCACCCATTATAATATTTAATGAACCAAACAACCGATACCTCACATAAATTATAAACATCCATAAAATAACGACTTAGGGTTTCTCATTATAGGCGACCCAAATTGATGTGTCTTATTCTTATTATTTATGTGACGTTTAGATTTCATAAGAAAAAGGTGCGCATGGAGAACCAAACTCAGGACCAAATCGAATTAAAGGAGAAAGATGAGATGGGGTGATACCTTGTCGTGAAGGGAGGAAAGGAAACAAGAACTCGAAACAACTCGACCTTTTATGTGCCTTAGAACACCACGACCAAAGAAGACCCTAAAACCCACGACTAAAACTCCTAAATCGCCTCGATGGCAGCAGCTTCATGGTGTTCTGAACCTTCCTTGGACTCCTTGTTGGCGGCGGAATAATGGAGAATAAGGGAGTGGTTGCCGTCACTTTTGGTGGCTAGGGTTTAGGTGTGTTTCAATGTTGTGGAACGTAAAAAAAAATAAAGGGGAAAAGGGATATGTGGGTTTCGGTTTGATGAGCTAGGAAGGACATGGGCCTAAGCCAAAATCAAATGGGCCCTAAGTTACGTTATAATGTATTTGTGTCTTAGGTATTTTCGGTTTACATAAGTTTTTAACGAAGGTGCATTGATTTCTTTTGCTAATCCTAAACATTAAGTTTTAAATGATTCTTAAGTTAGATGAGATTCATACTTAATAAGCATAGAAATACTTTACGATTTTATAAGTTTTAATTTAGAGGCAAACAGTTTTTAACGCGTTTTAGATTTTCGGGTTTTACGATATTCTTGTCGACATATGTTCCAACGTTGGGATTATGGTGAAAAGGAAGCCCCAATGGGGTTTCTTCGAGGATGGGAAAGAGCTACGTCCGTGGACTTGCTATTATTCAACTGGATCCAAAGTAAGGACGCATGTTGGATGTCACTGGGATCTCTCCTTTTGCGGGTATTGATGCAAATTTGTGGGCTCCAGGGGTAGCCTTACATAACGTTGTGGAGAAGAAAAAAAATATGTGTCCAAATGTGAAGAAAACGGCTACAAGTTCATTCCATTTGCTTTTTCTACATTCGGGGAGCTTGATGCAGAAGCCTTGGATACACTTTCGCGTATCAAGACTGTTGCTATTAGCCACTCGAATAATGTCAAGAGTGGGGCTTTTATTTTTCATAGACTAAGTTTCTGTATCAAGAAAGGAGTGGGAGCCCAACTAATATCTCGGCTTCCAACCAATTTATTGTAAAATCCTTAGGTTTTCTAATGAAGTAATGTTTTATAATAATAATAATAATAATAATAATAATAATAATAATAATAATAATAATAATAATAATAATAATAATTACGGTACTCGCCTTTCTAGTTAGTGAAAAAAGGATGGGAGGTTTGGAAAAAGAAAAGGACGGAAGGGTGATTGTAAAAAGTAGGATGGGGTAAAGTGTAATAAAACATCGTGTATACCTAATCGAAAACAACTCTCCGCTATCTCTACAATCAAAATTCAATTTTTTTATTCTTTGTTGAGTCAATCGATCGATATATATATATATATATATATATATATATATATATATATATATATATATATATATATATATATATATATATATATATATATATATATATATATATATATATATATATCTTTCTTAGCCAATCAATAAGAAGACGACTTGTTTCTTGTTGTATCATAGTTAATATAAAATATTACTTGTAGAGATGGAGACATATACAATCCGTTTAGTTAGAGAAAGAAATTATTAGTTTTCTATTTTTCATATTTTCAGGTTTGTAAAAAAAAAATAGGGAGGGGGGGGGGGGGTCAATTTGTCACAAAACATAGAAAACGCGCTCATATGATATTGTTCTCTATTCTCACCAAAAAAAATAATAATAAAAAATGTTTCGTGTTTTGTAGAGAAATTGATGATAAACATATGATTTGAACACAATCTCCATTTTCCTTGTTTTGTATAAAATATTTTGTAGATTACAAGGGTATTTTTCCCTAACTAAACGCAGCCATAGTATTTTAGGCTAACGACCGTTGTAGCATTCATCCTTTAAACTAACGGCCATTTATAATTTAATATTTTCGATTTATTTAAAGTTTTTCGACATTTTATATAGATTTTTATAAAAAATTTATACATTATTATGAAATTATTTATCGTTTTTATATACGTTTTTGTATACCCTTTTATATACGTTGTTGTATACATTTTTATACGTTTTTATACACATATTTATATACGCATATAATGTTCTTATACGTTTTTATAAATATGTTTTATATACGTTTTTATACACGTTCTTATATATGTTTTTGTATGCACTATTATATATATTTTTTACTTTTTATATATGTTCTTACATACTTTGTATACGTCTTTTTAATACGTTTTTACATACGTTTTTGTATACGTTATATATATAGTTGTAGATACTTTCTATATACATTTTTATACGCTTTTATATGCGCTTTTATATGCGTATTTATAAAATTATATACGTTTATTATAGACGTTCTTAATATAAGAACATCTATAAAAACATATATAAAATAGAAATTGAGAAAAACGTATATAAGAATGTCTATTAAAAACATATATGAACACGTATATAAGGTTTTTTAAGTTTTTTATAGACGTTCTTATATACGTTTTTATATAAACTTATAAAAAACAAAAGAACGTGTATAAATTTATAAAAAACATTAAGAACGTATATAAAATATATATAATAACATTATATACGTATATAATAACGTATAAAAATGTATACAACAACATATATAAGAATGTGTATAAAAATGTATACTAAACTTATATAAAAACGTATACAAACTTGTATAAAAATGTGTACATTTTTTATAAAAGTCTATATAAAAAATCAAAAAACTTTAAATAAATCGAAAATAATAAATTATAAATGGTCGTTAGTTTAAAGAATGGATGTTGCAACGGTCGTTAGCCAAAAGGGGCTAACGTGTAATTGTTAACGGAACCACTTAACGGCCGTTAGTGCCAGGGACTAAAATGATCAAAAGGTTTTCTCACAGGGAGGCCGCCTGCACTTATGGAATGTCAGGGACGATTCATGCAATCTTGGCAAACCACATGCACGATCATTTTAGTCTTTGGATTATTTTGTTGTTAAGGTGTGATTAGAGAAGGAGAGGAGGTTTGAAAAAAAGAAAAGGACCGAAAGAGAGATTGTGATAAAGTAGGAAGGGGTAAAGTGTATACCTTAAACCAATATAAAGGGGTCTATATATGTCACACCATAAGGACAAAAATCGACAATCATACACTACGACTGTTTTTTTTTTTTTTTTTTTCTTTTTCTATGTATCATAGTTAACTTATATTTATTTATTTAAATAAGATGGAATACCAAAAGGAAGTAGAAGAAGATATAGGATTGGATATTAATGATGATGAATTCTATGACAATGATGATTTTGGAAAAGTGGAGAAGTTGACACTACCTTGGGTCTCAAGGTGGATTTTCCCTTCTGATGGTTTACCTATATACGGGTTAGAGGTACCCGTTATGAAAGAGGACGCTTTAATTCATGACTCCATGTATCGTAATGATATTGTTTTTGGACCAAGGAAAGATCCTCCCCCTCATGTCTTTGATCCTCCTCTGCCAACAAAACCAGCTCCTCCTGCTGATGTCTGTTCCATCTGTTTCAAACATTGGACTATTCTCCATCATTTTTGGTATCTATCTATCTATCTATCCCTTTACTCTACTCTTTATTTAGGGGGTGTTTGTTTAAGCTTATATATATGTGGCTTATGAGCCTATTTGTTTTTCGGTTTATATTTGGGTTAGGTTACTGAACTTTTGGGAAGCATACACTTCGATAAATTCATTGTTAGTCCGAGTAACCCGAACGTATATTTTTTGATAAGTTCAGTAACGTGAGTGAACAAAATAAAACTATAGTAACGTAGGACAACTAACTTCTGGGTAAACTTTAGTAACTTTTTTGTATAATAACCCAGAAGCCTCTTTTTTTGAGACCTTATTATGATATGATAAACTCATATAAAAATTGGGGCTTATGGAATATAAGCCGAAATCAAATTTGCTCATAAGCCCGCATATAAGCTTAATCAAATAAGCTCACGCGCAAAGAGTTTTTAATGTTTGGGTAGAGAGAATCTGATTGGGTCAAATGAGTTTCAGTCTTTCAGATGGTTGAAACAGAAACTTATTTTGGTTATGTGAGTATTTAGGGGTCATCTCACTTGTTAAGACTCGTATATTCTGGATTTGTCATAGGGTATGTTAGGAATTACTTACTAAAGTTGTGTACCCACTTATTTCTTTTAATGGACTTGTAAGCAGTTTGGGATTAGTTACTAAAGTTGTGTATCCACTTGTTAATATTTTCCACAAAGGTTTCATCTTTAATGTGAATTTGCTTAGAATTTGGAATTAGGCTAATGTGATATCTTTTATAAGGGTCGGATTCTTGCATTCCTTGTTGTACATTGATCATGAATTAATGAGATGCTGTGTATATACCTTTGCTTGACTTGGTAGACGCTTTTATGAATTGTCTGGCCTTTTTTGTTGATAGTTATAAAGAATATATTCCCGCGAGACAGTGACTCCAAGTGGACAATATCTTACCATAATGGCCCGGTCACTGTTAGTGTTTGGTCCTTTTCTGAATTCCAGAATGAACCAGAACACATCTACATATACATATTTCTTGTGGATTAATAACTATAGCCTACGCTTACACGTTCCTCATATCTAATAGCCTAGTCAATGAACACAACTGATTTGGTCTTTGTGTGATATTTCCTGCAGCTGTCTTCCTTGTGGGCATATATTTGGAGCTCCATGTATACAGAAATGGCTTCAAACCAACTCATGTGGGACGGTGGGTTTGTCTTCCAGTCTGTTCACTATAATTTATTCAATTTAACCATGTTTATTATTCTAAGTTCTGGTCTTGTCTTAATCAATTGTTTTCAGTGTCCTCAATGCAACATCGTATGCTCATTGGAGGATGTTTGATGCGTGCCAAACAGTCAAGCTAAATCACTCAAGCCGGCCACTTGTGAATGGCCGACCGTAATAAGCTTAAAACCGCTCAAGCACGAATGCAATGAGGATCCGGGAGTATAGTGTTTCCGGTCGTTATGTCCGGTGAGCTATGCAATGGATTATCAAGCGATAGTGATCGCGAGATTTGAGCGGGAAAAGGATTTGGAATGATTATAACTAAGGAAAAGCCAACAAATTACAAGGGCTTAAATGTAAATTAAAGAAAGTTAAAAGATAAAAATATTAAATAAACGCTATCACTATTTTTAAAATGATGTTTTTGTGATTTTATAAAACAAAATGACTTAAATAAACTATTTTAACTAAGGCGTAAACTTAAATTCTCTAAAAGCGTAACTTAAAATGAAAACGTCGTTATTTATAAAAATTATTGCAGTTGCAAGATAAAACGTAAAATTTGTGAAATAAAAGTCCTACGAATGTAAAACAATTTTCCTCGTACTACATGACAAAAGAAAATTTTAGGAAAAAGCCGGGTATTTTTTGACTTTTAAATTATTTATTACAATTAAAAACTAATTTAATCTAATTTAATTATAAAAAATACTAAATGATTTAGGAAAAATCGAAAATTTCTCGGAAAATACTTTAAGTAAAAGCGGTTTTAAGAAAAATTAAAAAGTTGGGTACTACTTAACGAAATAAGCTGCTAAAAAAAGCTAAATAAGTTACTAAGCTTAAAAGCGTTATGGTAGTTAAATATTAACTAGTGCAAAGTATGGTGATCAAAGACCCTAGGCGATTGGATTTGAGGTGTTGTGTTGTGAGCGTGAGCAAGAGGTCCAGTTCGATACATGGTACCCTTTTTACAAACTATTTTTTTTCAAATTTTCTTTTGCAACTTTGTTATAAGACTAAACTAAACTTTTTGTGAAAACTTTTTATAAAACTTGGAATAAGCATTTCTCAACTGCTATTTCCATCGGCCAGGCGAAGCAAAACAAACACCCCTTTCGGTTTCTATTTTTTTAAGCATAAGAATACAATAAGCAATCCAAATATGAAAATAAGCACTCTAGGAACATTAATAAGCTAAAAGTCACAGGAATAAGCAACTAAAAGGGAAGAATAAGCAGTTTTAGGGGAGTCCTAAGCTAAAAGGGAAATGAGTACAAATGGACACTAGCTAATCTAAAGGGCTAAATAAGCATATAATAAGCAAGAGTTAAGCTAAAAAAAACTAACTAACCTAATTTATAGGACCTAATAAGCACCTAAGCAGTCTAAATAAGCTAGAAGGCAAGCTAAATAAGCTAAACAAAAAAGTGCAGTCATGTGATTAATAATGTGAGTTTGGGATGAATTTGAATGTAATTTGAGCTAACCTAAACTATCCTAAGTGCCAAATAAAGTAAACAAATATTGAGGTGGGTATGTGAGGATCCTAGAAAAGCAAATTGGACAAAGTTTGGACCAAAAATGAGTCATGGAGAAAGCGTCAAACACAGACTACATTTCTTGCTTTACGTGAGCAGTGAGAAAAGTGATGAGCTTTTTTGTTTTCAAAACTAAACTTAAACTTGTTAAATCAATAAAACTACTTTTAAATCTACTTTTAAACCTTAAAACCACTTTGACTTGTGAAGTCAAAGTGGGTAGAAATCTGTTTTGACCTTAAATGAGCTTAAACCAAACACTCTTTTAAAGACCCAAATACAAACAACTTCAAGTAACTAAAGTATCATTGACCAAAACCGACTTATCATGCTCTAACAAACTCAACACTCAACATTTCACCGAATTGGAGCCAAAATTTATCTAACTCGTTTTGACTTTTGTTTTTGACTTTTCTTGACTTTTGTTGACCTTCATTCAATATATGATTGGAACTTCTTCCAAAGCTTATCAAAGACTTTAATAAGCTTAAGTTAACTGATGTGAACTTTAAATAAGCTATTTGAAGCTTAAATATGAGAATATGAAAATAGCTTTTTGAACAGTGACTAAAAACTTGGAACTTTGAATAAAGACTTGGCTTGATCCTTAACAACACATCAAAATAAGAATTCAACTTGAATTTGATACAAAGAACTGAAATTACAACAATTTTTCACTAAACTAAGACATTTAAATAAAAACGACATTAAAGGAAATTTTGTAAAACTAGCTAACTCCTTCAATGACTTCTCTTGCCTCTTTTATAACTTTAGAGTCTTCTCACTTACTTGATTGCTTCCCACCATTCTTTAAGACCCTTGGATCCTTTAAGTTTATTTTTGGCCATTGATTGTTTTGGCGGAAAAGGGTTTTAGCGTTGGGGAAGAGATTGAGTGTAAGGAGGGCGAATTATTGTTTCTTGGTTTGTAGTTGAGGTGGAGTAATAAGGTGGAAAAGTGAGGAGGGGATGGAGAAAGCACGGTGTTGCGGGCTAAAGGTTGAAGAAAGCGGGGATAAGGTTTTTTGGCGCGTGTAGTGTTAGTCAAACCAAATTTGACCGGGCTTAATAATAAAGGGAGGGTTCAAAATGCAATTTGACAGGGGGTCCAAGGTCTAGGTAAGGTCCAAATTTGTTTGTAAAGGTTAAAAATACAAGGACCTAGAGTGTAACTTCTGAAAACTGAGGGACCTAATCTGCCAATCTTGCAAAGTTGTTTCCAAGGGCTGAAATTGACAAGCTTCAAAAGTACAGGGACCAAACTTGACAATTTCCAATATCCAGGGGCCATTTCTGCCAAATTTCAAACTTGAAGGACCAATTTTGTAATTTTCTCAAACTTTTGATATTTTTCACCAAAGGACTAAATTTGACCAGCTTATGATTTAAAAGGACCTTTGGTGATTTTTCTTTGAAATTTTGTGCTCAGGACTATTTTTGACAACTTTTGAAACTTGGGGACTAAAGCGCAATTTTGCAAATTTGATATGTTTTCATCCGATTTTGATATTTTTGCATTTAAAACACATAAAACACCGATTTGTGATATTTTCATCATTTTGATGCATTTTGAGTGTTTTCGGATGATTTCAGGTTTATATTGTACAAAAATGATGAGTATTTAGACACTCATCAATCCCCACATCGAGATATTGCTAGTCCCTAGCAATGATTTGAGAAAACATAATGGATTTTAATCTCTTTACCAAAAGCCATTACTTCGGAGTAGCCAAATGTTTCGATTCAAGTAAGAACCTTGGTACATCGATAACCAAATGATTTTGAGCAAATCATAAGTCGTAAACGGATTTGATTTGTCTTTACCGAAGCCGTACCCATACGGACTAGCCAACTCTTAGATAAATTATCGAATTATCTTTGTTGAGTGAATACCAATTATGGTTTTTCCATCGCTTTACCACAAGCCATAACCTTGCGGGCTAGCCAACTCTTCACTTTTTAGGATATGGTGGTGAATACCATACAATTTTGGGCAAATTGCAAGCCATATAAACGGTTTGATATATCTTTACCAAGAGCCGTTTGCTCTGGATTAGCCAATCCTTTTGTCTAATAGACATGGCGGATCGATAACCAAATGAGAAAGTGTAAAACACTTACTCCAAAAAAGTTTTGGCCAAAAGCGGGAATTGGTATAATTATATGATAAAATTCGTGAGAATTCCCCACACTTAGAAATGAGTATTGCCCTCAATATTCAAAGTACCGTGGTTATGCCGAAACAAAGAACGTAAAAGGAAATACTACGGCCATTATTTAGAAAGAAGATTTTTTTTTTTTTTTTTTTTTTTTGAAAACTATATATATATATATAAAATGCGGGTAACTCCCCACACTTAGGGTGGAACACACGGTGAAACCCATGTTTAGCTATTTTTTTTTATTACCGAGTCGCTAGCTTGACTCGACCCAATTCATTGGTTCATGGGAAGCAAAGTGGAAGAAACAATCTCCATCGGACTTTCATTCAAGATGTTTGGACAAACATTTGAAGCACGTGAAAGTTCCACACCGATGAGATATACATAGAACGGCTCAAAATGATAAATGAAAATGCCGGGGTCAAGATAGTGTCTTCATTCCCGAAGGAGTGAAGATGAAGGAAATCACAAGATATTTGAGGAAAGGAAGAAAGGTCTTGATAACAATCAAGATCCATTCTTCATCCTCAAATGCGAATATATCGGGAGGAAGGGTGAGGTAGTATCATCAATAAGCAAACTCATACGATAGAGTACACCTTCCTCCGAGCTAATATCATCCTCAAGATCAAAATAGAAATGATCATGTTCGGAGGAGATATGTCATGAGAGAGTTCACCGGAGAACTCTTTATGAAGAGAATCATTCACACGAAGTGAATTTGTGAACTCTTGTTCCATTGTGGGCTCATCACTATCCTCAATCTGAGTATCAAAGAGTGGATTCTCATAAATTGAAGTGAATTGAGTCGAATTCAAATAGAGGATTGGTGAAAGTAGCTTTGAATGTTTCGGGAACAAAGTGATCAACATTCTCGATTGACTGTTAGGATAAGAAGTGAGTGAGCGATCATTATCAATGAGACTTTCGGCCTCCCGGATCGGCTTCAAATCAAAGAGTGGATTGATGTGAGTGAGTTCACCGGAGAACTCCTCAAGAAGGTGATCAAGATCAGTTGTGGAAGTGATGCCTCAACGTACTCGATGTTTCCATAGGAAGCACAATCTTCGCTAAAATTGGAGAAAGTTTCAAAATGATCATTTGAACACTCGAGAGGAAAGAGAATCACACATATGGTCGAAGTTCCTGTGACTCTCTCGGGATTGGGACAAGGTTCTCAACACTAGACTTTATGAATTCGTCCGATTCCTTTTCGTGAACAGTGTCAAGATGCTCGCCCCCATAATAAGAGAGTGAGTGGGAGCTTGGTGTGATAGCGATCGTTTGAGATGAAATCTCAACTGCTGGAATATCAACCGACCGAGGGGTTGAGAAATATTACTTTTAAAGGATAAAACCCTCCTCGTCATCGTCATAAAGTGTCGCCTTGAGAAATTGGGAACGCTTAGAGCCGCTTGCTCTAGGATAAATAATTCTTCCCTAGATTTGCGGGCTCTCGCTCTTGACAAGCAATTCTCCTATGGTCTTTTCACCACTCACTTGATTCTTAAAATTACTCATCATATCCTCAAGTGTTTTCATTGCGGTTTCAAGATCTGGGAGATTTCATGAGACAACGGCTCGGTGGAGTTTGAGCCGTATGGTGTTGTGGAGGTTGAAAATTGTCAAACATGTGAAAGTCATGATTGTTACAAGGAACCGGGTTCCCTATTTGACAATCGAGTGAAATGGGGACCTCCACAAGACTCACAACAAGAAACTGTTGAGTCCGGAATGGTGAATCATATGGATTTTGGTCATAACCAAAACTCGAGCATCACCGAAAACTGCTCATAGACAAACGTGTTTCGGATTGACACTCAAATCCTTGGTGAGGACCTCCACAAAATTCACAGCGGTATGTTGATTATATGAAGAATAGTCGGCTGTGGTGGGTAATTGGAAAAGTTTGAGGAGTCGTTAAATGAGTTCGATTAGGATCATAATCAAATGAATTCCTCGAACCACAAAACAAACAACTCCGTTATGGATATCATTACCACATTGTACACAAGTACACCAACGACGGGGTGAACCATAGAGGCTCACCACAACCGACACAAGGAATAAGCGATTGCATTTGAGAGTTATGAAGAGGAATCGGTTTATTCAAAGAATCATCAAAACCAACATGGTGATCCGAATGACTATCAAGTCTCAAGAACATTCGAGAAAAATCGGGAGGTGGGACAAGTGGTGTGCTCGAGCTAGCAATTTCCACCACTTCCGTTATGGTCTCCGGTTCGGTTCTTGAGAAACGTGAAGATTAGGCAAGTCATTCTTGCTAGTCACCGTGTTTGAACGGGTTCATCGTAATCAATTCTAATTCTCGACCTTTTTCATCGGCTTGAATTTGTTCGATTAGATTACGGGCTCTATCTTCAAAGAAAGTGTCCTCGTAATCCTCGATGGGTGCTTGGGTAGCTCGAGCGTTTGAACCTGGTTTGTCAAGATTAGAATGTATTTCGGTGTGGCGGGTGGTCGAAATAACTTTGAAAAGAATTTATGATGGATAATTCGCACAATTGCAAAATTCGCTTGAACTAGGCCCTCCACACCGCCACACACATTTCGACGATGAAGTTGACGAATGTCGACATAAGAATTAAACATATAGAAGATTAAGAAGAGAATCAAATGGTTGAGAGGATACGAAGAATAGAATTAAACGGCAAAAGAGGGTAAGAGAAATAGAATTAACGAATAAGAGGAATGAGAAGAGTATTTTTGGTATTTTTGGATAAGAAAATATAAACATATGAGAATGATGGTATGAACAAAGAGTGAATATCCAAATTACTAATCGCTAAGCGAAGATAATCACCCACGACTCACCGTGGCGTAAAAATTTGATGCGTACAAACGGTCAAGCTAAATCACTCAAGCCGCCACTTGTGAATGGCCGACCGTAATAAGCTTAAACCGCTCAAGCACGAATGCAATGAGGATCCGGGAGTATAGTGTTTCCGGTCGTTATGTCCCAATGAGCTATGCAATGGATTATCAAGCGTATAGTGATCGCGAGATTTGAACGGAAAAGGATTTGGAATGATTATAACTAAGGAAAAGCCAACAAATTACAAGGGCTTAAATGTAAATTAAAGAAAGTTAAAAGATAAAAATATTAAATAAACGCTATCACTATTTTTTAAATGATGTTTTGTGATTTTATAAAACAAAATGACTTAAATAAACTATTTTAACTAAGGCGTAAACTTAAATTATCTAAAAGCGTAACTTAAAATGAAAACGTCGTTATTTATAAAAATCTATTTGGGCGCAAGATAAAACGTAAAATTTGTGAAATAAAAGTCCTCTGAATGTAAAAACAATTTTCCTACGTACTACATGACAAAAGAAAATTTTAGGAAAAAGCGGGTATTTTTTGACTTTTAAATTATTTATTACTGAATTAAAACTAATTTAATCTAATTTAATTATAAAAATACTAAATGATTTAGGAAAATCGAAAATTTCTCGAAAATACTTTAAGTAAAAGCGGTTTTAAGAAAAATAAAAAAGTTGGGTACTACTTAACGAAATAAGCTGCTAAAAAAGCTAAATAAGTTACTAAGCTTAAAACTGTTATGGTAGTTAAATATTAACTAGTGCAAAGTATGACTGATCAAAGACCCTAGGGCAGTTGGATTTGAGGTGTTGTGTTGTGAGCGTGAGCAAGAGGTCCCAGGTTCGATACCTGTGGTACCCTTTTTTGCAAACTATTTTTTTTTTCAAATTTTCTTTTTGCAACTTTGTTATAAGACTAAAACTAAACTTTTTTGTGAAAAACTTTTTTATAAAAACTTGGAATAAGCAGTTTCTCAACTGCTTATTTCCATCTGGCCATGCGAAGCAAAACAAACACCCCTTTCAGTTTCTATTTTTTTTTTAAGCATAAGAAGCATACAATAAGCAATCCAAATATGAAAATAAGCACTCTAGGAACATTAATAAGCTAAAAGTCACAGGGAATAAGCAACTAAAAGGGAAGAATAAGCAGTTTTAGGGGAGTCCTAAGCTAAAAGGGAAATGAGTACAAATGGACACTAGCTAATCTAAAGGGCTAAATAAGCATATAATAAGCAAGAGTTAAGCTAAAAAAAAACTAACTAACCTAATTTATAGGACCTAATAAGCACCTAAGCAGTCTAAATAAGCTAGAAGGCAAGCTAAATAAGCTAAACAAAAAAAAGTGCAGGCTGCTGTAACAGTTAATAATGTGAGTTTGGGACAGAATTTGAATGTAATTTGAGCTAACCTAAACTATCCTAAGTGCCAAATAAAGTAAACAAATATTGAGGTGGGTATGTGAGGATCCTAGAAAAGCAAATTGGACAAAGTTTGGACCAAAAATGAGCTGTGGAGAAGCCGTCAAACAAGACTCACAATTTGCTTTACGTGAGCAGTGAGTAAAAGTGATGAGCTTTTTTTGTTTTCAAAACTAAACTTAAACTTGTTAAATCAATAAAACTACTTTTAAATCTACTTTTAAACCTTAAAACCACTTTGACTTGTGAAGTCAAAGTGGGTAGAAATCTGTTTTGACCTTAAATGAGCTTAAACCAAACACTCTTTAAAGACCCAAAATACAAACAACTTCAAGTAACTAAAGTATCATTGACCAAAAAGCGACTTATCATGCTCTAACAAACTCAACACTCAACATTTCACTGAATTGGAGCCAAAATTTATCTAACTCTGTTTTGACTTTTGTTTTTGACTTTTCTTGACTTTTGTTGACCTTCATTCAATATATGATTGGAACTTCTTCCAAAGCTTATCAAAGACTTTAATAAGCTTAAGTTAACTGATGTGAACTTTAAATAAGCTATTTGAAGCTTAAATATGAGAATATGAAAATAGCTTTTTGAACAGTGACTAAAAACTTGGAACTTTGAATAAAGACTTGGCTTGATCCTTAACAACACATCAAAATAAGAATTCAACTTGAATTTGATACAAAGAACTGAAATTACAACAATTTTTCACTAAACTAAGACATTTAAATAAAAAACGACATTAAAGGAAATTTTGTAAAACTAGCTAACTCCCTTCAACAGCTTCTCTTGCCTCTTTTATAACTTTAGGAGTCTTCTCTCACTTACTTGACTGTTTCCCACCATTCTTTAAGACCCTTGGATCCTTTAAGTTTATTTTTGGCCATTGATTGTTTTTGGCGGGAAAAGGGTTTTTGGCAGTGGGGAAGAGATTGAGTGTAAGGAGGGGCAGTAATTATTGTTTCTTGGTTTGTAGTTGAGGGTGGAGTAATAAGGTGGAAAAGTGAGGAGGGGGGGATGGAGAAAGCCTGGTGTTGCAGGCTAAAGGTTGAAGAAAGGCAGGGATAAGGTTTTTTGGCGCGTGTAGTGTTAGTCAAACCACATTTGACCGGGCTTAATAATAAAGGGAGGGTTCAAAATGCAATTTGACAGGGGGTCCAAGGTCTAGGTAAGGTCCAAATTTGTTTGTAAAGGTTAAAAATACAAGGACCTAGAGTGTAACTTCTGAAAACTGAGGGACCTAATCTGCCAATCTTGCAAAGTTGTTTCCAAGGGCTGAAATTGACAAGCTTCAAAAGTACAGGGACCAAACTTGACAATTTCCAATATCCAGGGGCCATTTCTGCCAAATTTCAAACTTAAAGGACCAATTTTGTAATTTTCTCAAACTTTTGATATTTTTCACCAAAGGACTAAATTTGACCAGTTATGATTTAAAAAGGACCTTTGGTGATTTTTCTTTTGAAATTTTGTGCTCAGGGACTATTTTTGACAACTTTTGAAACTTGGGGACTAAAGCGCAATTTTGCAAATTTGATATGTTTTCATCCGATTTTGATATTTTGCATTTAAAACACATAAAACACTGATTTGTGATATTTTCATCATTTTGATGCATTTTTGAGTGTTTTCAGATGATTTTGCAGTTTATATTGTACAAAAATGATGAGTATTTAGACACTCATCAATGTTAGACCTCTTTATGCAACCCCCCTTTGCATTCCTGCTGCTGATAAAGGTGTTGCGGGTCAAAAGGTAATCAATCTCTTTGTTAAATTTAACCTTCATTTTTTATTTATATTTATATATAATGTGCGGTGTCAAAGCATTACTTTTTTTTTTATATATAAGTTGTGTATTAATCAAGCAATATGGTCTCATAAAAAACTATTATAATTTCATCCAGATATCCACTAGACGCTTTCCCTTCACCAAACAAGGAATAGTCACATTCAGAAAGTTTGAAATTGGACGAAGGAATTTTGCATTGAAAAAAAGGTCCGATGCGAAGAAACGGCTGGCTGGTGTTGTAGGACGGAAAAATGATTTAATGAAACGTCGGACTGACTTATTGGACAGGATGACTAGTGTACTAAATCGGGCCAATGCATTGGAACAACGGGGTGGTTCATTGTGTCGGGCTGATGCATTGCGATTACGGGGTGATGCATTGGGCCGGTGGGCGGATGAATATTTACGGCGGGCTAAAGCATGCGAAGAGAAGGCTAAAGCATTGAGTCAGAGTGCTAGAGCATATAATCAGCGGGTTAAGGCATTTGAGGTAAGAATGCACTATTTTTCTCGGCCTTCTGACGACCTTGGAAGAACACTACACATTGTGCCGCAGCAGCTACTTGTCACTAAGACTAATTTATTAAGCGTCAAAAGTTTGATGACTTTGTATCTTATTTATCGTGCATTCTATTTATTGTATTTGCTTCTTGGTTTGTTTTAAACGAAGTCCGCGCGTTGCAGTGGCACCAAGACTTTGAATTGAGAGCCGATTCTCTCAAGTTATAAATAACTTGATAGATCATGTTGCAAGTATCAACCATTAGATTAAATCCAATAGCTCAAATCATTTCATGTTCTTTTGGTTTGAGCCATTAGATTTGATCTAATGGTTGATAATAGCTTAACTTGATCAATCAAGTTATTTACAATTTGAGAGGATCCTATCCCCTTTAAATTTCGTAATATCTATATGTTGCGGCAGGTCCCAACCATATTAACTAGCCTTATACATGTGCGTTGCATCGGAACAGTTTTATCAACACGATTAAATATATAATATTTTTAATGATTACCAACACAAACACGTTTAACTTGAACCTTTACATCGTATTAAACAACAACCAATTGGCCCTTCGTTATTAACATCATTTTCATCTCTCTCAATAATAATAACCAAGTGCAGCTAGTAATAAAGGCCCGGTCCTTGTCTTATCTGGGCTAGCTCAGTTGGCCACCAAGGTTAACCTTGGGGAGGTTTTCTTGGAGAGGTCTCAGGTTCGAGTCTCATCATGGACCTTCAGAGGCCCGAAATAAATAGAAGCAGGAGTGAGGTTTATCCCCTAAGGAGAAAGGTTCGAGGCTTGCATACTGCCCAATTGGATGTCAGTGTGGGCTCGGATCACTAACTACTAACTCGCCGTTCAAAAAAAATAAAGGCCCGGTCCTTGTCTTATCTGACCCAACCAGGGCTAGTTCGGCTTCTCATTCAAAGCCCAGCCCTATGGCCTGCACAATATCAGGCTTGGCCCGCCTAGCCTCCTGGTTTGAACCCTGACCTGTCCAGTCCATATAACTTTAGAAAAATTGATTGTCCTTACATATTGCGCTATCATCGTCCTTAATCCTTACGAACTTGACACGTAATATTTCCGGTTGTTACAATATTTATAGAGTTAAATATATATTTTCGTTGGTGTCCCACTAAGTTAAGAAAGTTTTCGGATCTATTCTTTGTGGTATGGACAATGGCTGGTGCCAAAAGGCACACAGGTCAGGGTGTTCCCGACAATCTACACTTTTTTTTGTGGAATATACATTTTCGTTCGTTTTTTATTTTTCTTATGTTTTTTTATTTGTTTTCTTACGTTTTTAAACAATTTTATATGTTTTCTTCCTTTTTTATACGTTTTCATTTGTTTTTATACGTCCGTAATACGTTTTTATACGCTTTCGTTCATTTTTTGTTACGTTTTTATACGTTTTCGTCCGTTTTAACCATTTTTATACGTTTTCTTCCTTTTTATCGTTTCATTTGTTTTATCGTCCGTGTCGTTTTATACGCTTTCGTTCATTTTTTGTTACGTTTTTATACGTTTTCGTCCGTTTTTATACGCTTTCGACACTTTTATCCGTTTTTATACGTTTTCATCCGTTTTATACTTTTCGTCAATTTTTATACATTTTCGACTGTTTTATTCGTTTTATCGCCGTCCGTTTTATCGTTCTCATCCGTTTTTATACGCTTTCATCCGTTTTTACCCGTTTTCGTATGTTTTTATAGTCGGATTGGGTCTACCGGGTTATGTTAATTTTGCCATATTTTCGGCTACACAAGTTTTGTTATAAAACTAATGCAACTGAAAACCAAAATTTACTTATGGTAATCAAATAACTGTTGAAGCCCATATCACATTAGTCATAAGAAAGAATTAGCAAACATCAAGTAATAAGAATATTATTTAGCAACAGTAGCCATAAAGAAAATAGCAAAGAAGATAAAATTTGCAAACATCAAGGATTATAAATAGTACTATTTTGTTACAACATGCATAAAGAAAAATAGCATAAGTATCAAGGTATAATAGGTGTTTTCAAGAGTTTAAAAGATTATTTAATGAATTTGCAGGTTAGCTTCAACTTCACATTCACCTTTGCTAAAGCTAACCCGTTAGATTATGTACATCAAAGAGATAATTAAAGTAATTATTTTAGTATACAGAGTCATTGTGGATGTATGAGTTGTCGATAGTCCGACTTAATTGTTATGGGTATCAATGAATATCTTTCTTTTAAAGAATTTTCCTTCGATTTTTAATTGAATTAGCTCCATTATAAGGTACTCTCACGTATGTTGGTCAGTTGATTCATTAATGTTGCAAGAATAAGCTCCCCCCAAGACAAGGAAGAAGAAAACTTCCTGCACATGGTTGATAACATTGCCTATTTCACGTATGGTGATGTTTTATTTACTTAGTAGAAATATCAATTAGGTAACATTTTTTTTATGTTGTTTTTGTTAAAATAAACAAATTCATGATGCAAAACACGGGTTTTAAACTATAATATGTAATAAGATGGATCAATGCATTTTTGTTTATCAAGTACAATGAACTATAAGGGTAGGAGCTTTAACTTTGTTTATTGAATATTTGACATATGAAATGTGTCATTTTAATTTTTTAATAGATTGAATATTTATGCCTTGAAGAAAACATAACTAAGGGCATGTCAACCTTTATTTAAGAGAACACATCTTAAAATGTAATAGAACACATCATAGTTAATATTAAGGATTAGCTCATGAGGCGATACAACCAAGGATTAGCTCATGAAAGTTGACTTACTAAAGGGATCAAATTTGTGATCATTTATGTAAAGGATTATGTTTATGGTCACAATCCTTATTTTTTTTAAGATTGATTTTATACATGGACATAATTTTTAGTATGAAACTTGAGACAACATATTAGGCATCAACTATTTTTTATGGATGTGAAACATGTTTGTATGTCGATTCATAAAATAATCACAATCTTCTTTTAACCTTCTTTTATACTATTAAGACAGAACTTTTGTTTAGCTTTACAAAATCCGGTATTCACACACGGACAACTATATGTGGTTGTTTAAAGGGTTTGTATGGACTATTGGGTGTACACCTAATGGACATTGGCTATTATATTGATTAGCGCTCACAAACGTCATTTTCTATTCAAGACCATCAAATTTGGAGAAGACAATCCATGAACGTCTCTTATTTTAATTTTCACAAACTCAATTGATTGTCGAATAATTCACGTTTTATCTCATTATTTTTTTCATATATTAATGAAACATGTTTACGTTCGTTGTTTTCTTATTATCTCATTTTCATATTTTTTTAAAAACTCCATGAATCCACGGGTCATATTTTTAAAAACGTGGTTTGAAGGTTGTAGTTTGTGATCAAGAAGGAAAATTGTGTAAAACTACTACCAATGTCGTGTACAAAGAAGTACTTAAAGGCTTATGAACAAGGTCAAAGAGGTATGTGGAATATACATGTTATAAGTTTTTTTTACCATATTTTAAATTATAATGCATTATAAATCATGTATGAACTGATTTTACTTAAATTGTCTATGCATTGTTAGGTGTGCATGCACTTGGCATTTCCTACCAAATTGGTGTTTGCTCACATATGTCGTTTGTTATTCAAGACCGTCAAATTTTGAGACGACAACAACATCGATGTTTACTCATTTAATTGTTAGTAACTCAATTGATTGTTGTATAACTCATGTATTATCTCATTGTTAAGCTGATATATTAATGGAACATGTTTACTTTCGTCGTTTTCTTATTCTCTCATTTTCATATTTCTTTAAAAATCCCGTGAATCCACGGGTATTTAAGCTAGTTGACAATAAAAAAAGGAATTTTGCTAGACCCATAAAGTATCACAAATACAATCCACTCATTGAGGTGTCGTGGTGATTGATTTTGTAGGATGTGGATCCCACAAAACCAATCACCACCGACAACTCGGTGAGTGGATTGTTTTTGTGGATAGTTTTATGAATGTATCATTGCTCAAAAAAGTATAGTATGTAAAATGAGTCTATTTATTTTGTAAGTACGTTAAGCATTTATGACTTTTACCTAAATGGATTATTTTGTTGTTAAGGTGTGATTAGAGAAGGAGAGGAGGTTTGAAAAAAAGAAAAGGACCGAAAGAGAGATTGTGATAAAGTAGGAAGGGGTAAAGTGTATACCTTAAACCAATATAAAGGGGTATATATATACTCCGTATATGTCTAGCCGACAAATCGACAATCAAACACTCCGACTGTTTTTTTTCTTTTTCTTTTGTCTAAGTTGGAGACAATCGATCAATCTATGTATCATAGTTAACTTATATTTATTTATTCAAATAAGATGGAATTCCAAAAGGAGGTAGAAGAAGATATGGGATTGGATATTAATGATGATGAATTCTATGACAATGATGATTTTGGCAAAGTGGAGAAGTTGACACTACCTTGGGTCTCAAGGTGGATTTTCCCTTCTGATGGATTACCTATATATGGGTTAGAGGTACCCGTTATGAAAGAGGACGCTTTAATTCATGATTCCATGTATCGTAATGATATTGTTTTTGGACCAAGGAAAGATCCTCCCCCTCATGTCTTTGATCCTTTTGTACCAACAAAACCAGCTCCTCCTGCTGATGTTTGTTCCATCTGTTTCAAACATTGGACTATTCTCCATCATTTTTGGTATCTATCTATCTATCTATCTATCTATCCCTTTACTCTTTATTTATGGGAGGGGGTGTTTGTTTAAGCTTATATATATGTGGCTTATGAGCCTATTTGTTTTTCGGTTTATAATTGGGTTAGGTTACTGACCTTTTGGAACCATACACTGCGATAAATTTAGTGTTAGTCCGAGTAACCCGAACGTATAATTTTTGATAAGTTCAGTAACGTATATTTTTTGATAATTGTGGTTTGACTAGTGCCAAATGGTGTATGATAATGCATATGACATTCATCTTCATGGTCAAATTAGATAGGTTTTCCCTTTTGTTTTGTATAAGTATGATATGTCATTATTATGTTAAGTTGTAGGTTTTAAACTCTGTAGATGTTTTGGGTGTGTCCGCTTAGGCTGAGATGTGGGATTTACCCTCATCCGTTATAGTTAATTGTTTTTAGTAATATATTCCACTCAGATGCCGTGCTCTGCTTGTTCCAAGGTTTTTACGGGTGATATCTATGGGGATCATGCCGTATCATGCGCAGTATTATTGGTATTAAACATCGACATAATGTGGTGCGTGATACTCTCCGATATCCGCTCCGGGTAGGGTTTCGGCTCGTAAAGAAGTTGATATCGGGCTCTGTGGAGAGAGGGACAAACACCCTCGCCCAACCGACTTGTTACTTTATTCGTGGGAGAGGCCTTGATGTATGTGTTGATCTTCTGGGTCATCGCCTTGACGAAACCGGCATGACCGACTTTGTGGCGGGCGTGCGTGATTGTCGCACTGCAGTATGAACGTGTCAATCTGAAACCAAATGTGATGATGTTGGATATGGGTTCATCCCCTCTTTCTCTCTTTTGGTGAACTCGAGAAGGAGGCGGTGACCTCTTGAGCGAATCCGAAAGTTCTCGGTCACTCAAGATATTGGCGCACGTGGTGCTAACTATATTTTTAGTAGGGTTTGTTTTGCTATTGCTAGAGGAGTTGGAGCCTAGTTGGTTTCTCGGCTCCCCACTAATTTCTTGTAATTTCCTATGATTTTCTAATGAAGTGATGTTTTTTTTTTAAAAAAAAAAATAATAATAATAATAATTACTCGGTACTCGCCCTTCTAGTTAGTGAAAAATAAGGAAGGGAGGTTTGGAAAAAGAAAAGGACGGAAAGGGTGATTGTAAAAAAGTAGGATGGGGTAAAGTGTAATAAAATATCAGGTGTATATAGGGGTGTCATTCGGGCTGACCCGACCCGAACCCGACCCGACCCGAGCCAATTCGGGTCGGGTCAATCGGGTTCAAAAATATATTCGGGTCAATCGGGTCAACCCGAATTGACCCGAGTTTTAAACAAGGTCGGGTTCGGGTATATTTTTAGCCTTGACCGACCGAACCCGACTAACCGGTTCAACTACACTTTACAATGTAAAATACTCGGGTTGACCCCGAACCCGAATTGACCCGACCCGATTGACCCGACCCTAGTTGACCCGACCCGATTGACCCGACCCGAGTTGACCCGAACCCGAATTGACCCGACCGAGTTGACCCGAGTTTTAAACAAGGTCGGGTTCGGGTATGTTTTATGGCTCGACCGAGTTGACCCGACCGAGTTGACCGAACCCGCGGGTCAACCGAATAACACCCTAGGTGTATACCTAAGCGAAAACAACTCGCCGCTATCTCTACAATCAAAATTCATTTTTTTTTATTCTTTGTTGGAGTCAATCGATCGATCTATGTATATATCTTTCTTAGCCAATCAATAAGAAGGCGACTTGTTTCTTGTTGTATCATAGTTAATTTAAAATATTACTTGTAGAGATGGAGACATATAGGGTGCGTTTAGTCAGAGAAAGAAATTCTTAGTTTTCTATTTTTCATATTTTTAGGTTTGTGAAAAAAAAGAAAGGGGGTCAATTTGTCACAAAATATAGAAAACGCGTTCATATGATATTGTTCTCTATTCTCAAAAAAAGAAAAAAAAAATACAAGGGAAACAAGAAAAAAAAATGTGTTTTTTTAGTTTCCCTTGTTAAAATAAAAAAAAGCATGTTTTGTGTTTTGTAGAGAAATTGATGGGAAACATATGATTTGAACGCAATCTCTATTTTCCTTGTTTTGTATAAAATATTTTGTAGATTACAAGGGTATTTTTCCCTAACTAAACGCAACCATATAATTTTGATTAGAGTAAAATGCAGAAATCGTCCCTGTGGTTTGCCAAGATTGCATAAATCGTCCCTGACATTCCATAAGTGCAGGCAGCCTCCCTGTGAGGAAACCTTTGGATCATTTTAGTCCCTGGCTTTAACGGGCATAAAGTGGATTCCGTTAACAATTACACGTTAGCCCCTTTTGGCTAACGACCGTTGCAACATCTATCCTTTAAACTAACGACCATTTATAATTTAATATTTTCGATTTATTTAAAGTTTTTCGACTTTGTATATAGATTTTTTTTTTAAAAATTATACATTTTTATACAATTTTTTATACGTTTTTATATACATTTTTGTATACCCTTTTATATACGTTGTTGTATACATTTTTATACGTTATTATATACGTATTTATATACGTATATAATGTTCTTATACGTTTTTATATATATGTTTTTATATACGTTTTTATACACGTTCTTATATATGTTTTTGTATACACTATTATATATTTTTTTTTACTTTTTATATATGTTCTTACATACTTTGTATACGTTTTTATATACGTTATATATATAGTTGTAGATACTTTCTATATACATTTTATACGCTTTTATATGCGTTTTTATATACGTATTTATAAAAACATATACGTTTATTATAGACGTTCTTAATATAAGAACGTCTATAAAATCATATATAAAATAGAAATTGAGAAAAACGTATATAAGAATGTCTATTAAAAACTTATATGAACACGTATATAAAGTTTTTAAGTTTTTTATAGACGTTCTTATATAAACACGTATATAAACTTATAAAAAACAAAAGAACGTGTATAAATTTATAAAAATATTAAGAACGTATATAAAAATGTATATAATAATATTATATACGTCTATAAATATGTATATAATAACGTATAAAAATGTATATAACAACGTATATAAGAACGTGTATAAAAATGTATACAAAACTTATATAAAAACGTATACAAACTTGTATAAAAATGCATAATTTTTTTTATAAAAGTCTATATAAAAAATCAAAAAACTTTAAATAAATCGAAAATAATAAATTATAAATGGTCGTTAGTTTAAAGGATGGATGTTGCAACGGTCGTTAGCCAAAAGGGGCTAACGCGTAATTGTTAACGGAATCCACTTAATGCCCATTAGTGCCACGGACTAAAATGATCAAAAGGTTTCCCCACAGGGAGGCCGCCTGCACTTATGGAATGTCAGGGACGATTCATGCAATCTTGGCAAACCACGGGGACGATTTCTGCATTTTACTCTTTGGATTATTTTGTTGTTAAGGTGTGATTAGAGAAGGAGAGGAGGTTTGAAAAAATAAAAGGACCGAAAGAGTGATTGTGATAAAGTAGGAAGGGGTAAAGTGAATACCTTAAACCAATATAAAGGGGTATATATGTCTAGCCGACCAATCGACGTACAATCAAACACTCCGACTGTTTTTTTTCTTTTGTCTACGTTGGAGTCAATCGATCAATCTACGTATCATAGTTAACTTATATTTATTTATTCAAGTAAGATGGAATTCCAAAAGGAGGTAGAGGAAGATATAGGATTGGATATTAATGATGATGAATTCTATGATAATGATGATGATGAGTTTGGAAAAGTGGAGAAGTTGACACTACCTTGGGTCTCAAGGTGGATTTTCCCTTCTGATGGTTTACCTATATATGGGTTAGAGGTACCCGTTATGAAAGAGGACGCTTTGATTAATGATTCCATGTATCGTAATGATATTGTTTTTGGACCAAGGAAAGATCCTCCCCCTCATCTCTTTGATCCTTTTGTACCAACAAAGCCAGCTCCTCCTGCTGATGTTTGTTCCATCTGTTTTAAACATTGGACTATTCTCCATCATTTTTGGTATCTATCTATCCCTTTACTCTTTATTTTGGGGGTGTTTGTTTAACCTTATATATAAGTTTGAGGATTTGGGATTAAACATAATATTTTGAAACCCGGTTCGACCTGGGTGGTTCAATAGGTTTAACAGTTCCGGTCAAAAAAACGGGTCAATTTAAACCGGGTCAACTTGACGGGTTGGGTCAAAATACGGGTTAAATTAAACCGGGCTCAACCCGCCGGGTTTGAAGCGTCATGGGTCAACCCGGTTTTCGATGTGTATTAATAGTTGAAATTGCGCATAATTAATTGTTTCAGCATTTCCTTTTTAATTTTATTCAACATTTCACTTTCTTGACTTTTGACTTTGACAATTTTTGTTTTATAGATAAGTGACTTAGTTAGCGAGTGTTTGGTAGCAATACACTAGAGTCTGCACTGCAAACTTTAGTTAAAACAGACCCGTTAAAACATTATTGCAGCTTTAAAACGAACATCTAGACACTATCCCCTACAGCCTTGTTCTATGTTTGGTAGCAATACACTAGAGTCTGCACTGCAAACTTTAGTTAGCGAGTGTTTGGCATCGCGATCATAAAGTACTGATGTGGGTATTGTGTTTTTAAATTGCGAGTAACAGTTATTAGTGTTTGGGTATAGTAAATATGATCGGTCATAAAGTCAGTTTGGAATAGCTGTAGTGAGGTTGATGTTGATCATGTGACTATATATTAACAATTTGTCAACTACTAAAGGTGTGTTTAGGATTGATAATCTATGTACTGCTTTTTGATATAAGCAGTTTTGGTGCTAGGGTGTTTAGTCTGGCTGTTGAGTGAGATAACCTGGTGCTTCTTATTCAGAAAGCAGCCCAACACTTCCATATAATATTAATCTGATTGATGCAACAACAACAAATTTTCACAGCTTCAGTTGGTGGTGTCTTCTTTAGATGCATATTAACTTACTGCTATAACTGTGATCACATGTTCTTTTAAGGTATCCGGTTAACAAAAAGGGATGTTATAATTTATATACAGAAAACTATTTGTTACTTGCAAGTGTTTAGTAATAAGAAATTACAATTGAACCATCAAAAAGCTTTAAACAATCATGTTATGAAGTATGAACGTTGTTTGGAATAACATTAGATTCTGCATCAGAACATTTAGTTAGGGTTTGTTTGACATTACATTTTCGTAGTGATTACGTGACTGTTGTTGCTTTAAAGTCATGCGCAAAGAGTTTTTAGTGTTTTGGTAGAGTGAATCTGATTGGGTCAAAGGAGTTTCAGTCTTTCAGATGGTTGAAACAGAAACTGATTTTGGTTATGTGATTATTTAGGGGTCATCTCACTTGTTAAGACTCGTATATTCAGGATTTGTCATAGGGTATGTTAGGAATTACTTACTAAAGCTGTGTACCCACTTAATGGACTTATAAGCAGTTTGGGATTAGTTACTAAAGTTGCGTATCCACTTGTTAATATTTTCCACAAAGGTTTCATCTTTAATGTGAATTTGCTCATGAATTAATGAGATGCTGTGTATATACCTTTGCTTGACTTGGTAGACGCTTTTATGAATTGTCTGGCCTTTTTTGTTGATAGTTATAAAGAATATATTCCCGCGAGACAGTGACTCCAAGTGGACAATATCTTACCAGAATGGCCCGGTCACTGTTAGTGTTTGGTCCTTTTCTGAATTCCAGAATGAACCAGAACACATATACATATACATATTTCTTGTGGATTGTTAACTATAGCCTACGCTTACACGTTCCTCATATCTAATAGCCTAGTCAATGAACACAACTGATTTGGGCTACTATTAACTTAACCCAATTAACTTTGGTCTTTGTGTGATATTTGCTGCAGCTGTCTTCCTTGTGGGCATATATTTGGAGCTCCATGTATACAGAAATGGCTTCAAACCAACTCATGTGGGACGGTGGGTTTGTCTTCCATTCTGTTCACCATATTTTATACAATATAACCATGTTTATTATTCTAAATTCTGGTCTTGTATTAATCAATTGTTTTCAGTGTCCTCAATGCAACATCTTATGCTCATTGGAGGATGTTAGACCTCTTTATGCAACCCCCCTTTGCATTCCTGCTGTTAATAAAGGTGTTGCGGATCAAAAGGTAATCAATCTCTTTGTTAAATTTAACCTTCGTTTTTTATAGGGGCAATTACTTCTATATCCTTTCTAAAGTTGAATATTACATCAATATCCTTCTCACTTTTGTAATTACGTCAGTATCCTTCTCGTACTTTTGTAATTACATCGATATCCTTCTCAAACTTTTAAATTCTCGTATATATCCCAAAATCAACATGTTCTTTCATTACTCGAGACTAAAAAGTATATATGAATAAATAGATAAATATGAACAATATGTTCTTTCATATATATATCCAAACTTTTGTAATTACGTCATCATGTTCTTTCATCAATCGAGGCCAAAAAATCTATATGATACAATATGATTATGATGAATATCATAGATAAATAATTAGTTTTTTAATTTAAAGTCAATATAATTATAATTTAATTGATTTCTGGATATATATGAGAATTTAAAAGTTCGGAAAAGATATTGATGTAATTACAAAAGTTTGAGAAGGACATTGATGTAATTATAAAAGTGGGAAGGATATTTATGTAAATGAGAGATATTTACGTAATATTAAACTTTAAGAAGGATATACATGTAATCCCTTTTTTAATATATATTTATATATAATGTGCGGTGTCAAAGCATTACTTTTTTTTTATAAGTTGTGTATTAATCAAGCAACTCCCTATGGTCTCATAAAAACTATTATAATTTCATCCAGATATCCACTAGACGCTTTCCTTCACCAAACAAGGAATAGTCACATTCAGAAAGTTTGAAATTGACGAAGAATTTTGCATTGAAAAAAGGTCCGATGCGAAGAAAGCGGCTGGCTGGTGTTGTAGGACGGAAAAATGATTTAATGAAACGTCGGACCGACTTATTGGACAGGATGGCTAGTGTACTAAATCGGGCCAATGCATTGGAACAACGGGGTGGTTCATTGTGTCGGGCTGATGCATTGCGATTACGGGGTGATGCATTGGGCCGGTGGGCGGATGAATATTTACGGCGGGCTAAAGCATGCGAAGAGAAGGCTAAAGCATTGAATCAGAGTGCTAGAGCATATAATCAGCGGGTTAAGGCATTTGAGGTAAGAATGCACTATTTTTCTCGACGCTACAACGACCTGCGGAAGAACACTACACATTGTGCCGCAGCAGCTACTTGTCACTAAGACTAATTTATTAAGCATCAAAAGTTTGATGACTTTGTATCTTATTAATCGTGCATTCTATTTATTGTATTTGCTTTTTGGTTTGTTTTAAACGAAGTCCGTGCGTTGCAGTGGCACCAAGACTTTGAATTTCGTAATATCTATATGTCGCGGCAGGTCCCAACCATATTAACTAGCATTATACTTGTGCGTTGCATCTGGAACAGTTTTATCAGCACGATTAAATATCTAATACTTTTAACGTTTACCAACACAAACACGTTTAACTTGAACCTTTACATCGTATTAAACAATAACCAATTGGCCCTTCATTAGTAACGCCTGGTCCTTGTCCTATCTGACCCAACCAGGGCTAGTATGACTTCTCATTCAAAGCCCGCCTAGCCTCCTGGTTTAAACCCCGACCTGTTCAGTCCATACAACAATAATAAGACGACTTTAGAAAAATTGATTATTCTTACATATTACGCTATCATCGTCCTTAATCCTTACGAACTTGACACGTAATATTTCCGGTTGTTACAATATTTATAGAGTTAATTACTTAAATCGTTCCTGTGATTTGTCGGGTATAATGAAAATGGTATATAAATATACGTTTTCGTCCGTTTTTCTTACGTTTTTAACCGTTTTTATACGTTTGTTTCCGTTTTTATACGTTTTCGTCCATATTTATACATTTCTATACACTTTCGTTCATTTTTTATTACGTTTTCGTCCGTTTTTATACGCTTTCGACAGTTTTATAAGTTTTTCTTACGTTTTCATCCGTTTTTATATGTTTTTATACGTTTTCGTATGTTTTATTCGTGTTTATATGTTTTCGTCCGTTTTTATACGTTCTCATCCGTTTTTATACGTTTTCATCCATTTTTCTTCCGTTCTTGTCCGTTTTTACCAGTTTTAGTATGTTTTTTATACGTTTTCATCCGTTTTTATATGTTTTCGTTTGTTTTTCTTCCATTTTCATAAGTTTTCGTCCGTTTCATCCATTTTCACGCTTTTTATCGTTTTCATCCATTTATTTCGTTTTATCGTTTTCATCCGTTTTATACGTTTCGTTTGTTTTATACATTTCGTCCGTTTTCTTACGTTTTATCCATTTCGTCCGTTTTATCGTCTTCATCCGTTTTATCGTTTTCTTCGTTTCATCCTTTTATACATTTTCATCCGTTTTTCTTACGTTTTTATCCGTTTTCATATTTTTTATACGTTTCCGTATGTTTTTATACATTTTAGTCCGTTTTTATACGTTTTCGTCCGTTTTTCTTACGTTGGCATACATTTTCATCCATTTTTATACGTTTCTGTCCGCTTTTATACATTTTATTACGTCTTCATACGTTTTTATGTTTTGGTCCATTTTTCTTATGTTTTTATACATTGTTATCCATTTTTATACGTATTTGGTTTGTATGAAACGGACAAAATGTATAAAAACGGATGAAAGCGTATAAAACGGATGAAACGTAAGAAAAACCTATAAAAACGGTCGAAATGGTGTAAAAACGGACGAAAGGTTATAAAAACAGATGAAAACGTATTAAAAGAGATAAAAGCGTAAGAAAATCGACAAAACGTATAAATATGAACGAAACATATAAATATGGATGAAAACGATAAAACAAACGAAACGCATAAAACGGATGAAAGCGATAAACGGCGAAAACGAATAAAGCGGATGAAACGCAATAAAACTTAAAAATCGGTTGATAACGAATAAAGCGTGCAAAAGCGGATAAAAGCGTGAAAGCAGACGAAAACATATAAAACAAACGAAACGGAGAAAAATATATAAAAACGTATAAAATAGATGTAAACGTAAAAAGGGATGGAACGTATAAAAACGTAATAAGAACTTATAAAAACAGTCAAAATCCTATAAAAACTGACGAAACATATAAAAACATAAGAAAACGGAAGAAAACATATACAGACGTATAAAAACGGACAAAAATGTATAAAAAAGGATATAAGCGTAAGTAAAACGTAGAAAAACAGATGAAAGGTTATAAAAACGGACGAAAATGTTATAAAAAGGACGAAAACGTTATAAAAACGGACGAAAACGTAAGAAAAACGGTCGAAAACATATAAAAACGGTCGAAAATAAATAAAAACGTAATAAATAAATTTAGGAACTAAACTCGTGATACCTCACAAACCACAAGGGCCTTACTTTTAATGATATTTATGTCATTTCAGCCATTTAAAATGGTCAATCTAACGGAAATAGTGGTCAAGGGATCAAACCCGTTATGGGTCAAAGCCACAGAAAGAGGATCCGAAAAAAAAGAGTTTAGAGACCATTTTCATTATACCCGATAAACCACATAGACGATTTAAGTAATTAACTCATATTTGTATGAATGGATACGGGTTTCCATCATAATCTAATATTGCTAGTTGCTACAAAATTTAGTATAACCATTATCCATATACGATAGTAATGTATATCAGAATAAGTTTTGTATGCAATTTTTTTTAGAGGCTAATATATTAAGAGGGAAAAAAAATACACCATTGGTCCCTAAACTTGTCCAAAAGCATCGCAGGGGCCCCAAACTTGAGAAAATCGTCGCCGTGAGTCCAAAAGTTGGTTTTTTGAGGCCGATTGCGTCCCTTGACACGTAATTCTCATGTCAACGCCCGTTTTGCATTATATTTTCAAGGGCATTATAGTCCAACCACATTTTAACTTTAATCTAACCCAACCGAACCCCGACACTCAACCTGAAGGACCAGCTGTGAAATAATATAATTTTAACTATGCAACTTGACCGTATCTTCTCTGATACGCCTATTATTGTTTGCGTGAGAACCAATAAACCCACACCCAACCATTAAAACTTGAGTAAGACCCGATTATCTATCACACACATTGTCACATACAACCTCTACTGAACACAACCCTCAACAAGCTACCCATATTTGTCCAAAAAAACCATTTAATCTCTAACAATAACATACAAGGACCTTAGTATGATAGCAATCACGAATGAGATGGTAGAGTATGTGAAGGCCAAATATGGGGGATACTTGGTTACAAAGAGATGAAATATCCGATGAAATGGTTGAAGAGTTATGCAGATTGTGTGATTGACATATTAAGGTTAGCAGTCAATTGTGTCCCATTTGCAAGAAATCCAAGCAATGGCAGATTCTGCAAAAAAAAGGGGATTATAGCAAACTAAAAGTCTCTGACGATATGATTGACTGTGTCATAGTTACTTATACTTATGGGAATAATTGGGATATAGAAGATGAAATTGCTAATGTAATACTTGAAGACTTGTGGAAAAAATATGTGAATAAGGAGGTTGCGAAAGGTTAGACTTAATGATTGAAAAGTTGTATGTTTCGAGTGTCGGAGGCCCTCCTCCATACTCAGGCATGAATCGATTACCCCTCCGGGAATGAACCCCTACCTACCTACTCAAACTTATAACACCTACCCTCCGAATGGTTCTCTCCCAACCGAGTTACCAAGAATGCCCTATGGACACGTTCCTACGCAATCGATGGGTGTAAAACCTTCGTACCAACCTTCTACTGTTTACCACCACACACAGACCATTTCCTAACCCATATAACCCTACACTGTTTATCCACCTCCATGCAACCCATACTACACGAAGCCTCCGGAGCTTGTACACATTACGTGAAGTGGATCTAAGACTACCCTCTGCAGACGGTGTAAATATGTCCACTCACATAGGCACCTACGATGGAAAAGGAGATCCTGATAACTTCCTACACTTGTTCGAAGGCGCTATCAAGATGCAAAAGTGGGTCATGCCCGTAGCATGCCACATGTTCACTTACACGCTCCGAGACTCCGCGATTATATGGTGGAATGGACAGAAGTTGGGAAGCATTGTGAGTCTAGACGACCTTAAGGCTAAGTTTCGATCACACTTTAGCCAACTGAAGAAGTACACCAAGACCCATCTAGCCGCACACCATCAAGCAAAGGGACAACGAAGCACAAGGGCCATCGTTACGAGGTATACCAATGAAACTTTGCAAATTCAGGTTTGCACGAAGATCGAGGATCTCGGGTTTTGTACATGGCCTCTGGACGCGAAGCTTGGTGGAATTCTGTCCACCAATCTTCCCACCACTTACAAGGCAATCGATGGAGAAGACTTAGACTTGGATTGAGTCCAAAGAAGTAGCGACAAGCGGGCTCCGATAGAGCAAAAGGAAGCTTGACAAGTTCTCTTGAAGGTCCTCTGGAAGGATCCAAGAATAAGAAGAAGAACAGAGACCGCTTCACTCCATACAACAAAGGTTCGAACCATGGACTCTTGGCGAACTTGGTCAATCTCCCGGAGATTCGGCTACCGAGAAAGCCGCAAAGTCCTTGATCCACCACCCGGATGTCAAGACGAAGAAAAGCCGGGGACATGTCCAAGCATCGCCATTTCCATGAAGACCATGGACACGACACGAACAAGCGCAGAGAACTAAAGAAGCATATCGAGCAGTGATGCAGTTTGGACAATTAGCACATCCGGTTAAGGGCATCAAAAGGGAAAAGACAAGTTATCCGACACCAACGGGTGAATGGAAGGGAAAGAAGGAGGCTACCCCTACAGAGGCTCGATACTAATGGTGCACATGAATGATCCAACCTTGAAACGGAAGGAAGCGGATGGGGAGGCGGGAGCGTGGGAGAAATATCCTTCCTTCCATCCTAGAGGCGAGACACCTTCGATGACCCGTGGTCATCAAGGTACGAGTCTCAAACAGGACGTAAATCGAGCGTATATGGATTGTGGAAGCTCTGCGAGATTATTTATGAGCATTATTTCCTAAAGCTCAAGTCATCCATACGCTCACGAAGGTGGACTCGAAAACACCATGGTAGGGTTCTCCCGGGCACTCGTGGCCCCGGGAGAAGTACGTTGGAAATCACCATAGGTGAAGGCCCTTATCCCGCACGGAGACACTCACCTTCGTCATATTCGTGTTGATTCTCCTTATAACTTGTTAATAGGAGAACGACCATGCAAAATATGGGCATTGTTGTTTCCACCATACATGTCGCTATTAAGTTCCAAACCCTTCGGAGTAGGAACTGTTATTCTAATTATGGGGCGGATAAGGGTGTATATGGTGTCAAAAGATCAAAGAAGAATCGGAGGAGCCTCCGATAGCAATTCTAAGTCGCAGATGTGGAGGAGCGAGTCGTAGTTAACCCTAGCTACCCCGAACAAGCGGTGGTAATAGGAAAACAACTCCGGCGAATTTCAAAGGCGAAGCTCACGGGCTGATTGCAGACTAACCTTGATATTTTTATTGGAAATATTCGACATGACAGAGGTACCAAGAACATTCTTGATAGGCAGACGGTCCTTGAGCGGAGCATAAACTCAATGAGTACAAACACATTGATCCAATAAAGCAGAAAAGGATGAGCCTAGCCCCAGAAAGAAATGTTGCGACCGCAAAGAAGTTGATGAACTCACACAAGCGGTATCCTAAGGAAGTTAAATACCAAACTTGGGTAGCCAACCCAAGAATGGTCAAAAGAGCGACAGAGGGTGGCGCATGTGCGTTGACTTCATCGACATCAACAAAGCATGCCGAAGGATTGCTACCCCTACCGTAAATTGATGGAAGGTAGAATCCTTGGCGAGCTTCCGGCTAAAATGCTTCTTAGATGCCTACAAAGGTATCATCGATCCATATGGCAAAGGAGGACGAAGAAAAGATGCCTTCTACACAAGCAAAGGTGTCTACTATTACGAAAGATGCCTTCGGATTAAAGAACGAGGGCAACTTACCAACGTCTCGTAGATAAAGCCTTCAACAAACAAATAGGCGTAAATCTCGAAGCATCGTTGACGACATGGTTATCAAAAGCAAGACGGAGGAGGACCTACTCCTCGATGTACAGAAACCTTTGACCAACTTCGGCGATTAACATGAAGTGAACCTAAGAAATGCTCCTTGATTGTCGAAGAGGGCAATTCCTAGGGCATTTGATTACTAAGCGGAGGATAAAGGCTAATCCTCCAAAGTCAAGGCAATTACAGATCTCCAAGATCCTAAGTGTCTAAAAGATGTGCAAAGTCTAAATGGGAAGTCGGTCGCTCTAAGTCGATTTTTGTCGAAGGGGCGATAGGTCCCTACCATTCTTCAAAACACTCAAAGGATGCGTCGATAAGAAGACTTTTCGGTGGAGTCGGGATCTGAAGTGCCTTTCAAAAGATGAAGGAGTTCATCGAAATCCTTCCAACACTTGACCCAATCAAAGGCGAGGTGTTATTCATGTACTTAGCATCCTCAATGGAGAGTATTAGCGCGATCCTTATGGCGAGAACGAGACAAACAGCGGATCCCCATTTACTTTGTTAGGTGGTCTTACAGGGGCGGAAATCAACTATCCAACATTGGAAAAGTTAATACTAACCCTAATCTACGCAGCAAGGAGGCTCGGCGCTATTTCCAAGCCCATCCGATCACGGTCTTAACCGACAAGCCACTCAAACAGATCTTGTCGAAACACGAAAAGTCCGGGAGGGTGGCTAAATGGGCTATTGAACTTGGAGAGCACGAAATCGAGTTTAAGGGTTGAAACTCTATTAAAGGGCAAATTCGCAGACTTCTTGGCGTAAACACCTTCCGAGCCGACCACGAAAGGAAGGGCCCAAAGCTAAGCTCACTCAAGTGCAGGATGATGGAAACTTTATACTGACGGAGCATCCAAATCCGATAGTTCGGAGCAGTCTAATGTTGGTCACCTTGACGGGAAGGAGAATACGTATGCTCTTCGTTTTGAGTTCAAGCTACAAACAATGAAGCAGTATGAAGCCCGCTAGCGGAGCCTCGATTAGCCAAAGATATGGAAGTCAAAGCTCTCACTTTGTTTTCGTAGACTCACAATTGGTAGCGAACAGTGATGGGCTCATATAAAGCAAGGCACCGTCATCAAACAATACTTGGAAAAACAAAGGAGATATCGAAAGTTTCGACTCTACACCATCCAACATGTTCGTAGGAATCGAACAAGAAGGCGGATGCACCGAGCAAGCTAGCCTCTATGGCCTTCGCTCATCTCACCAAAGAAGTACTTGTCAAGTCTTACGAAAGATCCATCATTCGCAAGGAAGTTGCTGACGTGGTTCACGAGGAAGGAGAGACATGGATGACCCCATCGGTGAATATTTGATAAGCGGTCTTCTCACGAAGATCACAAGCTAGCAAGGAAAATTCGGGTTAAGTCCCCACAAGACGGCTAATAGGAGAAACCCTATATAGAAGGTCATTTCTATCACCTTGGTTAAGATGTGTGGGACCCAAACAGGCTACTAGCATTATCGCTGAAGTCCACGAACGATCCTGCGGCCTCCATGCAAGACCCCACTCAGTTTTCTAGAAAATAATGAAGTTAGGCTATTATTGGCGTTCGATGCACAGGGATGCGGCAGAAATCATTCTCAAATGCGAAGCTTGTCAGATACACTCAAACGTTCCTAAGATGCCGAAGCAGGACATGACAAGTGTGACATCCGCATGGCCCTTCTCTCAGTGGGGCATTGACATCGTAGGACCTATGCATATGGCTCTCAGAGGAGTCAAATTCTTGCTGGTGGCAATTGATTATTTCACCAAGTGGGTAGAAGCTAAGCCCTTAGCCTCCGTTACGGGGATACAAATCGAGAAGTTTGTGGGGGTGCCGATGCAACAGGCTCCGGATTCGGAGTATCCACCTCATTGTTGTTCACGGATGTAGAAGGAGAGCCAACACCATAAGACTCTTCGGCCTTCTCAGCGGGCATGAAGCTCAAGTCTTCATCTAAATCGTACATAAAGTTTCGAATGACATCTGCAAAAAGAAACAAGAAGAAATAAATATCGATTGCTACATTGGTCCTACTTAAATAGAAGTAGAAGAACATACTTTGTCCTTGGTACATGATAACAGGCTTGGAGACCCTCCACTCGGGCAATCCCAGCCATGTATAAGATGGCTTCGGGGAACACTTGCACATCAACAGGATTGATCGATGGTGAACCGTCAAGTTTTATCACACAAGCTGACCACTTGTGAATGGTCAACCGTAATAAACTTAAAACAGCTCAGACACCAATACAATGAAGATCAAGAGGAGTGTAGTGTTTCCCCAGGTCGTTAAGTCCCAACGAGCTGTGCGATGAATAATCAAACGAATAGTGATCGAGAGAATTTGAACGGGAAAAAGGTTGTGATCGATTATACCTAAAGAAAAAGTTTATAAATTACAGGGGCTTAAATGCAAATTAAATAAAATTAAAAAGATAAATTATATTAAATAAACGCTATCACTATTTGTAAAATGATGTTTTGATTTTTCTTTTAAATTAAAACTACGTAACGCATAAAAGAAAATGTGAAAGCTGAAGCAATATTAATCCTAAAAATATAAAAATGACATTTTACAAACCTAATGATAAGAGAAAATTTTAGAAAAAGAAAATTATTTTTATTACTATTTATTTAATTATTATTAATTAAAAACTATTTTACCTATTTAATAATACCCTAAAATACAAGAAAATATGAAATAAAGCTAGAAAATGAAATTATGACTTGGAAAATCTAAAATAACTAAAGAGAATTTTCAAAACTAATTTTGTATTTTTCTCGATTATTTTCTATTTTATATGAATTAAAAACTATTTGAAACTACTTAAATTGCTAAAATTACAAATTTAACTAAGAAAAATCTGGAAAAATTATTTTTTGCTTTTATATTTATCTTAACCTAGGAAAATGAAAACTTATTTTTTGAAACTTTTTCGATTTAATTGCAATAAAAGCTAATTAAAAAGGCTTAAAAACTAATTAAAATAAAGAAAAATAGCAAACAGAACTAGAAAAATCTGAAAAATTCAGGAAAAGTCTAAAATAATATTCTAAATCTAATAAAAATATAAAAACAAAGGCTTATGTGTGAGAATATGGAACTGCAGTGACAAGTGCTTATAAATAAGCACTCCAAATAAGCTAAAAGCACCAAATGATCACCAACTGATTACAGAAGCTATAATAAGCTAAAACTACTCAAAAGCAACTAGTTACCACTATCCTAAACCTCTTAAGTGCTAACTAAACAGATTTGATGAATTGAAATTAAGTGCCAAAATCAGGTTTTATGTCTACTTTGAAGCTTAAGCACAAGCTTATTTAATAAGCTAATGTGAAAAACAAAAATGAAGAACTCAAGCTCACCAGCTTAACTATCTCTAAACCAAATTTCAGACCCTAAGGATCTAGAACCAGACCTATGCAAGGCTCGGCAGGTGTGCCTCACACCACTCGATGTATCTTGAGTGTGTACTGTGGCACTTTGCACTTTAAAGCAACTTATTTGGAGCTTGTAAAAATTACAAAATTCAACAAAAATTAGATTAAGTAACTTGACCAATTGAACTAGAAAACCCACAATTTCACTTGATTTGACCCAAAATTGAATTCATGAAAATTCACCAAGTTGGGTGAAAACAGATATTACAACTTTTGACTTTTGATGATTTGAGAGCTTTGACTTAAATGAATTTTGAAACCAATTTATGGACTAAGATTGATGAATTAAGCTAAAGTAAAACTATATTAAGCTACCCTACGATATTTGAACACAAATCAAGCTTTGGCTTTTGAAAATTCTAACAGACATGAACTTAAGATGCATTAAAGGTGATTTTGACTTTATGCTTATGTAGAAGCAAAGTTTTGACAGATATGATTCTAGTGGACCTAATTGAGACTAAGCAGACAGATGTTAAACACAAACCACAGCTCAAACTCAAACAAGCTACTGATCCAAACACACCTGTGCACACTGATTTGCAAATTAAACTCACCTTCTTAATGGACTATCCTACTCCAATGCCTTGCACTGAATCAAGCTAACCTAATAACAACTTAATCAACAGATAAAAACTAATCCTAACCACAGATACAGATTATGCAATGAACTTGAAAATGAACTTACATTTGGTCCTAGCCACTATGGCTTGAGATCAATCAAACAAAGAACCACTATCCTATTCTAAACCATACCCTAACTCAAATTCAACCCATATCCAATTCTGCATCAACCCATATCCACTTCCATGCCTGCTTGAACCAAATTTCAACACAGTTTGACTTTTGTTGACCAGATATCAAAATTATTTGAACTTGAGTGATAAGCTTACCAAAAGCTATAAATAGCTTAAATAAACCTATTTGAACTTAAAAATAAGCTATTAGAAGCTTGAATATAAGAGCTTGAAACTGAATTTTTAAACAGTGAGCATAAAACTTGAAACCATAATAAAACTTTGAATTGAAACTTGAAAGTAGCTTACAATGATTAAATAACTTAAGTTTAGTACAAAAAGCTTAGAATTACAATTGAGAAAACTAATTAAGACAATAACATAAAAAACGACATACATGAAATTTTAAAAACTAAGTACTACTCCTCCTCTCTTTCTTCTTCCTCTATTTATATGCAAAATGACTTCTCTCTCCAATCTGAGCATATCCCACTTGCTTTTGTAGCCATTGGATCAGTTGAGGAGATAATGGCCGTTGATGATGTTTTGGCGCCAAAATGGATATATGCTAGTGGGGGTTGAGTGCAAGGGGGAGGGAGGCATTAAATGTTTCTTGTTTGGTTGTTGAGGTGGGGGGAACATGGTGTGGAGGAGTTGAGCTGGAAGGATGGGTATGTGGAGTGTTGCAGGTGAAGCAGTTGAAGGGGAAGACTTGGAGGGAAAAGGGTGTTTGACTGGGGGAGTTGACCGGGGTCTATTATTATAGAAGGGGTCAAAAACAGGGGGTCAATTGGCTTGGCAGGGGTCCAAAGGGTTCAAAGGCTTAGGTTTAATAACAAGGACCAATTTGCAATTTCGATTCTTGAGGACCAATTCGCCATTTTCCAAAGTTGTTTCAAGGGACCAAAATGACAAGTTCCAATAGTACAAGGACCATAATAGACATTTTCAAACTTCCAAGGACTATTTTTGCCAAATTTGAAACTCAAGGACCAAACTTGTAATTTCTCAAAACTTTGACATTTTCACCAAAGGACTAATTTTGACAACTTATGATTTTAAAAGGACCTTTGGTGACTTTTCTTTAAATTAAGTGCTCGGGGACTATTTTGACAAGATTTGAAACTTGGGGACCTGAAGCGCCAATTATGCAAACTTAGCTCATTTTTCATCCGATTTTAAACATTTTGCATCTAAAACATATAAAATGCAATTTTGAGATATTTTCAAGATTTTGATGCATTTTCGAGCATTTTAAATGTTTTGCGATTCAGATTAACAAAAATGATGAGTATTTACACACTCATCAATCCTCCACACTAAACTATTGCTAGTCCCTAGCAATCTTTTGAGAAAAACTTAATGGATTTGAATCTCTTTACCAAAAGCCATTACTCGGAGTAGCCAAATGTTTCAGTTCAAGCAAGAACCTTGGTACATCGATAACCAAATGATTTTGAGCAAATCACCGACTTCAACGGATTTGATTTGTCTTTACCGAAGCCGTTTGCTTCGGACTAGCCAACTCTTAGATAATATATACTATCTTTGGTGAGTGATTATCAATTATGGTTTTCCATCGCCTTTACCACAAGCCATAAACTTGCGGGCTAGCCAACTCTTAGCTAATTAAAGATATGGTGAAATTTGAATACCATACAATTTTGGGCAAATTGCAAGCCGTCAACGGATTTGAGATATCTTTACCAAGAGCCGTTTGCTCTCGGATTAGCCAATCCTTTTGTTTTTAGACATGGCGATCGATAACTATAAGTCGAGTAAGTGTAAAACACTTACTCCAAAAAAATTTTGGCCAAAATGGGGAATTAGGGTATAATTACATGATAAAATTCGCGAATTCCCCACATTAGAAATGAATATTGCCTCAATATTCAAAGTACCGCGGTTATGCCGAAACCGAGAACGTTAAAGGAAATACTACGGCCATTATTTGATTTTTTTTTTTTTTTTGAAACTTTATATACAACAATGGGGCAACTCCCACACACTAGGGTGGTAGAAAGTAGAAAGAAGTCGAAATATGGGTGAAAACCCATATGGCATGCTATTTTTGATTCCCGAGTCGCTAGCTTGACTCGATCCCGCATTCATTGGTTCATGGGAAAGTAATGTGGAAAACCAATCTCGATCGGACTTTCGCTCACAATGTTAATAAACATATGAACATCGAAAGTTCCACACCGACGAGATACAACCGCGTATTGTTAATAGTAGAAACTATAAAGGATGATACCGGGTCAAAGATGGTGTCCTCATTCCGAAAGAGAAAAGGAAAGAGCAACCACACCATCCGTGAAGAATGGAATAAAGATGTGCATGAGAATGCATGTCCATTCCTCATCGAAAGAAGCAAATCACCATTTTTGACATTTTAAGCTTAAACTTGAAGCTTATATGGTGATTGTCGATAAGATGTCCGGAAGGAGGGTAGGAAACGGTTCTTCAATCAATGATTTTCCGGAAAAGGATGTCTCCTCCGAATCAAAGTAAGTATTATCAATTCCTATTGGAATTGACTCATCACTAAGAAAGGCATCGACTTCATTCCAAAAGTTGTCATATTCCTCATCCGGAGTGAGAGAAGGGATGGAAGAGTGGAATAATAAGACTAGGAGATGATGGATCATTTTGAGCAATTCTTCAATGGGAAGAATGTCTCCCATTGGATCACAAACATCATCATCCAATTCGATGAAACCAAGAGAGTTTGGTTTCATCCACATAGTTAACAAACTCGATACGATAAACCGATTCCGGAGGTGGGACAAGTGGTGTGCTCTTAGAGCTAGCAATTTCCACCATTTCGATAAAGTCTCCGATTCTAGATCATCATCATCAAGAACACTCTTGACTTCCCTGGTACAACTTTCAAACCATTTGTTTGAACCAGGTTGATTTTCAAAGCTTTTAACTCAAGACGCTTTTTGTGACTCCTCTTAACGTGAAATTTAAGAGTGTTGCATTGATTCTTTCGATTTTGATCAATTGTGGCAACACTGTTTGGATAGAGGCTTGGAGTTTTGGTTGATATTCAACGTGAGTTCTTCGTTGTCAACCCGTATGGTCAACTCTTCAAAGAATACATCAATTAGAGCACGGCTCGTTCTCAAGAAAGCTCTCCCTAAGATGAGGGAACTCTAGGATCCGCATCAAAGTCTACTACAACAAAGTCGGTGGGAAAGTGAAACTTTCCTACTTTCATCACGACATCCTCGGCTATCCCAAGTGGACGAGTTATGGTACGGTCCGCTAGCTCGAGTGTCATACAAGTGGATGTAAGTTTAGGAAGAGAGTTTCTTCCATACCGAGAGTGGCATGAGGTTAATGCTTGCGCCAAGATCGCCAAGGCGGAGCATTGAACCATCCCCAAGAAATCACACGGGATTAAAAATCGCGTGGTCTTCAAGCTTTTGGGAAGCTTCTTGAGAAGGACCGCGAGCATTGCTCATTGAGAGGGTTTTAGCCATCTCGGATAGCTTATCTTTGTTGCTCAAGAAGCCTTTGAGCGTGGATGCAAATTTAGGCATTAGAACGAGAGCATCAACGGCTTATATCAAAGTGTAGTTCATTGAAGATTTGGAAAAATTTTCCATTTGCTCTTTGTTTTGTCTTCGAGCTTCTCATCATTCATTCTTGATGGGTAAGGAAGTCGACTAGACTTTGAGCCGGGATGGAAGTGTTTTCGGCTCGAATTTGTCTTGAACTTCGGGTTCGGACTTAAAGCTTGGACTACCGAAGGTGGGACGTGCGATGCCGTGGGCTTGAGAAATGCACCTTGTCCGTTGTATCCTTGGTAACTTGACTCATTGCTCCCGTGGAGGAGGCATTGAGTCGAAGGTCCATTGTGCGCCTTACCACTACGAGTGGTGACGCTTTCAACTCGGCATTTGGATTTGGAATTGTATTGCTTGGGAGTCCTCCGTAAGATGACGAAGCTTTGTTCATATTCATGTTCATGAAACCGCTCATCATATTCTTCAACTCATTTGTCTGCCGAGACATTGTGGTATCAATTTCCTTTTTAGCTCAACTCTCATGTTATTGATCCGAGTTTGCATTGAACGTATGCTTGACTCCGAATTTTCATGAAGTCATTTGGCGGGAGCTTGAGAAGGTTGTTGATAACTTTCTTGATTGGAGCTTGATATGGTTGGTTGAAATTGTTCCGTTTTGATTGAAATTTTGAGAGTTATTGAAGTTTTGTCCTTGATTCGAACAAAGCGATTTTGATTGCCATGGTTTTGCACAGGAGGAAAACCGGTGGTGTCATACCGCTAGGTGCAGTAGTGAGGATCGACTTGTGGTCGGTATTGATTGTGGTTTACTGAAGCTACGGAGCTTGGTAAAAGAAGCATCGGTTGCTTGACAATCATAATACGCGTGTGGACCACTACAAGTTTCACACACCTTGTTTACGGCTTTGATTGGTTCCGGCTTATGAATTTCGCTTTTGATTTCTTTACCTCTTTCATCATACAATGATGACGTCCGTTAGAGCGGCTATCGAGCGGCTAACTCGGAAGAGTTACCGGATGAAGAAGCGGAGTGTTCGAATATTGACTTTGTTGCGAGAAATAGGAACTTTTGATTTTTGCTCGCAAATCTCAATCACATCTTTAGGCTTACGATTCAAGATATTGCCACTGCGGCTGCGTTCAAAGAATCTTGATCGTTACCGCTCAACCCATTATAAAAGATATTGACTTGTTGAAGCTCCGTGAATTCATGATGGGGCATTTCCGAGGAGATCTTTGAATCTCTCCCATGCCTCTCCAAAGTTTTCATCGAAATTTTGACGAAATCCAGAAATTTCATTTTAAGATTAGTCGTCTTTGATGGAGGAAAGAAATAATTGACAAACTTTTGAACAAGATCCTCCCAAGTTTCGATGGATCGAGGGGTTCTTTTCCACCAAACCATTTGCCCCTCAGTGAGAATGGAAATAGCATCAACTTGATTACTTTTTGTGGCACATCCTTGAAATTGATAGTTGAAGTTAACTTGTTAAACCAACGGATGTGTGCATACTGGTCTTCTCGGTCAAACCCGTGGAATTGATTTGTAGACACAAGTTGGATCAAATGTGTCTTCAATTCAAAGTGATCGTAATTGATTGTCGGTAAAATGATGGCATCTCCATAACCCTCGGTGGGTGCCCGGAGCATTTCCGCCATAGTTCGCTCGTTCGCCATATTGTTGCTTGCAATAGTACGAATCTCGGGTTCGACTATTTGGGCAAAGACGCTCACGAGAACGTCTTCTAGAATTTCGCTAGATCACGCAAAGTACTCAATGATCTAGAAGAACGAAAAGATGCACTAGAGTTAACTCTAAGGAATCTCGAGGAGTTAAGGAAGGAATTATGAAATGGGGAAAGAAGATTCTTTTTGAGTTTTATGGTTTTATACATATGTATAGAAACAAAAGAAAATATTTTGTGTTTTATATGTTTTAAGATTTTTATGGGTTTTGATTTTTAATAAGAAAATATATATAGATATAGATGGATGGTATGAACAAGGAGTGAATATTCAAATCACTAATCGCTAAGCGAAGATAATTAGCACACTCCCGTGGCAATGGCGCCAAAAATTTGATCGATGGTGAACCGTCAAGTTTTATCACACAAGTCGACCACTTGTGAATGGTCAACCGTAATAAACTTAAAACAAATCGGACACCAATACAATGAAGATCAAGAGGAGTATAGTGTTTCCTGTGTCGTTAAGTCCCAACGAAATGCATGATGAATAATCAAAGAATAGTGATCGAGAGAATTTGAACGGGAAAAAGGTTGTGATCGATTATACCTAAAGAAAAAGTTTATAAATTACAGGGGCTTAAATGCAAATTAAATAAAATTAAAAAGATAAATTACATTAAATAAACGATATCACTATTTGTAAAATGATGTTTTTGATTTTTTTCTTTTAAATTAAAAACTACGTAACGTACAAAAGAAAATGTGAAACTGAAGCAATATTAATCCTAAAAATATAAAAATGACATTTTTACAAACCTAATGATAAGAGAAAATTTTTAGAAAAAGAAAATTATTTTTATTACTATTTATTTAATTATTATTAATTAAAAACTATTTTTACCTATTTAATAATACCCTAAAATACAAGAAAATATGAAATAAAGCTAGAAAATGAAATTATGACTTGGAAAATCTAAAATAACTAAAGAGAATTTTCAAAACTAATTTTGTATTTTTCTCGATTATTTTCTATTTTTATGAATTAAAAACTATTTGAAACTACTTAAATTGCTAAAATTACAAATTTAACTAAGAAAAATATGGAAAAATTATTTTTTTGCTTTTTATATTTATCTTAACCTAGTAAAAATGAAAACTTATTTTTTTGAAACTTTTCTGATTTAATTGCAATAAAAGCTAATTAAAAAGGCTTAAAAACTAATTAAAATAAAGAAAAATAGCAAACAGAACTAGAAAAATCTGAAAAATTCAGGAAAAGTCTAAAATAATATTCTGAATCTAAGAAAAATATAAAAACAAAGGCTTATGTGTGAGAATATGGAATCAGAAGTGACAAGTGCTTATAAATAAGCACTCCAAATAAGCTAATAGCACCAAATGATCACCAACGATTCTGAAGCTATAATAAGCTAAAACTACTCAAAAGCAACTAGTTACCACTATCCTAAACCTCTTAAGTGCTAACTAAACAGATTTGATGAATTGAAATTAAGTGCCAAAATCAGGTTTTATGTCTACTTTGAAGCTTAAGCACAAGCTTATTTAATAAGCTAATGTGAAAAACAAAAATGAAGAACTCAAGCTCACCAGCTTAACTATCTCTAAACCAAATTTCAGACCCTAAGGATCTAGAACCAGACCTATGCAAGGCCTGCAAGGTGCCTGTCTCACACTCAGTGTATGCTGAGTGTGCACAGGGCACTTTGCAGCTTATGAAGCAACTTATTTGGAGCTTGTAAAAAATTACAAAAATTCAACAAAAATCAGATTAAGTAACTTGACCAGCTGAACTAGAAAAACCCACAATTTCACTTGATTTGACCCAAAATTGAATTCATGAAAATTCACTCAAGTTGGGTGAAAAACAGATATTACAACTTTTGACTTTTGACAGATTTGAGAGCTTTGACTTAAATGAATTTTGAAACCAATTTATGGACTAAGATTGATGAATTAAGCTAAAGTAAAGCTATATTAAGCTACCCTACTGATATTTGAACACAAATCAAGCTTTGGCTTTTTGAAAATTCTAACAGACATGAACTTAAGACAGATTAAAGGTGATTTTGACTTTATGCTTATGCAGAAGCAAAGTTTTGATAGATATGATTCTAGTGGACCTAATTGAGACTAAGCAGACAGATGTTAAACACAAACCATAGCTCAAACTCAAACAAGCTACTGATCCAAACACACCTGTGCACACCGATTTGCAAATTAAACTCACCTTCTTAATGGACTATCCTACTCCAATGCCTTGCAATCGAATCAAGCTAACCTAATAACAACTTAATCAAGATAAAACTAATCCTAACCACATATATGATTATGCAATGAACTTGAAAATGAACTTACATTTGGTCCTAGCCACTATGGCTCGAGATCAATCAAACAAAGAACCACTATCCTATTCTAAACCATACCCTAACTCAAATTCAACCCATATCCAATTTCGCATCAACCCATATCCACTTCCATGCTCGCTTGAACCAAATTTCAACACGGTTTGACTTTTGTTGACCGGATATCAAAATTATTTGAACTTGAGTGATAAGCTTACCAAAAGCTATAAATAGCTTAAATAAACCTATTTGAACTTAAAATAAGCTATTAGAAGCTTGAATATAAGAGCTTGAAACCGAATTTTTAAACAAAGGAGCATAAAACTTGAAACCATAATAAAACTTTGAATTGAAACTTGAAAGTAGCTTACAATGATTAAATAACTTAAGTTTAGTACGTAAAAGCTTAGAATTACAATTGAGAAAACTAATTAAGACAATAACATAAAAAACGACATACATGAAATTTTAAAAACTAAGTACTACTCCTCCTCTCTTTCTTCTTCCTCTATTTATATGCAAAATGACTTCTCCAATCGAGCATATCCCACTTGCTTTTGTAGCCATTGGATCGATTGAGAGATAATGGTCGTTGATGATGTTTTAGCGCCAAAATGGATATATGCTAGTGGGGTTGAGTGCAAGGGGAGGAGGCATTAAATGTTTCTTGTTTGGTTGTTGAGGTGGGGGGAACATGGTGTGGAGGAGTTGAGCTGGAAGGATGGGTATGTGGAGTGTTGCAGGTGAAGCAGTTGAAGGGGAAGACTTGGAGGGAAAAGGGTGTTTGACTGGGGGAGTTGACCGGGGTCTATTATTGTGGAAGGGGTCAAAAACAGGGGGTCAATTGGCTTGGCAGGGGTCCAAATGGTCCAAAGGGTTCAAAGGCTTAGGTTTAACAACAAGGACCAATTTGCAATTTCTGATTCTTGAGGGACCAATTTCGCCATTTTCCAAAGTTGTTTCAAGGGACCAAAATGACAAGTTCCAATAGTACAAGGACCATAATAGACATTTTCAAACTTCCAAGGACTATTTTTGCCAAATTTGAAACTCAAGGACCAAACTTGTAATTTCTCAAAACTTTTGACATTTTTCACCAAAGGACTAATTTTGACAACTTATGATTTTAAAAGGACCTTTGGTGACTTTTCTTTAAATTAAGTGCTCGTGGACTATTTTTGACAAGATTTGAAACTTGGGGACCTAAAGCGCCAATTATGCAAACTTAGCTCATTTTTCATCCGATTTTAAACATTTTGCATCCGAAACATATAAAATGCAATTTTGAGATATTTTCAAGATTTTGATGCATTGAGCATTTTAAATGTTTTGCGATTCAGATTTAACCAAAATGATGAGTATTTACACACTCATCAAGGATATTTAGCCAAACGCTGATAGCATGGACCCCTTCGCACATCATAGGGCAAGGGGTCATTATATCGTTTTGCATCAAACATGTACTCCTTACTCGACAGCTCTGGATAGTTTGGGGGAACAATAGTGTTTTGCACATAGAAAAAGCTACCTTTCCAACCTGTTATATTGGTATACACCCTCCTAAACAGGTTTGGCACATCCGACTCAGGCCTTTTAGCTAAAGTTAACCAATTGACCCCAGGATACAAGTTCAAAAAACCCCTTAACACCTTTAAAGCTGGTTCATAGCCGTATGCTTTGCACATTACTATGAATGTGGTCAGTTTGGCTAAACCAAATGGGTTGAACCTAGAGATATGAACCTTGTAGTACTGCATAAACTCTAATATAAGTGAGTGCAGTGGAATCCTAAGGTTGGAATGGCTAAATGCATGAGTATATAGTCCCACGAAACCTTGAGGAGCATCAAAATACCGATTAGACTTAGGTAACATCACTTTGTGCTACGGTGGGATTGGGTAATCACTAAGTGACCGTTTAAATCTTTTGCGAGACAATGTACATTTTTTTGTTTAATGATAAATTTGGAATCCATTTTAAACTAAAGATAAAGAGGATGTTTACCTTTTTCAAGATGGTGTGCGCTCTAAAAGTTTACTGCGTGAAAAATATGACGGAGATAGTGAAAATGTTTTAGGGTTTCAACAACCCCTCCTTATATATTTTTTTTACCGCTTTCCTAGCCGCACACGTGTAACTAACATTTACTCCTATCCGATCTCAATAGTTTTTAAATTTTAAAAAAGAAATCTTTTGGTCTCCGGGTAAGATGGGAAAGTGTGATTCCTGTAGCGGGCAGCCAAAACGTTTAATTAGCATTAAATGCGCTGAGTTAGGTGCATAGTTATCTTCTAACTAATACGATTAGCAGCAGGATGGTATTTTTTCGAAGCATGAAGTCGAAAGCAATGCCTCTTCGCTCATATACATCACTTTCGACCGGGGGCTTGATGATGTACCATCCGAGTAGCTCAAGGACACTCTCCAGGGCGTGTCGAAGCTCTTCCATTCAAAGGCCCAAGTTAGGATTCCAAAATATCCATAGGCGTCAAACCATTCGTTATCACGAAGTTTAACTCAGGTGAATTCGCCATTCGAAGCACTAAGCCCTTCGGGGTAATGTTGACGAAGGAGTAATGGATAGGAGAACCTCCTGACTTGTTCAAACCCACGATCTTCCTCTCTTTCCTGGCTTCCCCGCCAAGCTTGAGAACGTTGGTCACTAAGCCCTAGCGGTTACCCACAATCATGGGATGCTCCCATGATCTCCGACATTCGCGTAGAAGTGGCTCTAACCCTATTTCTTCCACTATAAATAGGTTGCACGGGCAATGGATTATGGTATGCTCATTTCACACTCATCTCTTTACATACACACACTTATACAACCATAAATCATACTTACTCTCACGGGAGGTGGTTCGCAGGTCCTACCCGCATAATCACTTAACGTAGTGTTTTGTATTTCTTATTCTCAGGTGAAAGGCAAGTCTTGGTGAAACATACACCCTCATACCTTTGATCATCATCAAAGCCTGGTAGTGCAATCTTTTGTACAATCACTTGTTAGCATGTATACTTTGCTGTATATGGTATAATTACTTGGTGATGTATGTATATTTACCATTTTGACAGTTTGCATTTGCATATGCAGTTTAGGGGGTTGTTTAGAAAAACTCATTTTGACTTATAAAGTCAACAGATACCAAAAAAATTATTAACCAAACTGAATTGTTATGATCTTTTAAATTATCTTTTGTTTGAATTTGTAGTTTTGGTTTTGCTGTTTACATTGTTCAGTTTGCAATTGCATATGCAGTTTAGGGGGCTGTTTGGAATAACACAATTTGACTTATAAAGTCAATAGATAAAAAAAAAAAAAAAATAAAAATAAAAAATAGTATCCAAAATGCATTGTTATAACATAAGAACTACACACATATCAGTTAAATTACATTTAGCCTGAAAGACAACATAGCATTTCTTGCAGGTGATTCACTTGGTTAATTAACTAGCAGGTGATTCACTTGCTTTATGACTTTTGGTTACTTCACGTGGTGTTTGTCTTGGGCGTACTCCATTTGGTATTTGAGTTGCAGGTGGTTTACTTTCTTCTTCACCACTGCCCAAAGAAGCACCAACTCTAGTAGATGCACAAACATGTAGGCCTACTACATATCCACCACTATCTGTTGTAGTTGTGTTTTCTCTTGTAACACCACCTCTACCAATATAAGATGTGTATCCCCTTCTGCCAAGGTACACTAGACAAACACACCACATGAAATCTTTACAAAGTGGACGCCTTGCAAAAAAGGTCAATCCAACCCTGTTTTTAAACTGAACACATTGTTTTGAAACTGTATGCTATATATGAATGTTTTTATTGGCACTAAGTAACCATTGCCATGTCGAAGTCCCGATATCATGAACCATTAATCATGAGCGAGCGAACGCGAATAATGTGGATAGATCTATCGGGATTGACGAATCCTGTTTGTTTGACCAAGTCATGGCAAACAAAAGCACTCTATTTGAGAACTCTAGGTATAATGGCAAATTATCTACTAGGGCCACTATTATATTAAATCAACTGTTAACGTTTTGGTTGTCATGAGCGTAGTGCAATAATAACTGCTTTTTGCCAAAAATGTCATGAAGTCCTTTTGTGATTAACACATTTTAGTCATGTGCGCATGAAGTCCATCTGGTGTTAACACATTCGTAGTCATGAGCTTTGGTGTAATAATAATTGTTTTGTTTTTAACAATAGACGTGAGATCATAACTCACACTGCAAATTATGTGTTCAACTGATTAACTATAAACTCTATGAATTTCACTCAACCTTTGTGTTAACTATTTTAAGCATGTATCTCAGGTCCATAATGATCAAGGATGGCACGGAGGGGCACGGATACTCAAGAAGGCTATAAAACATATTTTATCATTCAAAAACTTATTTATGTAATTTGTAAACCATAGAACCACTGGTATCTCATTTTGTAAACTCTGGTATTTATATAATTTGAATGATAAATATTTTGAAATGACTCAATTAGAGTTCATTTTCTATTTTTATAACTGTTATGCCATGAAGTAACACTTAGTTTGAATTATGTTGCGTTCACGAAATTGGGGTTGTTACAACCAAATCCACCAAACCAACACCGCGTTATCAAATCCTAACTCATCCTATCTTGATACAGAGATGAGACAACCATGCGTATTTAGAGAGAGAGAGAGAGAGAGAGAGAGAGAGAGAGAGAGAGAAATAAGCATAGAAATAGATGAAATCTGCATGTGTTTTCATGCTATGAGGATTTGGAAAAGAAGACATGTATGTATTGAATAAGACATGTGGAACGGTTGGTTAGTACACCGACACATATGGATACCTAGTTTATAATGAAAACAGGCCAACAAATAATACTTAATCACCCAATTACAGCCCAAAAATGAAAATGACCCAATAAACTCTCAAACGACACAACCGCAAGAACCAAACGACATCCAACAGCCCAAAACGAAGCCGTTTAGTACTTTTCGGCTTCAACGGCGTCCTCTGCACGCCTAATGTATAACAGAGTAGGGCTGAGCAATCCCGACCGACGCCCGACTCCGACCGACAACGATTAACACAAACCGACCTTAACTCGGGATGGGTTTTCAGCCTTGTCGAGACTCGGGTCGGGTCGGGAGTCGGGATTGTTTCGGGATAACATAAAGAAAACCATACAAACCGGTTTGTTTCGGGACTCGAGTCGGGATTCGGGATAGAATCGGGTCGGGATTCGGTTAGAATTTTCAGCCTTGTCGGTTTCGGCCCGATGCTCAGCTCTATAACAGAGTATTGGGGGAGGAATATATAAAAAAAGAAAAGAATAGTTTGTATATTTTATGAAAATACAAAAAAGAAAAGAAGGACAGAAAGAGTGATTGTACAAAACTAGGATGGGGTAAAGTGTATACCCTAATATCTTAGGTGTATATATATAGCCCACTCGCCAACCGCTATCTATATTCAAATACTCCGTCCGACCGATTGGTTTTCCGTCAATCAATCGATGTATACTGTATATCACACTGTATCATACTGTAGCTAATTTATTGTAGTGTTTTAATTTATTATTCTTCAAATAAGATAAAGATGAATAAGGAGGGTCACGAATCGCCTCCTTATGTTTTAGCCAATAATAATAATGAACAACAACAACAAGAACAAGAAGAACAAGTACAAGTTATGGAATTGGATCAAGAAGAAGAAGAAAGTATCGATCTCAACGTTGAAACTGAAGAAGAAGATATAGAAGAAGATGATGATGATGATGATGATGATGAAGAAGAAGAAGATGATGATGAAGATGTTTATAAGGATTTAGTATTGTTACCTCAGGTTACTAGGTGGTTTGAACATGCTACGGGTAAAGATGATAATGGGATACAAGTCATGGACGTTCGACTTTCGACCGAATGTAAAAGATGTGTGTTTGATCTTTGTCCTATCTGTCTTAAACCTTGGACTCTTGATAAGATACATCAAATGTGGTATGTTGTTCTACTTTTATCATCATTGTTATTATTAATTTTTTAGTTGAAAGTTGTCAAATAATGTTTTTAAAAGGAATCATACTTGCTACCATTTGCTGCTTTTGTGGGTAGGGAACAATTTTTTTTTTCTTTCAAATTCCTTTTTATGGTACTATTTGACATTTTGCTTCTTCGGGAGGGGCAAAATGTTCAAAATTTGACAAAAAAAAAAATGATAGAATTTGAAAGAAAGTACTTTCATAAAAGAAAATTTTTGTTCTGTCACCCACATGGTGGCAAAACATGCTAAGTATGATGACCTTTATTGACGCTGAGTTACATTTAAATATCAGATATTTATTGCATTAAGTATGGATTGTCATTCCAAAGTTTGAAGCTTTTTCTTCAGTTTTTACTTGAAAAACAAAAGCTTTGATTTCTGGTTAGAAAACAACTCAGGTGAATTTTTTGGTCGCTTCTGATTACTTAAGCAATTGCACTGTGTATTCTAGTCAAATGCCTCATATAAATACTTTCTCCAAAGTCTAAAAAAAAAAAGTTCAGTTAGCTTTAGGACGGTCTATGCTCCTTGTCTTTGAACTACCTTTTGTTTTGTGAATTTAGGCTAATGTAAGGCTACTCGTAACAACGACCTCACCTTGTGTCGGTCTACCCCTTGGGGAGCATAGGGTCACTTTACTACGGCCAGTTGGTCATGGGCAGGGTGTTCTTGTCAGTTGTCACCCGTAGGGTCACCATTACTACTAGTCTAATACCTTCTCCAAGTGTCAATACACATATGCTTAAGTGTATGTAAAACTTCACATATGCTTATAAAGATTGCTTCTTGTTAGATTGATATTTGAGCACACATCTTCCTGATATCTAATAATCTAATAATCTAATAATCTAATCAGTGACTGTGATTCATTCGGGCTCCTGTTAAATTCACACTATTAACTTCCTTTTTGTGATGACTGCTGCAGCTGTCTTCCTTGTGGGCACATGTTTGGTATGTCATGTATAAAGCAATGGATGGAAAATCGTTCCCGTGACAAGGTATGTATTTCATCCACTGTGACTAGGGTTGTTAACGAGTCACTTTGGCCCAAGCTCATTAAACTCGAGACGAGCTTTATAATTTTTTTGCCCCGAGTCTCAAAAATAAATTAATACTTGATTAGTCTAACACGCCGAGCTTTAAAAAGATAATATTCTGCCTGCCTCGGCTCGGCACATTCGAAATCTCCTTTAATTAAACGAGTTGCTCGTTTGAGCTAATAGAGTTCAATCGAGTTTCAAACTTGAAATTAGTTAAGAGTGATGCTAGAACCACAAAAATTTTACAAAATGTTTTCCACACAATGATGTGTCAAGTAAACTTGTGGATGTATTGAATATTGCATATAATGGAGGGTGAGCTATCATCCTCACCCCTCCCATGTCACACGCCACCCCCACTGTGTCATCTTCCCCTCACCGCAAAAAGAGGGGAGAATGGTGAGCTCACCATTCATTTTTTGCTGTTGTAAGTGTGTGTGTGTTTGTATAAAGTTGGGTATATTTTGGAGATGAGGGGACTGGTGACCATTGTGCCTGAAAGGTAAGGAAAGTGATGTGTTGAATGGTGATGTGATGATGTGGCGGTGAGGGTTATGGTGACCATTGTGTCTAGCCTAAGAGAGAATTCAAAAGTAAGTAAAAGAATACCACTAACTATATGACAAATCATTTTTTGAAAAGTTGTGTGAATCCTTTATGGTTCTAGCATTCCTCATTAGTTTACATACATGAGCTTCGAGCTCAAACACGAACAAGGTAAATTTTATCGAGGTCGAGCTTAAGCTCAGTTATTAAAGTTTATTCGAGCTCGAGTTGATATCGCCGAGTATTCAATAAACTAGCCTAGCTCGAATAAGCTGCAACTCGAGATCCTTTAACACTCTTAACTGTGACTGCTAAAATCAACTTAATCTTACCAAAATTCTGATTTTTCTGATACTTGTCTTAAATAATTGTTGTTAGTGCCCTCAATGCTACAAATTCTTCACGTTAGAGAGTGTTAGGCTTCTTTATGCAACTCGCCTTTTCATTCCAGCTGCTGCTGTTCGAAAGGTAATCAATCTCTTTGTTAAAAGCAACCTTCATTTTCTTTATATACTGTGCAATGTCAAAACATTATTTTTGGTAAGTCTTGTTCGACTTTCGTTTCTGAAGAACTGTTTAAATATTTCATGCAGGCATCCATTAGACGCTTTTCATTCAGCAAAAAAGGATTCACTACATTTAAGCAATATGAACGGAAACTGCGGACAAATGCGTTAAACAATAGGTCTGATGTTTTGAAACAACGGGCTGATGTTTTGGGACGACAAAATGATGCTATGAAACGGCGGACTGAATTATTGAACCGAATAGCTGATGCAGAAAAACAGGCTGATGTTTTGGAACGGCAGAATGATGCTATGAAACGGCAGACTGAATTATTGAACCAGATGACTGATGAAGAAGAATGGGCTGAGGCATCAGAACAGCAGGCTGATGCAGAAAAACGGGTTGAGGCATTGAGACGTCGGGCAGATGCATTGGACCAGTGGGCTGATGAATATCTACGGATGGCTGATGCATATGGGCAGCAGGCAAAAGCATTGCGACAAGAGGCTAAAGCATTGCGCCAGCTGGTTGATTCATATCTGGCAAGTAAAAAGTTTTATAAACAAAGCTACAAGGAGTTTTTGGGTTTGCATGACAAGATGATCACCGAGTAATGTCAAAATATATAATCTCCAACATGTCAAAATATCAGTTACATTGCCATCTGAATCCAGTTTCTTATTTGGTAACTGATTGTATCAGTACTAATTATGCGTTTGTCTTGTTAGCGCAGATATTTAATATGAATTCTATTTGTATCCATATTAATATCTACATGTCTTGATATTAAATGTGAGTTCTATTTGTATCATATTAATATCTACATGTATTTTATAGAAATTGGAATCTGCTTTGAGTTTGAAACATGTATGTTAAGTTTGAGATATTATATAATGTTTACAGCAGCTTGAAGGCATTGTTACCTGCGGGACTCCACCTTCCCCATCATAGGCTTAACACAACAATTACTGTGGAAGTTGAAAGATCCGACACCTTTGACAACATGGCCGGTCACAATCTGTCGTCTTCTTTTTGCTTCTGTTTCAGTCGTTTGCTTTTGGTATTATGTACTACTGATTACTTTGTACAGACTAAAAAGTAAATGCAATTCGTGTCATACTTTTAAAGTTTTATAAAGGATTATTGAAAAAAATCTTCTTAGTTTGGCGCGAAGAACCAAATTTTGAGCTTGAGTTGTGACTCTGGGAAATATATGAACTTGAAAGAGTTCGTATGGCCTATAACTTATGAAGTTCATGAGCTCTACTAGTTCAACGTTTGTAATAATCAAAGTTTTCATTTGATCAAGAGATTAAGTTTGACTTGTTATATTCCAAACACTTAATTATTGAGCAATTTGATCACATGAACCTTAGGTAATAGAATAAATTTCGAAATATATGCATATGATATGTTTGAGAGATTGAGACCATAGAATTGTTTAGAAACATTAACACAATTGTTCAAATACCGTATTCGTGTGATAAAAGAGACACATTTTTTTTGGTAAAACGGTTACCATCGGTTAAATATTATTACTCCAAAAAAATAATTACAGGACAACGGGTGTGGGTGAATCCCACACCTCAGCCCAAAAATGTAAACCAAACACACCTACAGTACTTAAAACCTAAACTAGCATAAGAAAGACAAACCAATCTTATGATCAACAACTATAAAGACATAAGAATAAAACTAACATTTACTCTGACCACAAAGATTTATATCCATTGAGTCACAAAACGCGAGCTGTTCTGGATTTAAACCTTGCAGGTCATAAGTGTCATATAGATCAAAATCTTCATCCTCATGTAAAGTATCATTATACGAACCTCCACTCGTCATAAAATGAGAAGTCTCATCATAAACATCTTCAACTTATAATCACTATCACTATCCGAAAAAAACCACATTCCCAACCTTAGAAAATGTATTACCTGCCTTTTTTACCTCATTAACCATAACAGGTTTACGATTAGCCTCCTTTTGCATAGGAAGCGGCTTCCCATCACAACTCATAAGCACAAGCTTCCCCTCAACAATTTGACTTTCAAGCTTATTAATCTTTTCAACAAGGGATGTATTACTTGGACTGTCAAATGCATTAATGGTAACACTTGCCTGTTTACTTACAACAGGATCCACATCCAAATCACCAAGGGCCTCAAAAGCATTAGCCATGGTAATCACTTCAGCAACCTTGCTTGGTTAGTTAGATGCCTCCTTAGTAGTAGGAGGCGGATTCTTTGTATTCTTAGAAGCAACCAGCCGAAATTTCATATTCTTTGCAACTCCAAACACCCGCTTATATTGGAAGCCCTTTCGCTTGACAGTAGTGAACCCATTGTTCGACACCCCCTTATTAGCTCCTGAAGAGTTAGGAACACGTTTAAGAGGAGTTTTGGGACATTCCTCAAGAAGATGACCATATACCAAACATTTACTACATCGAGGAGGATCTCATTCATATTTTACACGAATGGTGTGTTTCCTATAACCTGTTCCATTGATATTATGAATAAAACCAAATGGCATTTGATTTACATCTAATGCTATTCGACCTATTTTATATTATAGTGGTAAGACTATAGTCTACAACAACAGGAGAAAGGAAAGCATACCAATATTCATGATAAGACCCTTACCTCTTTCTTTCTGCTCGATTTTTGACCCATTTTTTACCGAGTTGATCAACATAGTTTGATCGAGTTTTGATGGGCTAATATATGTCACTGGTGGAATATCGTACTATCCTTAAGTATCGCCACATAATTCTATTAAATGTTTCGCTGAATAAAATAATTCTAAGGTGGTGTTTGTTTTTCAAATTTACCTCTTAATCGAACTCATTCATACGCGGTTAGAGGTTTAGCCAAAAAAGAGTGTTTGTTTTTTTCATTTCATTAAAAGGCGATAAAATGCAATCAGTGCTAAAAGCGTTTGTCTTTTTTATCGTTAAAAGGCACTAAGAGGCATAAACCTCTTATTGAACTAGATGGGGAGATAATGTCTTAATACCTCTTCATGTATTCTTTTTCACTTTTTCTTTTTACCTTTTTCTTATTATTTTATTTCTTTTGTTATGATTTTTATATTTGGGTGTTTTTTTCCTTTTTTTTGTTTTTTTTTTCCTGACTCACTTTTGATTTTCGTATTAAAAGTATTAAATAGAATCATTGAACATGTTTTGTTAGATAAATAATGCATAAGATGATATGTGACAATTTGTATTTTGTTCAAATTGAAAGGTTTGGTTTCAGACTCAGAAACTCTAACGAGAACCATTTAGTTAATCGTTTTAAAAAGTTCAATTTCAACCCCGACACATTTATTTTTGTCAAATAAACATGAGATTTCGTGTTTAGTTCCAAATACTTTTAACTTTTAATTGATATATTAAAAATTCGTTTTTCATATTTAATAATGTTTATTCCTCGTGCCAATGCAATCGTTTTATATTTAAATTGTAAAAGATGATAGTTTAACACATTTAAACATTTTTACAAAAAGAGATAATTACATGGAAATGTATCTAACTTGCCACATTTTGTAGTTCTGTGTAGCCCACTATTTTTTGCATGATAGAGGGGAAGTGCTTCTTTCTTAGGAATCGTAAGCGAGTAAAATATGTATTCAACTTTTGAATTCACTTAGTTCCGTGTACTGGGTGACCAGTTATGTGTACTATTTGACCATTTTACCTTTCAATTTACACAACTGGCATAAAATTTCAGTTAACAACATAATAACATACTTAATAGACTTTCATTCACAAAAATTACACCATTACATCCACTATATTACTTGCCAATTAACATACCAAACAAAACACAGGTCAAAGAGAAAGATCCTAAGATAATGTAAAACAACTTATCATACAATTCCAACTTTTACTTTGTAGCCTTCAACTCATCTTCCAACCTTGACTTGTCCAAAGCGAGAGCCTCAATCATGTGTGCGGTATCCACATTGTTACTCAATTGTTTCTGCCTTTGAAAGAATCCAAACACCAAGTCTTTGTAGTATTCAGTTGGAAGATCATCATCGAGAAACTCATACACATTACAATCAGAACATTTTAAAAATCTCTTACCCGTATTCCTCCTTGTGGTTGAAGTTTGAACTCTTAATTGACGATTACACTTACAAAAGTGTTCAATCTTACCACCAATTAATCTGGATTGAGTTGAGGAGGATGAACTCATGATTTAGGGTTTTTTGAAATTTAACCGTTGGGGGAATTGGGGGGAAATGAGAGGGGGAATGTGTTTTAAAAGGATATAACGTTGTTTAAATAAACGGTTTAATAAAAACACAGGCGGAATTACTAATATAACGGGCATGGGTGATTAACTTGTGTCACGTCAAATTTACCCCGTTTCAGTGCTACAATAGAGTGATTAAGAAAGTTAAATGTTAGAATAGGAAAATCAAAAGTTTCTTGTATACAAAAGGAAAAGATGACAAGTTAGTTGATTTTTTAGATAATTTGCCCTTTTATAAATTACGATTGACTGTTTATTATAATAGTGGAGATATAGTTTTCTTAATGATCATGATTTGTGTGATGCACTCTAAGTTGCGAGAAAGATCATTAAACCATAGATAATCTTTTAGATGACATAATATATATGACCTATTTGCTTTTAAGCATCGTTAGACATGCCATTTTGCTTAAAAGATAAGACATAAGTTCCATTTTAAAATCATCTAAATATAAAAAAATATATAAAAACATAATATTCTCTAATTTTAATCCAGTAAATAAAATAAATTACCACATGTTACGCTGTTTGTTTTTTAATTGATTAAAATGTTGCTTTACTATTTGCCATTTGTAAGTCAACAAGTGTTTGTAAGATAATTATGTTCTTGCCATTATGTTTTCTTGAGAGATATGAATCCAAGTCACTTTAATAGTATCAATTCTATGTATAGCGTCCAAAATACAATGGTATGTTTCTGTTACTAAGGGACTATTTGGGATTGTGTTTATAGTTTATTATTTTTCTTGAAAAGAAGCTTTAACGGTTTTGTTTGGATGTAGAAAATCGCGATGCTTATTTGATATTGTGTTTGTGATTGTAGGTTTATTAACAGTGTCATCAAAAATGAATTATGACAAATTTACCCACAAGACAAATGAGGCACCTGCTGCAAGGTAGGAACTCGCAATGGAGGCCAGACATGCACATATCACAACTATCCACGTCGCCACAGCTTTAATCTCTGACCCTAATGCCATCTTCAGACAAGCAGTAAGTGTTGGAACATCACTAATAAAATTTGTTGTATTTTTATAGTGACCCACAAATTGGCAATTAGTGACAGTTTTTCTGTCACAAAGTCGTCTATAATGAACCATTATTTTGGTAAAGACACACCTATTCGCAATTTTGGCGGTTAGATCTACAGTATTAAAAAGGCTTCAATGGGTGAACCATCGCGACTGTTTGCATCAGTTTCAATTAGCGACGGTTATTCTGCTGCTAGGTCGTCGCTAAAGCGTCGCTAACTGCAGATTTTTGTGAACCATCGTGACTATTACGAATAGAAGTGTCTCTAAGGCCATTTGAAGGGGTATTGTGACTGTTTTGAAGGGTCACCATGTGCCTATAAATAGAGGACGAATTTGCCACTTTGGAATCATCAAAAACACATAAACCTCATCAATCTCCATCACAATAACATATCAGATTCGCTAGATTCAAGTTTATATACTTGGATTGATTGTCGTATCCTCTAAGCGATTCGTACTAGATAGGGCGAATTTACATTTAAGGACACCGCTTTGAGGCCTCAATCACGTTGTTGTAATATTTCATATTTGTTTATATTATTCCTAACAATCTAAAGCGAAATTTCAAAGATGGATCAGCGATGCGAAACCGCATGTTGAAAAACACGAAAAGTTCAAAGGTGCGATTTTCGTCGTTAGCAACAAAAGATATTGTTTTATTTGACAACACTGCATGTATCAAATGTTCTCACGGATCCTGAACCAACAGATCCGTATGTGGAAGGACAAAATGTTCCTAATGAGGCACAAGTGGCAGAATATGAAAAGGCCGCCTCACTTTGGAATCATAATGAATATAATTGCAAAAATTATCTTCTGAATGCTTTAGATGATCCTTTGTATGATATTTATTCTACCTTTGCAAGTGCAAGGGACATATGGTGCAAAACCCGTTGTGAAACAAGTGGAAGAACTCCAAATCATTGTCCATGAATTGGAAGTAGAAGGCATGGGTATTAACTCTAACTTTCTTGTTGGTTCTATTATTGAAAAATTACCTCCATCTTGGAAAATTTTTAAGTTATATCTTAAACATTTGGTGACGATATGAGTTTTGAGCAACTTGTTCTTAAAATTCGTCTTGAGGAAGATAACGGGATGCGAGGAAAAGGCGATGCAAATTCAATAGAACCAAATGCGAACATGGTTGGAGAAAGCTCTTCCAAATCAAAGTCCAACCACAAAAACAAAGGCAAATATGGTGGTGGTTCTGGACAGAATTCTTCAAAAGATAAAAAGAAGGATTACACCCAACAAAAGAGCAACTTCAAGAAAGTGTATCATTGTTGGGTTTGTGGGAAACCTGGTCATAAAGCCAAGGATTGTCGCCACAAGAAAGAACATGGAGGGGGAAATTCTGGAGGAAATTCCAACTAAGCAAACCATATGGAATCTCCAACACAATTCTTTGGAGTAATTGAAGCCTTCTTGACCACGAATGATGTTGATTGGTGGTTTGATCTTGGTGCAACAAAGCACATATGTAATTCAAGAAGGATGTTTGTATCTTACCAAAGGTGAATGAAACCGAACCGATGTTCATGGGGAATGGAACTTCTTCAAAGATTGAAGGAAAAGGCAAAGTCATATTGAAGTTGACTTCTGGAAAGGATCTTGTACTCTCAAACGTGTTGCATGTGCCCAACATCACCAATAATCTGATTTCTGGCCGTATTCTTAGTAATAAGGGATTTAAACTTGTTTTTGAATCGGATAAATTTGTAATCACTAAGGGTGGTGTGTATGTTGGAAAGGGTTACCTTGATCAAGGACTCTTTAAACTAAGTGTTATGGCGATGATAATGTTATTAATAATAATAACGCAGCACGGCACCGCTTACATGTACATGATTGATCCTTCTTTTTTATGGCATTCTACATTAGGCCATGTTAATTTTCGTTTCTTGCAAAGAATGATAAACTTAGGCATATTGCCTAAATGCACAATGGATAAAATATCCAAATGTGAAATATGTGTTGAATCGAAATACACAAGTCATTCACACAAATCTGTAGAAAAATCAAATGAAATACTTGGTTTAATCCATACAGATTTATGTGATTTCAAAGCAACACCCAAAGAGGAGGAAAGAATTATTATATTACTTTCATTGATGATTGCGACAAATTTTGTTATGTGTACTTAATAAATACCAAAGATGAAGCCTTGAATATGTTTAAGACATATAAAGCGAAGTTGAAAATCAACTAGACAAAAGATCAAAATTCTAAGGTCCGATAGAGGAGAAGAATATGAATCCAATAACTTTCTTTGAATTTTGTTCTACTTATGGTATTGTACACCAAACAACCATACACCCCACAACAAAATGGCGTGGATGAGCGTAAGAATAGAACATTGAAGAACATGATTAATTCAATGTTAATTACTTGAGGGCTCTCATAGTCTATGGGGTGAAGCATGTCTTCTTTGCAAATCTGATGTTGAATAAAATTCCTCATAAGAAGAGTGACAAATCTCCATATCAATTATGGAAAGGAAAGCAACCTTCTTATAAAAGGATGAAAGTGTGGCGTTGTTTGGCAAAGGTTCAAACTTGGACCAAAAACAGTTGATTGTGTTTATCTTGGTCCGGCAAAGAATAATGCTGCTTATAGGTTCCTGGTTTACAAATCCAATGTAGAAGACATAAGCAACAACACAATTACAGAATCTGTAGAAGCAGAATTCTTCGAGAATACCTTTCCTTATAAGGATAAAGAGAAACAAATCTCAAATCTAAGGAAAAGAGTATTAGATGATCAATTGTCTCAAGAAAAAAGAGACAACAACTCTAAGGTTCCACAAGAGAATGATGAACCTAGAAGAAGTAAGCGTGCAAAAGTCTCTAAAGACTTTGGACTTGATTATATGACCTATATTGTAAATGAAGAACCACAAACATATAAGGCTGCTATGGACTCATCAGAAGCACCTTATTGGCAAGAGGCTATTCAAAGCGAAATAGACTCAATTGTGCATAACAATACATGGAAATTGGTTGATCTTCCTTCGGGACATAAACCAATAGGCCATAAGTGGATCTTCAAAAAGAAACTAAGACCTGATGGCACCATAGGAAAGTATAAGGCTCGTTTAGTAGCCAAAGGATACCGTCAAAAGGAAGGTCAAGATTTCTTTGATATTTATTCACCGGTTACAAGGATAACCTCTATAAGAACGTTAATGGCTATAGCAGCAATTCACAACCTGATTATACATCAAATGGATGTGAAGACTGCGTTCTTAAATGGTGAATTAGACGAAGAAATCTATATGCAACAACCTGAGGGGTTTGTTGTCAAAGGTCAAGAGCATAAGGTATGTAAATTGGTTAAATCTCTTTACGGCCTTAAACAAGCTCTAAAGCAATGGCATGAGAAGTTTGATAACACTCTATTATCAAATGGATATCAAATAAATGAATGTGATAAATGTGTTTATGTTAAACAATACAAAAATGCATTTGTCATCATTTGTTTATATGTAGATGATATGCTAATTATGGGAACAAATATGGATGTAATTAACCAAACCAAGAAAATGCTTCATTCATCATATGATATGAAAGACATGGGAGATGCTGATGTCATTCTTGGTATACGAATTCAAAAGAATTCCAATGGATACATCCTTACCCAATCTCATTACATTGAGAAAACCCTTAAGAAATTTGGGCACTATGATGATAGACCGGTTGTAACTCCATTTGATCCTAAGGTTCAATTAAAGAAGAACAAAGGACAAAGTGTATCACAGTTGCAATATACACAAGTTTTAGGAAGCTTGATGTATATAATGAATTGTACACGACCGGATTTGGCATATAGTGTAAGTCGACTCAGTCGATACTCACATAACCCTTGTAGAGATCATTGGGATGCACTAGTAAAAGTGCTTCAATACCTTAAGCATGCAATGAATTATGGGTTACATTACACTAAATATCCTCCAGTATTAGAAGGATTTTGTGATGCCAACTGGATTTCCAACCATAATGAAGGCAAGTCCACAAGTGGATATGTATTTACACTTGGTGGGGATGCTATATCATGGAGATCATCTAAGCAAACTGTGAATACCAGATCAACTATAGAAGCAGAATTTGTAGCTTTAGACAAAGCTAATGAAGAAGCAGAATGGCTTAGAAGCTTTCTAGAGGGTATTCCCTTGTGGCCAAAACCTGTGACTACTGTATGTATACATTGTGATAGTATGGCTGCTCTTACTAGAGCAAAGAATCATATCTATAACGGCAAGTCAAGACATATAAGACGTCGCCACAATACGATAAAGGACTTGTTAAGAAATGGAATCATTTCCATCGACTACGTTAAGTCAAAGGAAAATATAGCAGATCCTTTGACAAAAGGCCTTTGTAGAGAACAAGTCATATTTACATCGAGGGGTATGGGCTTAAAGCCTACACAATGAGTGATTACTCAACGGAAACCTAACCTAGCAAAATTGGAGATCCCATGGTCTAGGTTCAATAGGAAAACTAGTTGAGGAAGACTCAAAAGTACTAACACACAGGTATGCCCATTCCTAAGATGAATTTTTGTGTGTTTTTTCGTTGATGATTAAGGGTTGAGTTTTAATTCTTAATAATGCTAATGGCTTTTTACAGTGGAATACTGCAGAATATTCTTGATTGGCATTACCTATATGAGATTAATGTGTGGTCGCATCTTTGGAACCAGATGGCTAAGTTCTCTAAAATTCTCATGAATAAGGATATGTTCACGACCAAAATGAACACAACGGTAAGAATCTGTTATTGCACAAATATAATATGTGTGATACTTATTGTCTCGATTTACTACAACACGTGGCTTGTCCAAGACTTATGTTCACTATCCACAAAGTAGATCCGATATGTACTCACTAGGATAGGTTCAAGTCCAAAAGACACCTAATTTGATGCATGTCACATTACATTTGATGGAGATAGAATAATAAGTAACTTTATATTATCTTATTTCTATTCAAATGTGGGGTATTATTGGTGTTTGAATAGAAAATGTGGGTTATTGTTGGAACATCACTAATAAAATTTGTTGCATTTTTATAGTGACCCACGAATTTGCAATTAGTGACAGTTTTTCTGTCACAAAGTCGTCTCTAATGAACCATTATTTTGGTAAAGACACACCTATTCGCAATTTTGGCGGTTAGATCTATTAAAAAGTCTTCAATGGGCGAACCATCGCGACTGTTTGCATCAGTTTCAATTAGCGACGGTTATTCTGTCGCTAGGTCGTCGCTAAAGCGTCGCTAACTGCAGATTTTTGTGAACCATCGTGACTATTACGAATAGAAGTGTCTCTAAGGCCATTTGAAGGGGTATTCTGACTGTTTTGAAGGGTCACCATGTGCCTATAAATAGAGGACGAATTTGCCACTTTGGAATCATCAAAAACACATAAACCTCATCAATCTCCATCACAATAACATATCAGATTCGTTAGATTCAAGTTTATATACTTGGATTGATTGTTGTATCCTCTAAACAGTTCGTACTAGATAAGACGAATTTATGTTTAAGGACACTGCTTTTGCAGGCCTCAATCACGTTGTTGTAATATTTCATATTTGTTTATATTATTCCTAACAGTAAGCAATGCACGTGGTGTCGAAGCTGGGAATTCAGCTAAAATGTTCTTCAATAAAGCCTTAAAGAAACTCCCATTCCAGTCACATGCTCCTGATCACGTTTCCGCAAGTAGATCTCTGACAAACGTGATCCGTAATGCTTAGAAATTGCAGAACAAGTCCAGGGATACGCATTTGGCGGCTGATCAGTTAATTTTAGATCTTTTACAAGACTCACACATCACTGATTTTATGAAAGAAGCGGGTGTTAATGCGTCTTGTGTGAAAAATGAGGTTGAAAAGTTTAGAGGGAAAGAAGGGAAAATGTAGAGTGCTTCTAAAGATACCAAATTCCAAGGGCTCAATACTTACAGTGTTGATCTTGTGGAGCAATCTAGCAAGCTTGACCTTGTGATTGGGCGAGATGAGGAAATCAGAAGAGTGGTTAGGATCCTATCTAAAGGATTAAGAACAAACCGGTCTTAATTGGTGAAACTGGTGTGGGAAAAACCGCGGTTGTCGAAGGGCTGGCTCAGAGGATATTAATCTTGCTGATGTGCGCGTTGTAGCATTGGGTATGGGGGTGTTGATTGCGGGTGCTAAGTATAGAGGTGAGTTTGAGGAAAAGCTAAAAGCGGTCTTGAAAGAACTAAAAGAAGCCGAAGGGAAGGTTATATTGTTTATTGATGAAATCCACTTTGTGCTTAGGGGCGGGTCATACTGAAGGGTCAATGGATGTTGCGAATCTTTCTAAGCCTATGCTTGCTAGAGGTCAACTGAGGTGTATTGGTGTGACTACGTTGGAGGAGTACAGGAAATATGGGGAGAAAGATGCTGCATTCAAAAGACGTTTCCAACATGTTTTGGTGGCTGAACAGAGTGTTCCAGATACTATAAGCATTCTCAGAGGGTTGAAAGAAAGATATGAGGGCCATCACGGTGTTTGGATTCTTGATCGCACTCGTGTGGTTGCTGCGCAACTTTCAAGCATATACCTAACAGGATGTTTTCTACCTGATATGAGGCCCTCTTGGACCTAGATATACAATTAGGGTGAATGCTGAATATACGTAACAAACTTTCTTAAATTAACTAATATATGTAACATACTTATTTTATTTTCAAAATGCGTAATATACTTTCAAATCTTTACCAATATACGTAATATTGACAGTTTACCACTTTAAAAAGTTATAATAATGGTCCTTGTCGTTTGCGTTGACTTTCACCGTTAGTCCTTTAACATTTTTTCACTTAAAAAAGTTATAGTAATGGTCCATGTGGTTTGCTTTGACTTTTACCGTTAGTCTTTTGACTTTCATCTTTTTCATACACGTTTTTCATAACACAAAAGACAAGGACCATTACTGTAACTTTAAAAACCGATAACCTGTCAATATTACGTATAATGGTAAGGATTTGAAAGTATATTACGTATGTTGAGAATAAAATAAGTATGTTACGTATATTTGTTAATTTAAGAAAGTTTGTTACGTATATTCAGCCTTCACCCATACAATTATTACATATAATTGGTTTATTGAGAATTTTGCTTATATACATAAGTAAATATGTGATCCTAGTTTTTATTCATGTTACCTTTGAGACGTCTAACTTTAAAACAGCATATAAGATCAATTAGTAGTTATGCTTAATTAGCTAAAATATAATTTAAAATAATCCTAGCTAGCATGTTTCAAGTTTCTAAAATGGGCAAATGTTTTATAAAGGTATCATACTTGCCACTTCTTTTTTTTTGTATCGAACAAATTTTTTTCCTTAAACGGGTATTAATCTTTCAAATTCAGCCTTCTTGGGGTATCTTGTGACATTTTTGCCCCTCTCAACTAATAGGAGTTTTAATATTTTGAAGGGCAAAAATGTCACAAAGTACCTCGAGAAGACCGAATTTGAAAGATAAGTACCCGTATAAGGAAAAAAAATTTTGTCCGATACTCAGAAAAGATGGCAAGTATGATACCTTTATAAAACATTTTGTTGAGTGAAACACAATTAAAATCAGTTTGTACTACTTTACAAATTATGGGTTTTTGCTAATAGCAATCCTAAGAGTTATTGTTAAGACTTTGAATTATTACATATGAATTAATGAATGATTCTCATTGGATGCTTTATTTTCTTACAACTCACCTCTATACTAAAAGAAAACAAAACAAATTCACAAGAAAATTCCCACAATAGGAGCGAGGTATGGAGCTATAATTGTTGAGTGAAAGATAGGAATCTATACAAACAACCAACATAAAACAAATTGCCTTGCAATAACAACAATAAAAAGTCTTTGATGTTGGGCTTCCAAAAAATATATGAGAAATGAAATGACGTTTGCCTTTGGGTCAAACAAGAAATTTAAGTTTATCTTCTGTCTTAAAAGACTATCTAGTTTTCCTTTGAAGTCCCACCGTCATTGCATCACAACACAAAAGCCAAAGCAAGCAGCTGATCTCTTAGGGCCCGTTTGATTTGTGGGATTAGCTTGAGTTTAGGATAGAATAGTGGACCTCATCTCATTTTTACCCGTTTGGTATGATTCGGGTTTGGACTTAGTCCTAAATATTTAAGAGTGTGATAAAGTAGGGTAGAGTGATAGGTTTTATGACAACAAATGAGACCCACCTCATTTTGTCTCTCTCTCTCTCTCTCCTTTTATCTTTTATGTAGATAATTTATAAATTAAATTTTAAAATATAAAATAATCTTAAATATTTTTCTCTCTCTTACATTAAATCGAAATTCAAATCCTTATCCTAATCAAAATCAAAATCCAAATTATAATCCTAAACTCACCTACAAACCAAACCAAACGGACCCTTAGTAAATGCAGAAAATGAGAAATGAATGAAGTGGTGAGGAAGAGTTATGGATTAAATTTCAAGAAGCTTTATACAAAGAATGAAGTAAGGAAAGTGTGACTGAATAGTCATTTAAACATGATGTCTTTTTGAAAAAAAGATAGCGTAACGTTATGTATATTTTTGAATTACTTGTAAGAGTCCTTGAGCAACACCATAGACTATATAACATAAGTAACCAAACATCAGTTTGTACTACTAGAATATATCTTAAGCAACACCAGACTGCATCTCATTGCATCTCATCTCAGAGATTAAAATCTTAAAACAGAGTAGATTAAGACAACATAATTTTCCTACCATTACTTCTCGTAAACGAAACTCTACTATACTTGCCAGGTCACACTAAACTTCCCATTTAGTTTTTCTTTAGAGCCTTTGCCCGAAGCACCTTGCGCCTTTCCTTCTCTTCCCTCCTACAAGGGAGAAACAAAACAAAATAAGCATCAAAAAAATAATATAATATTCTTTTTGCAGATCTGCTCTCTTTTGTTTGATAGCTGTTACCTTAACCTCTAAATCTGCATAATAGAACTGTTCTCGAACATGGCAAATGGAAAAACGAATTCTAAAATAGATGTAACAACATTATTTGAGGCATAAATTTTATGTTGACACATTATTATCATGATCCATTCTTTCTCACCCTATTTCTAACTACAATCAACTTTTAATACATGACACATATAATCCAAGTTTGGCGAAATCCTACAAAAATCTTAAATAAGTTTATGTTATATTTCAACCCTAGTGGAGTTTTATTTCATTTTGCTTCTTGGACGATCTAACAAAATAGTTTGGACTTATTAAAGTTGTATTGAGAATGAAGGGAACAATATACCTGTTAGATCCAAATATTTCCGAGAACGTCCATTACAACGATTGAATATAAAAAACTAATCAAGATCTTGTCTTTTCTTGGTTTCTGAAATGATGAAACACAGTAAGTAACCTTGATTAGTCACATATGATGTGTTCTGCTTTTGAGAAAAACTAAAACGACAGCAACATAAAACAGCACGAGTGTACTACGTACCTTGGAGATGGTGGCAGATGACGTCACTCGAGGATGTACGGTGGCCATAGAAGTAGCCGGCTGTAGTTCTTTACTGTTGTGTGAGAGATTTAAAAAGCTGAAAATGTTGTGAAAGAAAGTGATGAGGGGATAAAGATAGTTACTTGGTTAATGATGATGGTAGGTTTGGTTTTTACTTCAACTCTCAATCAAATATTTAATAGGGTGAAGAAGATACGTAGATAAATAGAAGGGGTGGTTTGGTGAGTTTGGTTGAAGTTATTTACCACCATAATAAATGTGTAGCGTATAGAATGTAGATGAGTGGTTTTGTGTATTTGTGGGCTTTTATTAATTGTTTTGTTTATATACTTTGATAAATTATGCTATGTTTTGTATTATTTTTTTGTAACTGATGTATGTTTTGGATTATACTTAGAAGTTCTCATTTACTTTATAATTGAGGTTCTTTAGATCTGTGTGTTAAACCAAGAGAATATCAGTAGAAAAGTATTTTTGTTCGAATTGATTAATGGTAGTTTATTGACAAAGCTAATATGTATTTATGCTTATAAATAGTTGCATGTATTATTTTTGTGAGGAATTAAAACAAAAATTGTGGTAGTTGAGGGGAATACTTGTTGATGTGAGATCGATCGAGTTTGAAAGATGTAACTATTCTAGGTTTGTGTGTGAAAGAAACGAGTAATATGTACCACTAAAATGGTGGCGTAAGAGTGTCCCAACAAAACCAATTCATGCAATAATGCAACTTTGGATGTTTTGGTACGAAACATAATGCTTAAATTATCACGGTAACAGATGTTAGCAAAAGATTTAGTCCGTGTTTAGAAAGGGCTCTTACCAACGGTGAAAGAAATTAAACTTCGTAAAACCGTCAAATACGACAAACACCATCTCTTTTTTTGACATAACCTATCTTCCACCCACTATAACCCACGGTCTCAATCGATAACCACCACCCAACTCAAAAACGTGACCAGCACAAATCAAAAGTGGAGTACTCGCTCGAAATTCTTGACCATCGTAGTTAATCTTTAACAACATGACCACTTTATCAAACCTTCGTAGAAACAAACCTCTTTGAATTCTTTGTGCTTTCAAGTACACGAAAGCGACTAAACCATGTTGTTGACTTAAAGGACATGACACAACACAAGTCTAGGCTGAACACAAGTAGAAAACGACTTGTGTTTCTAGTGATTTAATGAATTCAGCTACACTACATTAAACAAAGTTCCAAACTTCCAACCACCATCTTATTAATTGCATCCATCATTAGAAGTTTACTTGCACGGTTGCACCCGAAAAAAGTCAAAAAGAACACATTACACATCGTATATCTATGTAACACAATATATGGTTAAGCACTTGTTCTTTTTTAGTCAAGAACGTTGTCTACGATATGAATGATTAGTAGATGTGAAAAACAGTTATTTGATCATTTAGGATATCCTAGAATCGGTGAAGTTTTATATACGACAAAGCTGTTTTGGTGGCATCATTGACTGGCTACCAAAAAGTTGATCATAGAATTATTGATTTGATCTTTTGTTAACTTCCAATAACGTTTACTTTCTTTTGTCTGTTACACTCGTTAGGTCCATGATGAATTCAAGGCAAGGAAGTGGAAGTTTTCCAATTTGAACCCTGTTAATACCTGTAGACTGTCTCAAACTCAACTGCTTTCTGGAAAAGGAACGCTAGATGGAATTAGGCTGCTGGAAAACATGGGGAACCTGTTATGGTCACTCGTTTGGTTTATACATATGAGCAGAAAAAAGGTAAACCAAAACCTCATGTCAGCATTGACCCAACGAGAATGCATTACAAGCCTTTCGACGGTCCAAGAGAGACATCAACAAGCCTGAGTATCTTCAAGATTATGTTGTTTAGGTTATGTCATCTTTTCATTCAGTTAAGAATAGAAACGTGAACCATAGTAGTGAACAATAGTAGTGGTCAACGTGGTAGAAGTCCGTGTGTTTACACACCTCAATTGGTGCATTCATTGATCTCTTCCATCATGTCGGAGGGTATTAGATCCAAAAACACCACATATCGTCTTGAAGAAGCCATTCAACAACTCACCGAAAATCCACATCAACACGAAGACAAAATCCACACTAGAAGCAACACGATGACCCACAACAACACTTTCCACATCCACACCAGAAGCAACACCACGACCCAGACCTCAAGACCCACAGAAACCCAACTACCGACATCTACACAATAGAAGCAACCCGGCGACCCCCAAAACCCACGACCCACATCCACACTACCTCCTGAGCAGCGACCACAAACTCACTCAACTAGACTAACATCAGCACTTCCCAAACTAAAACTCAAATATTCATATTGCTTAACCGAACTTCTCCTCTTGCAACAAACACTCAAGTGGCAAGACTGGAATGTAAATATGAATATTCAAACTCTGCACAAGTAAGCGTGATAATGAAGAAGGGTCAAAATGATTGAATGTAAGAATAATGCTTGGATAGCATGACATCCAAAGTACTACAATCCTTAGAGTGCTTGTTATAGCATGACATCTAAAGTAAAAGTCAACTGCATCGCAAGTGACCCATGACACTTTCATTGGGCATACAACGGTAAGCAAGTAATCTTTCATCTGGATCTCCAGTGAATCATCACCAAAGTATAGAGGTGATGTAACATCAGGTAACATCATTTATTTGGTGGAAAATGGAACCTTTAGGTTTCTAGAAGGAAGGCGATCTGCCAACAAAAAATAATGAGACTGAGGAAGAAATGTCCTATGGCAAGAAAGTTTATATTCAACTAATGAAATAAAATATGTTAACGAGTAAAATGCAACTATAATGCAACTGCATGCTGAACCATTATATAGCAAGAATGCTCTGTGTACTCTGATCTGACTAAACTGGTCCTAGTGTTTGATCAACAAATGATTCTACTTAAACCATGTCAGTACTTGTTAAAGATTGATACGAAACAACCAACCAAATCCTCTCAAGAAAACGGAAAAGTATTTAATTTTATTATCACCCAGAGAACTACAATCGACATGAATATCCTTAAGCCCTACCACTTGGCACTATTCTGCATGTCAAGAATCAAGAATCTGTAATATTTTATGCATGCTCCATCGACAAACATGCACAAGAAAAACATTGAGTGTGTTTGCGGCCAACCTGAACAAGACGTATGCTTTACATGTTTCAACCCAGACTCATATTAACCGGTTACCTAACTAGTCCAACCAGACCATTTGGCCACAATACTAACCTGGTTGACACAAGTTGACCATGTATGCTAGACCAGAAGGCTGCATTAAGCATAATTAATCACTACAACGCCCTTGATAAAGTTTCAGAACTATTATAAATGTATTTGAGGAGCAACTAGTAAGCATTCGCAAATGGACCTTGAACATAGAATGGACAAAACTACCATAATGGTAAGTACAGAGGGTCTAGTGATAACTTCTGATTTACTCCTTTTCCTTTTCATTGACTTTTCAGAGTCAAACTAACCACTTTTTTGCATTACATAATAGTCAAAACTTAGTCGCTTTTTATACAAAAATGTAACCACTTTAAAACGTATAAACACTATAACTTTTATGCAAAAACACGCCGAGAATGTAGAGCTACAAATTATAGAAATGTTTGATTCAACGCCATTAAGTTTGACATTGAAAGTAAAAGTCAACAGTTACATCTTAAGTGACCCACACACCACTAAAAGCCAAGATCCGTGAGTGAAGAAAAAGAAGGTTCACAACCGAACATCACACTAACCTATACTTGTATGTTAAAAAGTACAATGTGCGACTTAATCTAACCCTATATTAATATGTTCAAGAGAGTACTTTCATCTTCAAGTACAAGACCACAATCAATCATTCAAGTACATGACCGTAATCAAACTTAACAAAGCTCACACGAGCATATGACATATCATAGGCCAGCATCATAGAAAAGATAAACATAAGCACAATCAAATCATCAACATGATTTCCTAGCAGGAGGCAGACTTGATAAGCAAAAACTTAAGATGTAAGATAAGATATAGCACTAAACAAGTTTAGCACCAAAGATTAATAAGCTTGTGACTAGGATTCATAATAGCGTGCAATAACTAGGTTTTACAGTTAACACAAGCATTGTTTAGAGTCTGCAGAATCAAAGTCATTATAGAGTAACTAATTTAAACGCATAAGGAACGTGGTCTAGCCTAAAGAACAATTGAAGTGCCATCAATCAACAAACTTCATCACCTTTACCATGATCAAGTATTAGCTCTTTCCAGTCTTCGCTAAACCTGAAGCAATCTCACCAAGAACCTTCAAATTGATGGAATTACAAAACCTTTAGTTTTTAAACGAGCGAGAGTCTGGCAACAAAAGATAACATAAGATGAGAACTGATTATTATCAAGTCAAAATGAAAACGGAATTGTTGTGATTCATACAAGTGACATATCCAAACAACCGCAATTCTCAAAGTAAAAAAGAAAGTTGTATGTACCTCTAAACATAATTCCCCAACTTTAACCTCCTTAGCATGGGCAAGGTTAAGTAAATGTCCTTTAAGCATCTCTTCGTTCAATTCTTGCAATTCATGTATGTCCACGGGCTGAAAAATCTCTTCTTAGAATAATTTAGTTCAGCTTTAATTAGCGAGGATAAATTTAGCAACATAAGATCCTTCAACATCAAATCTCCTTTGATTGCTAGTGTCAAAACATAAGGAGCATTTATTTGGATGGTAAAATAGAATCTGGATCTTGGTATTCAAAGAACCCCAAGTTCTTAACACTCTTGTTAGTAGTAATGTCAATCCGCTGATAACCATAGCCACGAGCCAACTCCAAAGTTTCCAAAGAGGACATCCGGATAAAATATTCTCAATCATATCTTCGTCTAAAAATCCGTTAATATGCAAAGTCCTAAGGTTTTCCCAACTAATGACACCGCTCGTTCAAATTTGCACCGACACAAGCTAACACGGATAAAACTTGAACAGGTGAAAAGAAGTCGGGTAAAATAAACCCATAGGACCCAAAAGGCAATCGTTGGTTATATAAAATCAACCTCTTGAACATCGCGACTAATAGCACTACGAATACAATTGCTGACATGAGTCTGGTCGTCGTAATAGGCGCAGTTTGAGCTTGTTGACTTGAGTCGACTTAATATGATTCTTTCGACGGAAGAATATAATTGGGGATATTACGGTTAGTTAAATGTGTAAAGGAAAGATTAAGCTCGGGCCAAAGATGCCGCCATCTTTTGGAAAGAGTAGCTGTTCTTATGGCGTATTTTGTGTCATCTAAGCGAGACAGGATTTCAACAAGTAAGCAGTCTGGTAATGAACTTATCCGATCTTTTCTTCTTCTAATGCCATGGCAGCCAGCCGCTTCATCTCACTAAAACAAACACACAGTTTACTTACCCTAAAAGTAACGTTCCGCCTACAAGAGATCGAAATAGTTATAATCAGATTGAGTTGCCCAAAATGTATTATTCGACTATTTAGCCGATTACTATGTTGAACCTTGCAAATCCAACAAACGCATAATCACATAAACATATATAACCATGCATGACCAATATCCCAATCTACTACTAGTATAAGCACAAGTAAACAATAAATATAGCAGATATTTAGAACAAACTGATGGGTCAATATAAAAGTGAGCAGAATCAATACAACAAAATAATAAAAGGTAGGTTATAAAATTCGTGAATTAAGTGAGGAACAGTACCTGAATGTTGCTGCAAAAAGAGAGGTTTTTGTTGGAGTTTAAATTCTGATTCCATGTTTGTTTCTAGGCCTATGTTCTTCCCCGGGCTAGTTATAAATTGGGCCCATGGTTATTTTACTTTCAAAATTTATAACTAAGACAGTTTACTTTATGTATTAAGCAGTTGTATTTTAAATATAAATTATTATAACTAATTGTATATTAGTGTCTCAATAACTTTGTAAAGTTTATCAATCAGTGGCGGAGCCAGCCACAGTTATAAAGTGGTTCCTTAACTTGATCAAGGCAAAAGAAACAACGGCTCAACTAATCGGTACGGATCAAGTCGATCGGGTCTAGTATAACACAAATATATTAATACGAAATAAAGCATCGACCTTATATAATAAATAATAGTTAAAGTTTTACATGTGTCGTGAAAATTAGACCGGGCATCAAACAATTAATTAACGTTCTATGGTTTAATTGATTAGTCTTCTCAAAATTGCCATGTATTTACATTACAAGCAGTAACATAAATCTCTCAAAGTTATATTAAAATAAGATAAATGATACATAGGCCTAAAACATGGACCAAAAGTGTTGGCAAGATCCTAACTGGCCGCAGACGTGAACCCGCTTATTTTTAACCCGTCGGGATCTTGACAGTGTTTTAGGTCCACTTTTGGCGCATGATCATTCTCTTTAAATAAATATTTAAAAAGACATGTGCCCACTATGATTCATTAGTTATAGTACTGTATTTGTTGGATAAAAAAATTGTTAAAATATATTCTAAATAATGAAAAGTTGAAACATCAAAAAAAGCAAAAACCACGATAAGAAAAGAGGGCCCAATCATTTTCTTGTTTCTTCTTCACCCCCACAACTACAGTACACATTGGTTTTTATTTCTACAACTGGCCGTTGACCATTCTTTCTTTTCTTTAACCTTTAGATTTCAACAATCTTTTGCTTACGTTTGTTTTCTTTACCTCCATTCCTTCTTTCTTTCTCACCAAGGTGGTTCTGGTATATTTACAAGGTGGTTCCCGATTTTCTTTACATATCTCGTGGGAAGCGTGTACACTTTATTTATGAAAACATATTACAATCACAATAAATAAATTAACAAAACAAAATAACATGAAATTAAATAATGATGAGAATGGGGTAGAAGTAAGAGACTCTATAATAATAAATAAAACGAAAGCGGTAAAAAGGTCGTGAACGAAGCGAAGACTAACTAACTCTGCTTAAGCCTTCGAAGCGGATCCGCGATGTTATCCTTTGACTTCACATAGTCAATTGAGATAACTCTGCTGAGAGTAGTTGTCGATCGAATTATGTCGACGACGGATATGTCGGACTTTCCATTATACATTATGCTATGAGCTCGCCAATTGCCGATTGACTATCACAATGTATACTAATGGCGTTACGGTTTAGGCCACTTTGGTATGTCCTCTACGAGTTGACATAGCCATTCCGCCTCTTGTCCGCATTTATCTAACGCGATAAATTCGATTCCATCGTGGACTTAGCTATAACAGTTTGCTTGGAAGACTTCCAAGATATAGCCGCTCCTCCTAGTGTAAACACATATCCACTAGTCGATCTAGAATCCTTTATGTCGATATCCAATTTGCATCACCGTATCCTTCGATAACAATTGGATATCGATCATAATGCGATCCATAATCGCGATCAGTATCTCAAATAATGAAGTACTCTAGTCATAGTTGCCCAATGTGCATAGCTTGGGTTACTAGTATACCTACTTAGCCTGCTAACAAGATATGCTAAGTCGGTCGATACATCATTAAGTACATTAACATGCCAATAACTCTTGAATACTCTAATTGGGCAACACCTAAGCCTCTATTTTTAGATAGATGCTTCTTGGTGTCAATTGGAGTTCTAGCTAGGCGGAATCCCGCATTATGAGTATTAAGAATTTTGTCCACATAATGTGCTTGACGAACACAAGTCCATTCTCGAGTTCGTATGATCTTTATTCCAAGGATCACATCACCAAACCCATATCCTTCATGTCAAACTTTGATTTCAACATGTCTTTAGTAGATTTGATCATCTTTTCATATCGCCAATGATAAGCATATCATCAACATATAAACACAAGATTACATATCCACTATTTGTGTCTTTGACATAAACACACTTGTCGCATTCATTAATTATGAATCCACTCTCTAGCATGGCGTGGTCAAATTTTTGATGCCATTGTTTGGGAGCTTGCTTTAAGCCATATAATGACTTAACAAGCCTACAAACTTTGTTCTCTTGTCCAGAGCCATGAAACCCTCGAGTTGGTTCATGTAGATTTCTTCTTCTAAATCTCCGTTTAGAAATGCCGTTTCACATCCATTTGGTGAACTTCCAAATTTCTTAAAGCGGCAATAGCAAGTATCATCCTAATCGAGGTTATTCGCGAATAATGCGAATATGTATCAAAGTAATCAAGACCTTCTCGTTGTCAAATCCTTTGATTACTAATCTTGCTTTATACTTGTCAATGGTGCCATCGGCTTTCATCTTCTTCTTGAAGATCCATTTATAGCCTAGTGGTTTACAACCGGAGGTAAATCCACGAGCTCCAAGTATGGTTTTGTAAAATAGAATCTATTTCACTTTTAATGGCTTCTTTCCATTGAGGCCCTTCGAGGAAGTAACCGCTTCGGTATAAAGTAGGTTCGTTTTCAACCATAAAGAAACAAAATCGGGTCCAAACGATTTCTGGTTCTTGCCCTTTTGCTTCTTCTAGGTTCAACCTCTTCTTCCTCGTTTGATCTTGTCTCTCATCTTGAAGATCATTATCATCTCGTTGTCTCTTATCTTGGACAACTTCTTCATCTATTCTAGATGAACTTCCGTTTCCTTCGTTAAACAAGGAAATATAGTTTCAAAGAATGAAGCATTCTTGATTCCATTAAAGTACCCTTTGTATATCCGAATTTTTGAATCATGTACAATGAAGCGATAAGCACGCTATTCTTAGCATATCCGATAAATATACAATCCACATATTTAGGTCCAATCTTTTGGGCCTTGGGAGTCAGTATAGCTACCTTTGCTAGACACCCCACACTCGTAAAGTCTTGATATGATGGCTTTCTTCCCATCCATAATTCATAAGGGTCTCTTCTTTTCCTTACGAGGTATCTTATTTAAAAGATAAGTAGCCGTTAAAATGGCTTCCCCACATGTCCCGGCTTAGACCGAACTTATCAACATGGCATTAACCATTTCTTTCAAGGTACGGTTCTTCCTTTCGGCAATACTGCTCTTTGAGGTGAATAGGAGCAGTGAACTCGTGTCTAATTCCATGTTTTGCACATAGGTCGGTGAATGGAGACACATATTCACTTCCTCTATCACTTGGACCACCTTGATTTTCTTACTAAGTTGATTCTCAACTTCGCTTTTGTATAGAACAAACTTGTCTATAGCTTCATCTTTACTTTTCGATGAAGTAAACATAGCAATACTTTGTACAATCATCAATAAACGTGAAAAGTACTTATTGCCACCTTTTGTGGTAGTGATTTCAAATCACATATGTCGTGTGTATCATATCAAGTGGTTCGGTTTTCGTTCAACCGATTTGAAAGATGCTCTTGTAAGTTTGGCTTCAACACAAGTTTCACATTTATATTTTGAGTCAATATGGAAATTAGGTATGCAATTAAATTTAATCAAACGACGATTGAATTAAAATTTACATGTCCAAGACGGCCATGCCACATATTAGAAGACTCAATCAAGTAAGCGAAGAATTCATATTATTGATATCTTTCTTAACAACCATTACATTGAGTTTAAACATACCATTCGGGCATATCCCTACCAACATACACTTGATTCTTAGAAAGAACAAACTTATCAAACTCAAAACAAGACGAAAACCAAACTTGTTCAACGACCAACCAGACACAAGATTCTTGCGAATCTGGAACATACAAGACATTAGTCAACTTGAGCTCTTTCTCGGATGTCATCTTCAAGATTACATCTCCTTCGCCTTGATTTCAAAGATTGCAAGAGTTGCCCATATACGCCTTCTCTCCACTATCAATCACTACGAAAGAGTGAAACATACTCTTATCAAGACACACACATGACGGTAGCCCCAATATCCACCCACCATTCCTCGTTGTTGGAACCTACCGGGTTAACTTCGAGATCATGGCAATGACATCGACACCATAGCAATCATGTCCACATCTACATTCACCATATTAGCTGGCGTGAGTCACCCGCTTGACATCTTACAATTAGCGAGACGGTGACTGGTGGTCACGCTTGAAACACACCCTTGGAACTTCGTTTCACAATTGCGACTTTAGGAGCAAGGTACTCGGACTTCCCTTTGCCCTTTTGTCATTCTTTCCTTTTCCTTTGCCTTTAGCTTTGACATTGGACTTTGAAGTTGACGAAACATGCTCAACCATATTTGCCTTTGCAAAATCGGTGTATCGTGTTTTTGAGCCGACTTGTTGTCCTCTTCAATACGAAGACGAACAACCAAGTCTTCAACACTCATCTCCTTTCGCTTATGCTCGGTAGTTCTTGAATTCTACCCGACTTGGAGGTAACTTTTCAATAATAAAAGAACTTGAAAAGTTTCACTCAAAGTCATTCCTCAAGATGAATGTCGTGTAGCGTAACCTGCAGATCTTGAACCCGACTTATCACATTCTTTGAATCAACCATCTTGTAATCCAAAAACGAGCTACCACGAACTTCTTTGTACCGGCATCCTCGCTTTTGTACTTGCGTTCCAATGACTCCCATAATTCTTTGGCGGTCTTGGTCTTGTAGTACACGTTGTACAAAGAATCAACCAAACCATTCGAACATAATTGTGACACAAAAATCGAATGTTTCCATGCTTCCAAGGCTTGAGCGGCTGTTGATTAGAGGATTGACCTTCCGGGAGGTTCCACGTTAGGTGGGTTTTCTTTTAAGAACCGCGCAAGGTTCAAAGTAGTCGATAGAAAACATCTTCATTGCCACCTCTTAAAATTCTACCCATTGAATTTCTGGGTTTCTCGGCATGATTAGCAACCTCATTGGTAATCGGCGCACCGATTCGTTCACGGAGTATTCACATGAGGGTATTGGTGTTTGTCATCACGAAAATTCAAACACAAACAGTTAAACAAACTGCTTTAAATGGTATCTACTTGTACCGATCGATTCACAAAACTCTAGCTTGGTTTTGATGGATCGAGTAAATCGCTTTAATAGAAACTCTATCTTGGTTTCGTTAAACCGATAATAAACCGCTTAAAAAAACGTTATAGATCTGTTCAATCCAAACTGTATGTATAAAACTGTTAATAGAAACTGATATCCAAAGAAACTCAACAAGGTTTCGACAGAAAACAGTTTATAAAATCATGTTAATTATTAATCCGATTTGATAACAAAGTGTTCTAAATTCGGTTAAACCGAATCTGTTTTAAGACTGTGGGAAACTGTGTACACTTTATTTATGAAAAACATATTACAATCACAATAAATAAATTAACAGAAACAAAATAACAGTAAATTAAATAACAGACAGAATGGGGTAGAAGCAGAAGACAGACTCTATAATAATAAATAAAACGAAAGCAGTAAAAGGTCGTGAACGAGGCTCGTGTTTAACACGATTCCTTAAAATGATTCTCCGTCTGCTTCCCGGTACAACGTTCAATCATGTTGCACAGTCGGACGACAAACTTGCTCGGAAATTCACGGTAGCTTGTGTGTTTCGATCGAAGAGGTCACGGAATCGCACGTAATGAGATCGTTTTTTATGTGCAAAACCGAATGAGCTGCGTTTTATTTTATAGGCAATACCTATCTTGTTCGAAGAAGACGAATATCGCCTAAAATAAAAAATATGCATATCTGTTATATCAAAACACGATTTGCATATATCTATTAATACTTAGCACAAAGTCTAAATCTATTCTAAAATAGATTACGAATATTCTAGAAATTTTATCAATTTAGGAACCGAAATTCTCAAAGAAAAGATACCCGAAGGCGAGATTTCGAGCTACATTCGTGTCCTTGGTCGCGCATGAGTTCGAAGCTTGAACTCATTTTAGCCCTGAAATCCCATTTTCACCCCCACAAGCATTACGTAGGAGTGGGAGCATAACCAACCAAAGGAATTTGATAGCCAATGTTATGATTTCCTTATAAACTAGTCTCCACTTCCTCTTCTAGGCGATGTGGGATAGTTTAGTTTTCCAGATTTTGTGCCTCACTTTGAGACACGATATCTCATTCATTTCTACTCCAATTTGGACATACTTTAGCTCGTTGCGAAGCTCTCTTTGAGGAGAACAAAATGCCCCCCAATCAACACAAATATATGTAACATATACATACATTAAATGATGTCCAAAATTTGCAAAACCACTTTGCAAAACTCATTTTCCAACAATCTCTTCTACTACATCCCGCAGTCTAAGGTGGTTCCTAGGCACCACCTTCTATAAGGGTGGGTCCGCCTCGGTATCAATCACTTCCTTATGTTATATTAGCGGCTTATGGCTTATATATTTTGAGCTAATAAGTTTTTGTTAACGATTGGCTTACCTTATCATAATTAATAGGATAAAATGACAACAAAAAAAAATACATGAACATTAACAAGCTAATAAGCCCTTCATATAAGCTTAGCCAAACTCCCCGAGTGTCTTCAAAATAATTACTAGTATATATTTGTTAAATGTTTTGATTATTACCGCCTTAAAATGTAACTATTGAGAGCGTTTGGTTCATGGGTTTTGGAATGAGGTATGAGATTAGGAATGAGAATGTTAAAAGGATGTTTGGTTAAGAAATATGGATTTTGAGATTGGTATTGAAACCCACAAATAAGGGTAATTGTATACCAACCTATAATTGTGGGTTTAGATATCTATTCTCATTTCAATTACCGCATACTATCAAATCTATACCAGTAGTGATTCCTAATTGCAAACTAGACGCACCTTGAATATTGAACATGAAACGTCATAATTTATTTTAGTTACTAGTACTATATAGGACTTGTATTCATGTTAAGATAAAAATCTGAAGACATGTGACCAATATTGAATGGATTGTACACAAATTTAGCTTAAATGTCCTTTCTATGATTTAAACTTGTTCTATTAGTAGGATTTGTTTCGATAGTTTAGCAGCATCCAATGTTAAAAAGGACTCTTGAAATATAATGAGATAGAGCTGCCCAATATAAGTAGCAATGTTGAATAAAGTTTCCATTTTGGCTTTAAACTCTTGAAAATTATAGTTCGCCAACAAGAGAAGTTGATTCGGGTTTTTATTATAAACTTGTGACCCGCAACCCGACCCATTGACACTTAAAAAATAGCATGATATGATGATACCATTTCGGTCAATCAGAGTCGAGGAAGCTGATAGAAAACACACACACACACACACCTGAATTTGAACTTATTGAGGGGTCAGGTACAGGTTGGTTTCGTTCAAGTTCGGTTGGTTTCAGATTCATGTTAATAATCTTTATATCTTACATTTCTTATACCCCATTCTAATATTCTAGCGAGATTGTGTAATATTGTTGTTATGGAGTAATTGAATTTGTTCTTGTATTATGCTTCAAATCTATAAACATGGAGACGGACATAGTATTTGAAAATACACTAAAAACATTTATCTCATTTGTCCAAAATTCTCAATGGCACGTTTGGTAGAAAGAAATTTAAAGAAATGAAAAAGGGTAGAGATGAGAGATTCGGATAATAGAATTGAGTAGAGAATTTTAATGGATTCCACTACTTGTGAGGAAGAGTTATGGATTAAATTTCAAGAAGCTTTATACAAAGAATGAAGTAAGGAAAGTGTGACTGAATAGTCATTTAAACATGATGTCTTTTGAAAAAAGATAGCGTAACGTTATGTATATTTTTGAATTACTTGTAAGAGTCCTTGAGCAACACCATAGACTATATAACATAAGTAACCAAACATCAGTTTGTACTACTAGAATATATCTTAAGCAACACCAGACTGCATCTCATTGCATCTCATCTCGAGATTAAAATCTTAAACAGAGTAGATTAAGACAACATAATTTTCCTACCATTACTCTCGTAAACGAAACTCTACTATACTTGCCAGGTCACACTAAACTTCCCATTTAGTTTTTCTTTAGAGCCTTTGCCCGAAGCACCTTGCGCCTTTCCTTCTCTTCCTCCTACAAGGGAGAAACAAAACAAAATAAGCATCAAAAAATAATATAATATTCTTTTTGCAGATCTGCTCTCTTTTGTTTGATAGCTGTTACCTTAACCTCTAAATCTGCATAATAGAACTGTTCTCGAACATGGCAAATGGAAAAAACGAATTCTAAAAATAGATGTAACAACATTATTTGAGGCATAAATTTTATGTTGACACATTATTATCATGATCCATTCTTTCTCACCCTATTTCTAACTACAATCAACTTTTAATACATGACACATATAATCCAAGTTTGGCGAAATCCTACAAAAATCTTAAATAAGTTTATGTTATATTTCAACCCTAGTGGAGTTTTATTTCATTTTGCTTCTTGGACGATCTAACAAAATAGTTTGGACTTATTAAAGTTGTATTGAGAATGAAGGGAACAATATACCTGTTAGATCCAAATATTTCCGAGAACGTCCATTACAACGATTGAATATAAAAAACTAATCAAGATCTTGTCTTTTCTTGGTTTCTGAAATGATGAAACACAGTAAGTAACCTTGATTAGTCACATATGATGTGTTCTGCTTTTGAGAAAAACTAAAACGACAGCAACATAAAACAGCACGAGTGTACTACGTACCTTGGAGATGGTGGCAGATGACGTCACTCGAGGATGTACGGTGGCCATAGAAGTAGCCGGCTGTAGTTCTTTACTGTTGTGTGAGAGATTTAAAAAGCTGAAAATGTTGTGAAAGAAAGTGATGAGGGGATAAAGATAGTTACTTGGTTAATGATGATGGTAGGTTTGGTTTTTACTTCAACTCTCAATCAAATATTTAATAGGGTGAAGAAGATACGTAGATAAATAGAAGGGGTGGTTTGGTGAGTTTGGTTGAAGTTATTTACCACCATAATAAATGTGTAGCGTATAGAATGTAGATGAGTGGTTTTGTGTATTTGTGGGCTTTTATTAATTGTTTTGTTTATATACTTTGATAAATTATGCTATGTTTTGTATTATTTTTTGTAACTGATGTATGTTTTGGATTATACTTAGAAGTTCTCATTTACTTTATAATTGAGGTTCTTTAGATCTGTGTGTTAAACCAAGAGAATATCAGTAGAAAAGTATTTTTGTTCGAATTGATTAATGGTAGTTTATTGACAAAGCTAATATGTATTTATGCTTATAAATAGTTGCATGTATTATTTTGTGAGGAATTAAAACAAAAATTGTGGTAGTTGAGGGAATACTTGTTGATGTGAGATCGATCGAGTTTGAAAGATGTAACTATTCTAGGTTTGTGTGTGAAAGAAACGAGTAATATGTACCACTAAAATGGTGGCGTAAGAGTGTCCCAACAAAACCAATTCATGCAATAATGCAACTTTGGATGTTTTGGACGAAACATAATGCTTAAATTATCACGGTAATGAGATGTTAGCAAAAGATTTAGTCCGTGTTTAGAAAGGGCTCTTACCAACGGTGAAAGAAATTAAACTTAGTAAAACCGTCAAATCGACAAACACCATCTCTTTTTGACATAACCTATCTTCCACCCACTATAACCCACGGTCTCAATCGATAACCACCACCCAACTCAAAAGCGTGACAAAGACAAATCAAAAGTGGAGTACTGGCTCGAAATTCTTGACCATCGTAGTTAATCTTTAACAACATGACCACTTTTCGTAGAAACAAACCTCTTTGAATTCTTTGTGCTTTCAAGTACACGAAAGCGACTAAACCATGTTGTTGACTTAAAGGACATGACACAACACAAGTCTAGGCTGAACACAAGTAGAAAACGACTTGTGTTTCTAGTGATTTAATGAATTCAGCTACACTAAATTAAACAAAGTTCCAAACTTCCAACCACCATCTTAATGCATGCATCATTAGAAGTTCACTTGCACGGTTGCACCCGAAAAAAGAACACATTACACATCGTATATCTATGTAACACAATATATAGTTAAGCACTTGTTCTTTTTTAGTCAAGAACGTTGTCTACGATATGAATGATTAGTAGATGTGAAAAACAGTTATTTGATCATTTAGGATATCCTAGAATCGGTGAAGTTTTATATACGACAAAGCTGTTTTGGTGGCATCATTGACTGGCTACCAAAAAGTTGATCATAGAATTATTGATTTGATCTTTTGTTAACTTCCAATAACGTTTACTTTCTTTTGTCTGTTACACTCGTTAGGTCCATGATGAATTCAAGGCAAGGAAGTGGAAGTTTTCCAATTTGAACCCTGTTAATACCTGTAGACTGTCTCAAACTCAACTGCTTTCTGGAAAAGGAACGCTAGATGGAATTAGGCTGCTGGAAAACATGGGGAACCTGTTATGGTCACTCGTTTGGTTTATACATATGAGCAGAAAAAGGTAAACCAAAACCTCATGTCAGCATTGACCCAACGAGAATGCATTACAAGCCTTCGACGGTCCAAGAGAGACATCAACAAGCCTGAGTATCTTCAAGATTATGTTGTTTAGGTTATGTCATCTTTTCATTCAGTTAAGAATAGAAACGTGAACCATAGTAGTGAACAATAGTAGTGGTCAACGTGGTAGAAGTCCGTGTGTTTACACACCTCAATTGGTGCATTCATTGATCTCTTCCATCATGTCGGAGGGTATTAGATCCAAAAACACCACATATCGTCTTGAAGAAGCCATTCAACAACTCACTCGAAAATCCACATCAACACGAAGACAAAATCCACACTAGAAGCAACACGATGACCCACAACAACACTTTCCACATCCACACCAGAAGCAACACCACGACCCAGACCTCGAAGACCCACAGAAACCCAACTACCGACATCTACACAATAGAAGCAACCCGACGACCCCCAAAAACCCACGACCCACATCCACACTACCTCCTGAACGACGACCACAAACTCACTCAACTAGACTAACATCAGCACTTCCCAAACTAAAACTCAAATATTCATATTGCTTAACCGAACTTCTCTCCTCTTGCAACAAACACTCAAGTGGCAAGACTGGAATGTAAATATGAATATTCAAACTCTGCACAAGTAAGCGTGATAATGAAGAAGGGTCAAAATGATTGAATGTAAGAATAATGCTTGGATAGCATGACATCTAAAGTACTACAATCCTTAGAGTGCTTGTTATAGCATGACATCTAAAGTAAAAGTCAACTGCATCGCAAGTGACCCATGACACTTTCATTGGGCATACAACGGTAAGCAAGTAATCTTTCATCTGGATCTCCAGTGAATCATCACCAAAGTATAGAGGTGATGTAACATCAGGTAACATCATTTATTTGGTGGAAAATGGAACCTTTAGGTTTCTAGAAGGAAGGCGATCTGCCAACAAAAAATAATGAGACTGAGGAAGAAATGTCCTATGGCAAGAAAGTTTATATTCAACTAATGAAATAAAATATGTTAACGAGTAAAATGCAACTATAATGCAACTGCATGCTGAACCATTATATAGCAAGAATGCTCTGTGTACTCTGATCTGACTAAACTGGTCCTAGTGTTTGATCAACAAATGATTCTACTTAAACCATGTCAGTACTTGTTAAAGATTGATACGAAACAACCAACCAAATCCTCTCAAGAAAACGGAAAAGTATTTAATTTTATTATCACCCAGAGAACTACAATCGACATGAATATCCTTAAGCCCTACCACTTGGCACTATTCTGCATGTCAAGAATCAAGAATCTGTAATATTTTATGCATGCTCCATCGACAAACATGCACAAGAGAAAAACATTGAGTGTGTTTGCGGCCAACCTGAACAAGAAGTATGCTTTACATGTTTCAACCCGGACTCATATTAACGTTTACCTAACTAGTCCAACCAGACCATTTGGCCACATTACTAACCTGGTTGACACAAGTTGACCATGTATGCTAGACAAGAAGGCTGACATTGAGCATAATTAATCCCTACAACGCTCTTGATAAAGTTTCAGAACTATTATAAATGTGTTTGAGGAGCAACTAGTAAGCATTAGCAAATGGACCTTGAACATAGAATGGACAAAACTACCATAATGGTAAGTACAGAGGGTCTAGTGATAACTTCTGATTTACTCCTTTTCCTTTTCATTGACTTTTCAGAGTCAAACTAACCACTTTTTGCATTACATAATAGTCAAAACTTAGTCGCTTTTATACAAAAATGTAACCACTTTAAAACGATAAACACTATAACTTTTATGCAAAAACACGCCGAGAATGTAGAGCTACAAATTATAGAAATGTTTGATTCAACGCCATTAAGTTTGACATTGAAAGTAAAAAGTCAACAGTTACATCTTAAGTGACCCACACACCACTAAAAGCCAAGATCCGTGAGTGAAGAAAAAAGAAGGTTCACAACCGAACATCACACTAACCTATACTTGTATGTTAAAAAAAGTACAATGTGCGACTTAATCTAACCCTATATTAATATGTTCAAGAGAGTACTTTCATCTTCAAGTACAAGACCACAATCAATCATTCAAGTACATGACCGTAATCAAACTTAACAAAGCTCACACGAGCATATGACATATCATAGGCCAGCATCATAGAAAAGATAAACATAAGCACAATCAAATCTGTCAACATGATTTCCTAGCAGGAGCAGACTTGATAAGCAAAAACTTAAGATGTAAGATAAGATATAGCACTAAACAAGTTTAGCACCAAAGATTAATAAGCTTGTGACTAGGATTCATAATAGCGTGCCAATAACTAGGTTTTTACAGTTAACACAAGCATTGTTTAGAGTCTGCAGAATCAAAGTCATTATAGAGTAACTAATTTAAACGCATAAGGAACGTGGTCTAGCCTAAAGAACAATTGAAGTGCCATCAATCAACAAACTTCATCACCTTTACCATGATCAAGTATTAGCTCTTTCCAGTCTTCGCTTAAACCTGAAGCAATCTCACCAAGAACCTTCAAATTCGATGGAATTACAAAACCTTTAGTTTTTAAACGAGCGAGAGTCTGGCAACAAAAAGATAACATAAGATGAGAACTGATTATTATCAAGTCAAAATGAAAAACGGAATTGTTGTGATTCATACAAGTGACATATCCAAACAACCGCAATTCTCAAAGTAAAAAAAGAAAGTTGTATGTACCTCTAAACATAATTCCCCAACTTTAACCTCCTTAGCATGGGCAAGGTTAAGTAAATGTCCTTTAAGCATCTCTTCGTTCAATTCTTGCAATTCATGTATGTCCACGGGCTGAAAAAATCTCTTCTTAGAATAATTTAGTTCAGCTTTAATTAGCGAGGATAAATTTAGCAACATAAGATCCTTCAACATCAAATCTCCTTTGATTGCTAGTGTCAAAACATAAGGAGCATTTATTTGGATGGTAAAAATAGAATCTGGATCTTGGTATTCAAAGAACCCCAAGTTCTTAACACTCTTGTTAGTAGTAATGTCAATCCGCTGATAACCATAGCCACGAGCCAACTCCAAAGTTTCCAAAAGAGGACATCCGGATAAAATATTCTCAATCATATCTTCGTCTAAAAATCCGTTAATATGCAAAGTCCTAAGGTTTTCCCAACTAATGACACCTGCTCGTTCAAATTTGCACCGACACAAGCTAACACGGATAAAACTTGAACAGGTGAAAAAGAAGTCGGGTAAAATAAACCCATAGGACCCAAAAGGCAATACGTTGGTTATATAAAAATCAACCTCTTGAACATCGCGACTAATAGCACTACGAATACAATTGCTGACATGAGTCTGGTCGTCGTAATAGGCGTGCAGTTTGAGCTTGTTGACTTGAGTCTGACTTAATATGATTCTTTCGACGGAAGAATATAATTGGGGGATATTACGGTTAGTTAAATGTGTAAAGGAAAGATTAGAAAGCTCGGGCCAAAGATGCCGCCATCTTTTGGAAAGAGTAGCTGTTCTTATGGCGTATTTTGTGTCATCTAAGCGAGACAGGATTTCAACAAGTAAGCAGTCTGGTAATGAACTTATCCGATCTTTTTCTTCTTCTAATGCCATGGCAGCCAGCCGCTTCATCTCACTAAAACAAACACACAGTTTACTTACCCTAAAAGTAACGTTCCGCCCTACAAGAGATCGAAATAGTTATAATCAGATTGAGTTGCCCAAAATGTATTATTCGACTATTTAGCCGATTACTATGTTGAACCTTGCAAATCCAACAAACGCATAATCACATAAACATATATAACCATGCATGACCAATATCCCAATCTACTACTAGTATAAGCACAAGTAAACAATAAATATAGCAGATATTTAGAACAAACTGATGGGTCAATATAAAAGTGAGCAGAATCAATACAACAAAATAATAAAAGGTAGGTTATAAAATTCGTGAATTAAGTGAGGAACAGTACCTGAATGTTGCTGCAAAAGAGAGGTTTTGTTGGAGTTTAAATTCTGATTCCATGTTTGTTTCTAGGCCTATGTTCTTCCCAGGCTAGTTATAAATTGGGCCCATGGTTATTTTACTTTCAAAATTTATAACTAAGACAGTTTACTTTATGTATTAAGCAGTTGTATTTTAAATATAAATTATTATAACTAATTGTATATTAGTGTCTCAATAACTTTGTAAAGTTTATCAATCAGTGGCGGAGCCAGCCACAGTTATAAAGTGGTTCCTTAACTTGATCAAGGCAAAAGAAACAACGGCTCAACTAATCGGTACGGATCAAGTCGATCGGGTCTAGTATAACACAAATATATTAATACGAAATAAAGCATCGACCTTATATAATAAATAATAGTTAAAGTTTTACATGTGTCGTGAAAATTAGACCGGGCATCAAACAATTAATTAACGTTCTATGGTTTAATTGATTAGTCTTCTCAAAATTGCCATGTATTTACATTACAAGCAGTAACATAAATCTCTCAAAGTTATATTAAAATAAGATAAATGATACATAGGCCTAAAACATGGACCTAAAAGTGTTGGCAAGATCCTAACGGCTGCAGACATGAACCCGCTTATTTTTAACCCGTCAGGATCTTGACAAGTGTTTTAGGTCCACTTTTAGGCCTATGTATCATTTCTCTTTAAATAAATATTTAAAAAAGACATGTGCCCACTATGATTCATTAGTTATAGTACTGTATTTGTTGGATAAAAAAATTGTTAAAATATATTCTAAATAATGAAAAGTTGAAACATCAAAAAAAGCAAAAACCACGATAAGAAAAGAGGGCCCAATCATTTTCTTGTTTCTTCTTCACCCCCACAACTACAGTACACATTGGTTTTTATTTCTACAACTGGCCGTTGACCATTCTTTCTTTTCTTTAACCTTTAGATTTCAACAATCTTTTGCTTACGTTTGTTTTCTTTTACCTCCATTCCTTCTTTCTTTCTCACCAAGGTGGTTCCTGGTATATTTACAAGGTGGTTCCCGATTTTTCTTTACATATCTCTGTGGGAAACTGTGTACACTTTATTTATGAAAAACATATTACAATCACAATAAATAAATTAATGTAAACAAAATAACGAAGAATTAAATAATGCATGAGAATGGGGTAGAAGCGGAAGCAGACTCTATAATAATAAATAAAACGAAAGCAAGAAAAGGTCGTGAACGAAGCGGAAGACTAACTAACTCTGCTTAAGCCTTTCGTAGCGGATCCGCGATGTTATCCTTTGACTTCACATAGTCAATTGAGATAACTCTGTTGAGAGTAGTTGTCGATCGAATTATGTCGACGACGGATATGTCCGGACTTTCCATTATACATTATGCTATGAGCTCGCCAATTGCCGATTGACTATCACAATGTATACTAATGGTCGTTACGGTTTAGGCCACTTTGGTATGTCCTCTACGAGTTGACATAGCCATTCCGCCTCTTGTCCGCATTTATCTAACGCGATAAATTTCGATTCCATCGTGGACTTAGCTATAACGGTTTGCTTGGAAGACTTCCAAGATATAGCCGCCTCCTAGTGTAAACACATATCCACTAGTCGATCTAGAATCCTTTATGTCGATATCCAATTTGCATCATCGTATCCTTCGATAACATTGGATATCGATCATAATGCGATCCATAATCGCGATCGTATCTCAAATAATGAAGTACTCTAGTCATAGTTGCCCAATGTGCATAGCTTGGGTTACTAGTATACCTACTTAGCTCGCTAACAAGATATGCTAAGTCGTCGAGTACCATCATTAAGTACATTAACATGCCAATAACTCTTGAATACTCTAATTGGGCAACACCTAAGCCTCTATTTTTAGATAGATGCCATCGGTGTCAATTGAGTTCTAGCTAGGCCGGAATCCCGCATTATGAGTATTAAGAATTTTGTCCACATAATGTGCTTGACGTAACACAAGTCCATTCTCGAGTTCGTATGATCTTTATTCCAAGGATCACATCACCAAACCCATATCCTTCATGTCAAACTTTGATTTCAACATGTCTTTAGTAGATTTGATCATCTTTTCATCGCCAATGATAAGCATATCATCAACATATAAACACAAGATTACATATCCACTATTTGTGTCTTTGACATAAACACACTTGTCGCATTCATTAATTATGAATCCACTCTCTAGCATGGCGTGGTCAAATTTTTGATGCCATTGTTTGGGAGCTTGCTTTAAGCCATATAATGACTTAACAAGCCTACAAACTTTGTTCTCTTGTCCAGAGCCATGAAACCCTCAGTTGGTTCATGTAGATTTCTTCTTCTAAATCTCCGTTTAGAAATGCCGCTTTCACATCCATTTGGTGAACTTCCAAATTTCTTAAAGCGGCAATAGCAAGTATCATCCTAATCGAGGTTATTCGCAGTAATGTGCGAATATGTATCAAAGTAATCAAGACCTTCTCGTTGTCTAAATCCTTTGATTACTAATCTTGCTTTATACTTGTCAATGGTGCCATCGGCTTTCATCTTCTTCTTGAAGATCCATTTATAGCCTAGTGGTTTACAACCGTGAGGTAAATCCACGAGCTCCCAAGTATGGTTTTGTAAAATAGAATCTATTTCACTTTTAATGGCTTCTTTCCATTGAGGCCCTTCGAGGAAGTAACCGCTTCGGTATAAAGTAGGTTCGTTTTCAACCATAAAGAAACAAAATCGGGTCCAAACGATTTCTCGGTTCTTGCCCTTTTGCTTCTTCTAGGTTCAACCTCTTCTTCCTCGGTTTGATCTTGTCTCTCATCTTGAAGATCATTATCATCTCGTTGTCTCTTATCTTGACAACTTCTTCATCTATTCTAGATGAACTTCCGCTTTCCTTCGTTAAACAAGGAAATATAGTTTCAAAGAATGAAGCATTCCTTGATTCCATTAAAGTACCCTTTGTATATCCGAATTTTTGAATCATGTACAATGAAGCGATAAGCACCGCTATTCTTAGCATATCCGATAAATATACAATCCATATTTAGGTCCAATCTTTTGGGCCTTGGGAGTCTGTATAGCTACCTTTGCTAGACACCCCACACTCGTAAGTCTTGATATGATGGCTTTCTTCCCATCCATAATTCATAAGGGGTCTCTTCTTTTCCTTACGAGGTATCTTATTTAAAAGATAAGTAGCCGTTAAAATGGCTTCCCCCACATGTCCTCGGCTTAGACCGAACTTATCAACATGGCATTAACCATTTCTTTCAAGGTACGGTTCTTCCTTTCGGCAATACCGCTCACGAGGTGAATAGGAGCAGTTGAACTCGTGTCTAATTCCATGTTTTGCACATAGGTCGAATGGAGACACATATTCACTTCCTCTATCACTTGGACCACCTTGATTTTCTTACTAAGTTGATTCTCAACTTCGTTTTGTATAGAACAAACTTGTCTATAGCTTCATCTTTACTTTTCGAGAAGTAAACATAGCAATACTTTGTACAATCATCAATAAACGTGAAAAGTACTTATTGCCACCTTTTGTGGGTAGTGATTTCAAATCACATATGTCGTGTGTATCATATCAAGTGGTTCGGTTTTCGTTCAACCGATTTGAAAGATGCTCTTGTAAGTTTGGCTTCAACACAAGTTTCACATTTATATTTTGAGTCAATATGGAAATTAGGTATGCAATTAAATTTAATCAAACGACGCATTGAATTAAAATTTACATGTCCAAGACGGCCATGCCACATATTAGAAGACTCAATCAAGTAAGCGAAGAATTCATATTATTGATATCTTTCTTAACAACCATTACATTGAGTTTAAACATACCATTCGGGGCATATCCCCTACCAACATACACTTGATTCTTAGAAAGAACAAACTTATCAAACTCAAAAACAAGACGAAAACCAAACTTGTTCAACACCAACTGCACACAAGATTCTTGCGAATCTGGAACATACAAGACATTAGTCAACTTGAGCTCTTTCTCGATGTCATCTTCAAGATTACATCTCCTTCGCCTTGATTTCGTGATTGCGAGTTGCCCATGTGACGCCTCTCCACTATCAACAACTACGAAAGAGTGAAACATACTCTTATCAAGACACACGACGGGTAGCCCAAGATCCACCCACCATTCCTCGTTGTTGGAACCTACCGTGTTAACTTCGAGATCATGGCAATGACATCGACACCATAGCAATCATGTCCACATCTACATTCACCATATTAGCTGGCGTGAGTCACCCGCTTCAACATCTTACAATTAGCGACACGGTGACTGGTGGTCACGCTTGAAACACACCTTGGAACTTCGTTTCACAATTGCGACTTTAGGAGCAAGGTACTCGAGACTTCCTTTGCCCTTTTGTCATTCTTTCCTTTTCCTTTGCCTTTAGCTTTGACATTGGACTTTGAAGTTGACGAAACATGCTCAACCATATTTGCCTTTGCAAAATCGGTGTATACGTGTTTTTCAGAGCCGACTTGTTGTCCTCTTCAATACGAAGACGAACAACCAAGTCTTCAACACTCATCTCCTTTCGCTTATGCTTGGTAGTTCTTGAATTCTACCCACTTGAGGTAACTTTTCAATAATAAAGAACTTGAAAAGTTTCACTCAAAGTCATTCCTCAAGATGAATGTCGTGTAGCGTAACACCGCAGATCTTGAACCCGACTTATCACATTCTTTGAATCAACCATCTTGTAATCCAAAAACGAGCTACCACGAACTTCTTTGTACCGGCATCCTCGGTTTTGTACTTGCGTTCCAATGACTCCCATAATTCTTTGCGGTCTTGGTCTTGTAGTACACGTTGTACAAAGAATCAACCAAACCATTCGTAACATAATTGTGACACAAAAATCGAATGTTTCCATGCTTCCAAGGCTTGAGCGACTGTTGATTAGAGGATTGACCCTGCAGGAGGTTCCACGTTAGGTGGGTTTTCTTTTAAGAACCGCGCAAGGTTCAAAGTAGTCGATAGAAAACATCTTACGTTGCCACCTCTTAAAATTCTACCCATTGAATTTCTGGTTTCTCGGCATGATTAGCAACCACTGCTGGTAAGCGGCGCACCGCCACGCTCACGGGAGTATTCACATGAGGGGTATTGGTGTTTGTCATCCGAAAATTCAAACACAACAGCTTAAACAAACTGTTTTAAATGGTATCTACTTGTACCAGATCGATTCACAAAACTCTAGCTTGGTTTTGATGGATCGAGTAATCGCTTAATAGAAACTCTATCTTGGTTTCGTTAAACCGATAATAAAACCGCTTAAAAACGTTATAGATCTGTTCAATCCAAAGCGTATGTATAAAGCTGTTAATAGAAACCGATATCCAAAGAAACTCAACAAGGTTTCGACGAAAACAGATTTATAAAATCATGTTAATTATTAATCCGATTTGATAACAAAGTGTTCTAAATTCGGTTAAACCGAATCTGTTTTAAGGCGTGGAAGCGTGTACACTTTATTTATGAAAACATATTACAATCACAATAAATAAATTAATGTAAACAAAATAACAATAAATTAAATAATGTATGAATGGGGTAGAAGCGGAAGAGCAGACTCTATAATAATAAATAAAACGAAAGAAGTAAAAGGTCGTGAACGAGGCTCGTGTTTAACACGATTCCTTTAAAATGATTCTCCGTCTGCTTCCTGTGGTACAACGTTCAATCATGTTGCACGTCGGACCGACAAACTTGCACGGAAATTCACGGTAGCTTGTGTGTTTCGATCAAGAGGTCACCGGAATCTCGCACGTAATGAGATGCGTTTTTTTTTATGTGCAAAACTGAATGAGCTGCGTTTTATTTTATAGGCAATACCTATCTTGTTCAGCAAGACAGAATATACGCCTAAAATAAAAAATATGCATATCTGTTATATCAAAACACGATTTGCATATATCTATTAATACTTAAGCACAAAGTCTAAATCTATTCCTAAAATAGATTACAGAATATTCTAGAAATTTTATCAATTTAGGAACCGAAATTCTCAAGAAAAGATACCCAAGGCGAGATTTGAGCTACATTCGTGTCCGCAGGTCGCGCATGAGTTCGAAGCTTGAACTCATTTTAGCCCTGAATCCCATTTTCGCACCCCCTCACAAGCACACGTAGGAGTGGGAGCATAACCAACCAAAGGAATTTGATAGCCAATGTTATGATTTCCTTATAAACTAGTCTCCACTTCCTCTTCTAGGCGATGTGGGATAGTTTAGTTTTCGATTTTGTGCCTCACTTTGAGACACGATATCTCATTCATTTCTACTCCAATTTGGACATACTTTAGCTCGTTATGAAGCTCTCTTTGAGGAGAACAAATGCCCCAATCAACACAAATATATGTAACATATACATACATTAAATGATGTCCAAAATTTGCAAAAACCACTTTGCAAAACTCATTTTCCAACAATCTCTTCTACTACATCCCGCAGTCTAAGGTGGTTCCTAGGCACCACCTTCTATAAGGGTGGGTCCGCCTCTGGTATCAATCACTTCCTTATGTTATATTAGCGGCTTATGGCTTATATATTTTGAGCTAATAAGTTTTTGTTAACTGATTGGCTTACCTTATCATAATTAATAGGATAAAATGACAACAAAAAAAAAAAATACATGAACATTAACAAGCTAATAAGCCCTTCATATAAGCTTAGCCAAACTCCCCCTGAGTGTCTTCAAAATAATTACTAGTATATATTTGTTAAATGTTTTGATTGTTACCGCCCTTAAAATGTAACTATTGAGAGTGCGTTTGGTTCATGGGTTTTGGAATGAGGTATGAGATTAGGAATGAGAATGTTAAAAGGATGTTTGGTTAAGAAATATGGATTTTGAGATTGGTATTGAAACCCACAAATAAGGGTAATTGTATACCAACCTATAATTGTGGGTTTAGATATCTATTCTCATTTCAATTACCGATACTATCAAATCTATACCAAGAGTGATTCCTAATTGCAAACTAGACGCACCTTGAATATTGAACATGAAACGTCATAATTTATTTTAGTTACTAGTACTATATAGGACTTGTATTCATGTTAAGATAAAAATCAAGACATGTGACCAATATTGAATGGATTGTACACAAATTTAGCTTAAATGTCCTTTCTATGATTTAAACTTGTTCTATTAGTAGGATTTGTTTCGATAGTTTAGCAAAGATCCAATGTTAAAAAGGACTCTTGAAATATAATGAGATAGAGCTGCCCAATATAAGTAGCAATGTTGAATAAAGTTTCCATTTTGGCTTTAAACTCTTGAAAATTATAGTTCGCCAACAAGAGAAGTTGATTCGGTTTTATTATAAACTTGTGACCCGCAACCCACCCATTGACACTTAAAAATAGCATGATATGATGATACCATTTCGGTCAATCAGTCGAGGAAGTCGATAGAAACACACACACACACACACCGAATTTGAACTTATTGAGGGTCGTCAAAGTTGGTTTCGTTCAAGTTCGGTTGGTTTCGATTCATGTTAATAATCTTTATATCTTACATTTCTTATACCCCATTCTAATATTCTAGCGAGATTGTGTAATATTGTTGTTATGGAGTAATTGAATTTGTTCTTGTATTATGCTTCAAATCTATAAACATGGAGACGGACATAGTATTTGAAAATACACTAAAAACATTTATCTCATTTGTCCAAAATTCTCAATGGCACGTTTGGTAGAAAGAAATTTAAAGAAATGAAAAAGGGTAGAGATGAGAGATTCGGATAATAGAATTGAGTAGAGAATTTTAATGGATTCCACTACTTGGTAATAGCAGAAACTTGACCCGAGAAATAAACAATAATTTTTTTAACCATTTCTTTTAAACATTTTCTTTAATTCAAAAAATTGAATCACTTCACATTAAAGATGTATCCTCGTGATAGTCAAATCAACTTGGTTTCCAAATAGTTATGTAGGACCATGATTCAAACGTGCTTATTAGTAAATTAACTCAAGAAACCAATCAATAGGAAACACCCAGATGCAAAGTTTGAGTAATTATCCTTTCTGTCAAATTCAAAAGCCCCAATTGGTAGATACCTAATAACAGTCAAATTCTCAAAAACCAATGTACGAACTTGATAGATCTTTTGATGTATACGAAACAAAGCACATAGGTTAGAATTATATTGACCCACTGAGTTGTTTAATGGGTGATGTTGGGGAGTTAGGTTTTTATTTGGAGAAGATGGATTGAAAGAATGTGAGGAGCGTGTTTATGATTTTTATTGTGAATGTGCATGTCACGTGACTTTTTTTTTTATGCCTTGTATTTAATTAATAATAAATCGTGAATTCTCCGTGTTCTTGTTTTTGAGATCCCATTTCCATTTAAAAATGGGTGGAAATAAGATTGCAAAGGATTGAATTCTTGAGAATTTGCATATCTTCGTCCTCTTTTTTCTTTATATACCAAACAAGAGAATTTACCACATTTCTAATTCTCAAGTGGCATTTCAAAATGGGTGGAAATAAGGGATTTAACAAAAAATGTCAAAAGAAAATTAATCAATTCAAATTGGATCAAAAGGAGAGCTGTATTTAAAATAAATCTCTAATTATCAAATTAAGAGTCAAAAAAGTATCTTCAAACTAAAAAAAAATAAAAAATTGTGCATGACAAAAAAAAAATAATTAAGTATAAAAAAATAGGTGTCAATTTTATAAAATATAACACTAAGAAAAGAGGACTTTAACTGGTTTGAGTCTGTGTGTCGTTAGGTTCAAACCACGTGGATTAGTCGGCCAAAATGTTAGAAATCATGGTTACCAAAGTAAATAAATAGAAAAATAAATAAAATTGAATTTTTTAATTTTTAATTAAATTATAAATTTGTTAGAGTATCATGTACGAAACGGGTATAAGTCTGGCGGTGATGGTCGAATTGTCACGGACTTGTCTCTACAAGGTCTCCCGTGCGGCACTTAGTCTCGACTAAGCTCAGCCTTGCTCAAATACTCAACGATGTATGCAACGAAGATAGTTTCTAAGAAAGGAACAGGTGGAATGAAAGAAAATGCTTTGTATTACTTAGAGCTTTACAAGAGAGAATACAAGTGAACTTTTGTTAGATGCCTTGAACAAATGAGGCCTCCCCTATTTATACTAGTGAACTAAGCTATGTACACTTCCATGGTAGGAAGATTCTAGGGCTTCCATGAGCTTCTAGGGCTTCCATGGGGTTCTAGAGATTCCTACATCCTCCATCATTTTCCAAAGGGTTCCAAAATCTTCCAAGTTCATCCAAGAGAAGTGTGGAATAATCCGGAATCCCGAACATCCTCAAAAAAATGATCTAGTCGAGTAGGAGGGTCATGACATCCTCCCCCACCTAAGCTCGCGACGTCCTCGTCGTGCCATCTTCGTGATACTTCTTGATCTTGTCCGCAAATTGCCACAATAAGTCTTCGGCTTCCCAACTTGCTTCACTATCGGGCAAATTACGCCACTTGATCAAGTACTCCTTATAGCTCGGCACTCGTCCTCGTGATCGCACGATCCGACAAGATCTCATCAACCTCGATCGTGCGAGAAGTAACAACCGTTGGTGCCCGCTGACACCCTCGTTCCGATTCTTCCTCGCCTTCATGATAAGGCTTGAGAAGGCTAACGTGGAAGACCGGATGAATCTTCAACTTGGGCGGTAGTTGAAGTCGATAAGAAACTTTCCCAACACGTCCAATCACCAGGAAAGGGCCTTCATACCTCCGTATCAAGCCTTTGTGCACCTTCCTTAATGATTTGAATTGTTGAGGCAAGAGTTTCACCATCACTTGATCTCTGACCTCGAACTCGACGTGTCTTCTTTTCTCATCCGCCCACTTCTTCATCTTCCTAGCCGCTTTATCCAACGAGGCCCGGGCTAAGTCCGCTTGCTCGTGCCATTCCTTCATTCTTTTGTAAGCGGCCGGGCTACTCCCTTCGTATGATGCGGCTAAGGCATTCGGAGTCAATGGTTGGCGCCCCGTGACCAACTCAAAAGGACTCTTTCCTGTGGCTTCACTCCTTTGCATGTTGTACGAGAATTGGGCAACGTCAAGGAGTTTAGCCCAATCGTGTTGGTTGGCACTCACATAGTGCCAAGATGAGCTCCAATAATCGCTCACCTCTCCGCCCGTCCGTTTGGGGATGGAAACTCGTGAGAAGTTCAAGTCCGTTCCATGATCTTCAACAACTCCGTCCAAAAGCGCCCGTGAATCTTGGATCTCGATCACTAACGATCACATGTGGAACTCCCCAATACTTCACCACATTCTTAAAGAAAAGCTTAGCCGTCTCTTCTGCGGTAACATCGGGTGGTGCGGCAATGAAAGTTCCATACTTCGAGAATCGATCGACCATCGCAATAATACTCCCGTTTCCTTCCGACTTCGGCAAGCATGTAATAAAGTCCATGGAAACACTTTCCCATGGTCCTTTTGGCATCAGTAGAGGCTCCAACAGTCCTCCGGATTTATTTTGCTTTATCTTGTCTTGTTGGCAAATAAGGCACGTTCGCACGAATGTCTCGACATCGTCCTCCATCCTAGGCCAATAATAAGTGCCTTCAACCAATGCCAACGTCCTCTTGATTCCTGGATGACCGGCCCACCTTGAATCATGACACTCCTTTAAGATTGCACGCCTAAGATCACCCCACTTAGGTACGTAAAGCCGATCTCCTTACGTGAACAACATATCTCCTTTAAGCCAAAATCTTCGAGTCTTTCCATCTCTTGCTAGGGCCATGAGCTTCTTGGCAAAAGGATCATGTTCCAATCCTTCCTTGATTCGTTCTTGGAGGAAGAATTGTGCTTGGGTGATTGCCGCAAACTCCGCCTTGCGACTCAATGCGTCGGCTACCACGTTAGCCTTCCCCGGCTTGTACTCCAAATGGTAGTCGAACTCGGCTAGGAAGTCTTGCCAACGAGTTTGCTTGGGACTTAACTTCTTTTGGGTTTGAAAATAACTCGTGGCAATGTTATCCGTCTTGATCACGAATTTCAAACCCAACAAATAATGCCTCCAAGTCCGCAAGCAATGTACAATCGCAGTCATCTCTTTCTCTTGCACGGTGTACTTCCTTTCCGTTTCATTTAACTTCCGACTCTCGAATACGATCGGGTGTCCTTCTTGCATTAGAACTCCTCCAATAGCAAAGTCTGATGCATCCATATGTAACTCGAAGGGCACGGTCACATCCAGTAGTCTCAACACCGGTTCCTCCATAACCGCCTTCTTCAAACTCTCGAACGCCGCTTGGCACTTTTTGTCCCAAGTACAAGCTTTGTTCTTCTTCAATAGGTCCATAAAGGGAGATGCTATTGTGGAGTACCCCTTGATAAACCTTCGATAATAGTTCACCAAGCCAAGAAAAGACCGTAACTCCGTTACCTTGGTTGGTGGTTCCCACTCTTGGATAGCTTTTACTTTTGCCCCGTCCATCATCAACCCACCGTCTTTGATTTTGTGCCCCAAGAACTTGACTTCGTCTTGGGCGAAAGAGCATTTCTCCAACTTTACATAAAGCTCGTTTTCTCGTAACACTTGAAACACCTGCTTCAAATGCAAGACATGCTCTTCCAAGGTATGCCTATAAATGACAATATCGTCCAAGTATACCACCACAAACTTATCAAGTAACGGGTGAAATAACTTATTCATAAGGGTGCAAAATGTAGCGGGAGCATTAGTCAAGCCAAAAGGCATTACTAAGAACTCGTAAGAACCATACCTCGTGACACACGTCATCTTAGCTTCGTCTCCTCCTCTATCCGTACTTGGTAGTACCACGATCTCAAGTCTAACTTGAGAAGTATCTCGCCTTTCCAAGTTGATCAAACAAACCGCAATAAGAGGAATAGGTACTTGTTCTTAATCGTTACCTTGTTAAGTGCCCGGTAGTCTATGCACATCCGCAAGGATCCGTCCTTCTTCCTTTGAAATAGCACCGCGCACCATATGGGGCTTTGAGGGTCGAATATAGCCGCATCCAAGATCCTTGAGTTTTTACGCAACCCTCTAACTCGGTGGTGGCATTCGGTAAGGGGCTTTGGCGGGTGGCTTGGAACCGGTTCCAACTCGATGGTATGATCCACCTCCTCCTAGGTGGTAGTCTCTTGTGCAACTCCTTGGGCATCACATCCTTGAACTCATCAAGTACCGCCGATCTCCTTGGTACCTCTACTTTTTCGACTCGCCATCCGTTTCTAGCCTTGTTACCGCCAAATAGCAAGGTTCGCTCTTGTTGTACCCTTTCTTGAATTGCATGGCGAAAGGGTCTTCGTTCCACACTTAGAATCCCGCTCCGTCGACCATGCAAGTCTTTCCACCGTCTAGGATACATAAAGAATTAGCAAATGGCATAGGGAAAGCTCGTACCTTATCGAGGAACTCTAACCCAAGAACCACGTCGAAATCATCCATCGGGACCACCGACAAGCCAATCGTCCCTTCCCATTCTCCAATCTTCGCCCGAACGTCCTTAGCCACTCCTTCCATTGGCTTGGCCTTTGAGTTTACCGGCTTAAACGTTCAACTTCCTTTCGTAGCGCTAATCCTTAGCCGTTTGGATTCATCAACCGACACGAAATTATGAGTGGCACCAGAATCTACTAAAGCACGTACCTTGGTCCCATTGATGGCTGCTTCCACAAATTGCAATCCTTTCCCTACAACTTTCGGTACCTCCGTCTTGGCCTTGATTGCATTTAAGATCCTCATCGAGCTCATGCATCCGCCGTCACTTGGGCCTTCGTCTTCATGAACCATCATTCCATTAAGACTTGCTTTCTTAGGACAATCTCGAGCTCTATGAGGTCCGTCACATATGAAGCATCCACCACTCTTGAAGGCCGTCTTTACGTCTTTATTCTTTCCGGTTGGTGGTTTATGTGTATTATCATGCTTTGCTTGGGCGACTTTCTCTCCCCCACCTTTCTCATGGCTCACCTTTCGATCCTTCGACTTAGACCTTTACCTCCTCATACTAAAGTCGATCAAGACCTCGGCATGGGCGATAGCCGTAGCAAGGTCTTGAACTCCACGCCTTTCTAATTCCGTCTTAGCCCATCCTTGCAAACCATCGAGGAAATAAAAGAGAGAGTCTTGGTCGGAAAGATCCGGAATCTCCAAGGTGAGTGTAGTGAATTCCTTAACATAATCCCGGATCGTTCCAGAATGCTTAAGTTTACGAAGCCGACTCTTTGCTTCATTCTTAGCATTCTTCGGATAAAATTGCTTCTTAAGTTCAGCAACAAAATCAGCCCAAGTATCGATAGTACACGTACCTCGTTCGATATCTCCATATCGACGTCTCCACCATAACGCCGCGGTATCCTTCAAGTATCGGGTCGTCATCTTGATCTTGGTGTCATCATCCGTAATGTTGACGCCCTCCAAGTATTGTTCCATCTCCCATAAGAAATCATCAACCGCCCTAGCTTCCCGCTTTCCCACGAACGGTGATGGTTTTGGAACATCAATCTTCGGAGCATTATGATTAGCGTTGCCACCTCCGTTAGACATGGATCGCTTGCATAGCACTACATCGGCTTGAAAGTCTTCAATGGTCTTATGAATGTTGGAGATCTCGCCCATGAGCATCTCCTTTAAATCATGGATCTCGCGTTTAAAGTCGCCACTAAGAGCATTGAGGACGACCCTAAAGTCATCCTTCATGGTCGAAAAGTCCGTGTCTAAACCTTCCAAGCCCTCAACTTGGGTCTTCAACTCCGACACGGATGTCTCAACACCCGCTAATCTCTTATCCAAGCTCGGCATAACTTCCTTAGACGCACCTCTCTTCTTCAGGTCTTGACGCTTGTCATCGCGACCTTGCCTCTCGTCAAAGACCGCACTTCCACTAGCACCTATCTTATCGGTCTTGTTTGCCATCGCCTTGAATCAACGCTCGCTCTGATACCACTTGTCACGGACTTGTCTCTACAAGGTCTCCCGTGCGGCACTTAGTCTCGACTAAGCTCAGCCTTGCTTGAATACTCAACGATGTATGCAACGAAGATAGTTTCTGAGAAAGGAACATGTGGAATGAAATGAAATGCTTTGTATTACTTAGAGCTTTACAAGAGAGAATACAAGTGAACTTTTGTTGGATGCCTTGAACAAATGAGGCCTCCCCTATTTATACTAGTGAACTAAGCTATGTACACTTCCATGGTAGGAAGATTCTAGGGCTTCCATGGGGTTCTAGAGATTCCTACATCCTCCATCATTTTCCAAAGGGTTCCAAGATCTTCCAAGTTCATCCAAGAGAAGTGTGGAATAATCCGGAATCCCGAACATCCTCAAAAAAATGATCTAGTCGAGTAGGCGAGTCGTGACAGAATGCTCGCTTTTCCGTGTTGAATGGTAAGGACCCCATCAGAATATGACTCTTAATTTGACTAGTCAACGAAAAAATTGTTACGGGTTAGCTCAAGTTTCCGTTGACTATTTGATTTGAACAGTTAAATAATGTAAAATGACTAAAATGACCTCATGATGATGTAAAATGGTTAACACCCTCCAAATTTACACACACTAACACTAACACATCCATTATACCAAATTTTACACATATAAACAATATTTTTACAAAAATCAATATACAAAACACACACATAAATCAATGTCAAAGATAAACACTTTTCACCTTTCACATAAATCATATCTTCTCCAAACCCCCAATTTCATCATCAAAACCCACCACGAAAGAGCTACCAAATTATTTTATTTTATTGTTATTATTTTTTACTTTTATTTTTTATTATTGTTAACAGCAATACTAATAACTCGGCCAATTTGTCTAGACACACATCAATTTGTTACCATATACTGATATACATCACCACACATGCACAACTTAAATTATGATAAATCCATACTGCATGAGACTCCCAGATTATATCGTATCCATAAAAAGGGTAGTCGATTCGCATCTTATATTAAAAAAAAAAGACTACGAATACCATACGATTAATTACAACCAATTTCCTCATATATACTACTATATAAAACATTTGGGACTTTCTAAATAAAGAAGTCTTAAAAAATTAAGACCAAAAAACATTTCTTTAATAAGAAAGAATTGTATATGCATATAAATTACATTAAACATCAAAATTAAATGTCCTTCATTTGACTTTAATAGTCCATTGTTTTTTAATGGCCCATTTAATATATAGAGTTAATTACATAAATTGTCTTTGTGGTTTAACAAAAATTACGGATCTTGTCCCTGTGGTTAAGCGTCATGTCCCTGTGGTATTTTAGTTTTACGGATCAAGTCCAAATTTTGACCCCAATCCAAACTGGCGTTAAAAAAGGACCTAACTTGCAGTTTCTCCATAAATTAAGGGTTGACTTTTTAATTTTTGTTTTCACTCTTAAAAAAACCACAGGGACGATTTATGTAATTTACTCTTAAAAAAAATAAAATAAATAAATTTTATTACACGATTTTTTTTTTAATTTTATTTTAATAATTTCAAAAAAAAAATTAAAATTCATTTCTTGTTTTTGTTATTTTTTTTAAATTTTACGTTTTTATACGTTTTCATCCGTTTTTATACGTCTTTTACGTTTATATACGTTTTCATCCGTTTTTACATGTTTTCATCTGTTTTTTTTTTACATTTTCATACGTTTTAATATGTGTTCATCCATTTTTATACGTTTTTGGACGTTTTTATACTGTTATCACCATACATTTTCATACGTTTAAAAGTGTTTAGGAGTTTCTAATAATGGAAGTCTTAAAATTTTTAAGACCAAAAACATTTCTTTAATAGGAAATTAATAAGCCATTAGTTAATGTTATTCACCATATAGCTTCCATGACAATTTTCATAAATAAATGGTAATACCCATTCAAATATTTATACAGTCCATTAAGTGTCGACTTGTAACAGCCCAAACCTCAATGGTATATAAGACAACCTAAAAACACAAACACCAATACGAAACACACTCTCTCTTTTTTTTCCCAACACCGATAAAAATACACACACAAAATTCGATAAATCTACACTCATCTTGGTGTTCGTTACCTACAGTAGAAATAAATAAGATTTGCTTCTCGGATTATAGCAATAGAATGACAAATTTTATTTGGATATAAAATGGTTTGCATTGTTATTGATTATAGTTATTTTAATTAAAAGTTGTCATTCATTCGTAAAGTTACTGTTAGAAAAAAATGTATAAATAAAAAATATTTGCTCGGCATAAAATTATGCACCGGGTACCCGCCGCCGCATTGCGCGGGTACCCTTCTAGTCTACGTAAATATCAATTCAATGTTCCCATTTTTACGTGGCATAGCAATCGACTTAGCTGCATCCAACATAGCACCAAGCTGCTCCTAAGAGAATATAGGAAAGAGGCATAATGAGGTTTGATTCATAAGAACAAACTAACACAACTAATAACACTTCACATGTTGCAACTTCTTTGGTCAAAAGTAAAATATATAAATAACCAAAAAGTAAACGCTAACTAAAAATCCAAACACCCTTGACATCTACTGATCTTTAATGGTAATAGATCTCATCTTACCAGAACCACCTAAAATCCACTTTGCATGTTGTAACTTAAACAAACTAACAAACACAAATCAGAACCATGCATTCCAACTAATTTACGTGTTGCATTTGATATGATGCAAATAACTCCACTTTTGGTTTTATAATAAACTATTAAAAGTTCATCCAGACATCAATCAGATGCTTTCTCTTGAGCAACCTTGGAATGATAGCATTCCATAAGTTTAAAAAGTGGTGTGATGCTCATAAACGGTCGGTTGGGGGTTTAGGGCGAACGAATGAGGCAATGAAACGTTGGACTGACTTATTGGCCAGGATGAAGGCACTGGAACAACATGGTGGTTCATGGTGCCGGGGTGATGCATTGGGTACGTTGGCTGATGAATATCTGCAGCGGGCTAAAGCATGTGAAAGGAGAGCTAAAGCATTGCATCAAATGGCTAAAGCGTATAACCTACGGATTAATGCATTGATGCCAAGGTTGGTCTATTTTGCCGATTACTGCGATGACATTTCTAAGCTTGGATTACAGAAGAACACTGCACAACATGCTGCAGCAGCATTGTATCACAAAGACTGATTCAAATATCACCAAGAAAACTAAAATCGACATGGATATCCTTAAGCCGTAAAACATGCACAAGAGAAAAACATTGATCTATACTAATCTTTTAATGTTAGTGTGTTTACGGCCCAACCGGAGCCACCCAACTTTAACCAGACTTATGCTTTACATGTTTCAACTCAGACTCATAATAACCAGTTACCTAACTCGTCCAACCTGACTATTTGGCCACATTACTAACCTTGTTGACAGAAGTTGACTATGTATGCTAAACCAGAAGGCTGAAATTGAGCATAATTAATCACTGGAACGCTCTTGACAAAGTTTCAGAACTATTACACATGCATTTGAGGAGCAACTAGTAAGAATTAGCAAATGGACCTTGAACATATAATGGACAAAACTACCATAATGGTAAGTCAACAGGGTGTAGAGATAACTTCTGATTTACTTCTCTTCCTTATCAATGACTTTTAAGAGTCAAAATAGCTATTTTTTGCAGTACATATTAGTCAAAACTTAGTCGCTTTTTATACAAAAATGTAACCACTTTAAAACGTTTAAGCACTATAACTTTTATGCAAAAATACGTTGAGAATGTAGAGCTACAAATTATAGAAATGTTGGATTTCAAAGCCATTAAGTTTGACATTGAAAGTAAAAAGTCAACAGTTACATCTTAAGTGACCCACACACAACTAAAACCCAAGATCCGTGAGTGACGAAAAAAGAAGGTTCACAACCGAACATCACACTAACCTATATTTGTCTGTTAAAAAAAGTACAATGTCCGACTTAATCTAACCCTTTATTAATATGTTCAAGAGAGTACTTTCATCTTCAAGTACATGACCACAGTCAATCTTAACAAAGCTCACACGAGCATAAAACATATGATAAACCAGCATCATAGAAAGGATAAACATAAGCACAATCAAATCTGTCAACATGATTACTTAGCAGGAGAAGACTTGATAAGCAAAAACTTATGATGGAAGATAAGATATAGCACTAAACAACTTTAGCACCAAAGGTTAATAAGCTTGTGACTAGGATTCATAATAGCGTGCCAATAACTAGGTTTTTACAGTTAACACAAACATTGTTTAGAGTATGCAGAATCAAAGTCTCTATGGAGTAACTAATTTTAACGCATTCGGAATGTTGTCTAGGCTAAAGAAGAACTAAAGTGCCATCAATCAATTAATTTCATCACTGTTAATAAAAATAAGCCGTAAAAACGTTTATTATATTTTACGATATTCTGATGTTTTGTCGATAACAAACGTAAAATCTTTTTAACGAAACAAATAAAATACGTAAATGGTTTGAACTAATAGTTTCTAACATATTCACATTTTCACATAAAACACTAAAACAAGTATAAGTGATTTTATTATTTAGTAATACATATGTACAACAACTAGTGTTTACATATGTGAGTAAAATATACACATAACTAGTATGTAGTATATTGGGTAAATATAAATGGATAGAAACTTAAGTATCACAGCCCATTGGGCAAATACATTGAATGTAGTTGGGTACAACCCAAAGCCCATAACCCATGGATCGTGACCCATAACCTATTGCATGACATCATGCTTATATCACATGGATCAACCCATACCCAAGTGACCAAGTGCATTGCACTCAAAGATACATTGTATCTAGCCAAAGATTCATGGTTCAACCCATGACCCATAACCCATAACCAAAATACCCATGGGCAAAGAGGAGCGTTTCACGGATCCCTAGCATTGTGCTAGTCGGATCCCTTGTGGTAGGGATCCGTGGGATCCGGGGAACAATAGGATTTTTCCTCTATAAATAGTGAGCCATTTCTTCATTTTTCCTCACCCCTTTCTAACATACTTTCTCCCCTGAGTTAAATCTCACTAACCTTAGATCCAAGAGATCTATGTTTGTAGTTTTGTTTTTTGTGATCTTTTAGGTTCCTCTTAAAGGCAAGATCACCACCTTTGAAGTCGAGCAAGCTCAAGTCCATGAGTTGCCATGTGATCTGCGCAAAACCGTCAAGTCTAATCACACAAGCCAGCCACTTGTGAATGGCTAACCGTAACAGACTTAAAACACAGTTCAGACACAAATGCAATGAAGATCAGAGAATACAGCGAATTCCCGGGTCGTTATGTCCCACGGAGACTCAATGGTGTGCAAACACTTGATCAGACGATAGAATGATCACTAAGGATAGTGATCGCAAGGAATTGGATGGATAATTACACTCACCGAAAAGTCTATAAATAACAAATGACTTAAATGCAAATTAAGAAAATTAAAAGATAAAGATATTAAATAAACGCTATCACTATATTTAAAGTGATGAACGTTTAAAACTAAAAACTTACGTTTAAATAAAAAATTACGTAAACGTATAAATAAAAACGTGAATTTTAAGAAATAAAAGTCCTAAAAATATGAAAAATACATTTTTACAATCCTAATGATAAAAGAAAATTTATAGAAAAAGAAAATTATTTTTATAACTAATTAATTAATTATTATTAATTAAAAACTATTTATTAAGTATTTAAAATGCACTAAAATAGAGGAAAATACAAAATTAACCTAGAAAAATGAAATTATAACTTGGAAAAATCTAAAATATGATAAAACTAATTTTAAAACAGAAAATATATTTTTTAGACTTTTTATGTATTTATTACTAATTTAAAACTATTTAAAACTAATTAAAATGCTAGAAAATACTTTTTAAGCTAAGAAAATTATAGAAAAAATACTTTTTAAGCTTTTTACATTTATCTTAACCTAAGAAAATAGAAAACATATTTTTTTTAAGCTTTTTCTAATTTATTTGTATTAAAAGCTATTTAAAAAGGATTAAAAACTAATTTAAATTAAGAAAAATAGCAAAACAACTTAGAAAAATCTGAAAATTTCAGGAAAACTCTAAAATTATATATAGAAGCTAGGAAAATAGAAAACAAGGGGTTGTGTGGAAGGATTTGAAACTGATGTGGAATGTGCTAAGAAATAAGCACTTAGGATAAGCTAATGAAGACCAATAAGCACCAAATCAAAACAGGGACTACTATAAGCTAAAAGAACTGAAATGGAACAAGTTTCAACAAGCCTTAACCACTGATAAGCTATATTCAACAGATTTGATGAAATGAAATAATAAGCTAAAACAGATTTTTGGTGCCTACTTTGGTTAAGGAAATAAGCACATGCATAAGCTAGAAACTACAAACCAAAGATTGGAACCTAACCTAGACCTGGCCAAGAACCTTAAGACCAAAAATCAGACCTTGGGTGCTCAAATGAGCTCGTGCAATAGTTACAAAATCTGCAAGCCCTGCAGATTTGATGTCTCAGACAGGCGTTAGTCCCATTTTGACAAGCCAATTAGAGCTTAAAGAAAAATCACAAAATTTTACAAAATGAGGATGACAAAATAGACCAAGAGAGGTTTTGAAAACCACAAGACTCACTTGCATTGACCAAGAATTTAGTCCATGAAAATTCTTCCTAACAGACTCTAAAACAGGTTTTCAAGATTTTGACTTTTAATGAAAAACTTGGAAAGTTGACTAAAATGGATTTTGAAGCTAATCTTTGGACTGATTAAGATATGAAAACATGAAATAAGACACGCAATATTTATTTAGGTGATTCAAACACAAAATAAGATTTTGAGTTGCAAAATCTTTAACAAAGGCATGATTAGGGACAGTTATGAAGGATTTTGACTTCGAGCTTGAAAGGCACAAGGGAGTGACTCAAATGAGTTTATTTTGACTATAAAGACTTGAACCAACAATAACCTACCACTGCAAGACCCTCTAACACAGTATAAATCCCAAATCCAAACACCCTATTAATTCTGCTATGCAATCTTAAACAAAAGAAAAACTGAACCAGCTAAGACCATTGATCCAACTGAGCTTTCTAGCTAGAATTAACACTGAATGAACAGACACAAACCATTCTAAACCATAAATACAAGATAAGCATAAAATGCAATTTGACTTAAAAATGAAAAATGAGAAATCCACTAACCATTATATCCAGCTTATGCAGGCCACAACCAGAACCCAATACTAACCTAAACTAACCTATTTAAACCCAAATCAACATCTGCATCACCCAAATTCAGCTTCCAATCCAATTTGAGCCTCAGGTTGACTTTTATTGACCAACATCCAAACTTGATTGAAACTGACTTTTGAGCTTATAAAAAGGTTTGAAAAGCTTATATAAGCTTATTGAAACTGATTAACAAGATGTATGAAGCTTGTTTCTAGGAAATGGAAACTTGAATTTTTAACAGTAAGCATACAAACATGAAATTAAAGGAAACTAGGAATTAATAATTAAAACTTGATCAAACTGAAAGTGTAACCTTAGTTTAAGACTTAGGAACAAATTGTTACAACATTTGAGTTAAATTAAGACATAACTAAAAAAAACGACATAAAAGTAATTTTAAAACTAAAACTCTACTCTCTTGCTTCTTCTCTTTGCTTTCTTTTTATATCCCAGATGCATTTTCTCTCACTTCTGAAGAATTCCCACCAATCCATAGCCATTGGATGGCTCAAATTAATCACAACCGTTTAAACATATTTTTGGCGCCAAAATGGTTGTCTGCCCATTGGAGGTTGAGTGAGGGGCTAGGGGAGCATTAATTGAACCTTGGATGTTAGCTAAGGTGGAGGGGACATGGTTGAGTGATTGGTGAGGAGGGGATGGGAGTTTGGTTGAAGAAGTGAAAGCGCTTATCAGTGGAAGAAAGACTTTTGGCGGGTTGGGATTTTTGACCAAGGGTTGACTGGAGTAGTATTATTAAAAAGGGGTTCAAAAAGCTTAAATGGCAGGGGGTCCAAAGGGTAGGCAAGGGTCATTTGGTTTGACAAGGGTCCAAGGGTGGTTAAAGGGTTTTAAATATCAAGGACCTTATTGCAATTTCTGAAAATTAAGGGACCTAAGCTGCCAATTCTGAAAAGTTATTCCAAGGATCATTAATGACAAGTTTCAAAAGTACAGGGACCAAATATGTCATTTTCCAATTTTCCGGGCCATTTCTGCCAACTTTCAAACTTGAAGGACCATTTTGTAATTTTCTCAAAACTTTTTATATTTTTCACCAAAGGACTAAATTTGACAACTTATGATTTTAAAAGGACCTTTGATGACTTTTCTTTTGAAATTTTAACTCAGGGACTATTTTTGACAATTTTTGAAAGTTGGGGAACTAAAACTGCAATTTTTGCAAATTTGATATGTTTTTCATTTGATTTTGATATTTTTGCATTTAAAACACACAAAACACTTGTTTGTGATATTTTTATCATTTTGATGTGTTTCTGAGTGTTTTCAGATGATTTTGCAGTTTATTTTGTACAAAAATGATGAGTATTTAGAGACTCATCACCATGCTTCCTCATCATCAAGGCTACTGAAGTCTTCTTGTTGATGATTCCTTTCTTTCATCAAAGAAGTGTAGTGTTGAAGACATTAGTGAAATATGTCTCAAGTGTCAAGACGAAGATATTAGTGAAGGGTATCTATCGTCTATAGGATAAGCACTTGTGGTACGTGCTTAGAAGTCAAGACAAAGAAGCATTAGTGAAAGGTGCTTAGAAGTGAAAACACAAGACATTAGTGAAAGGTGTCTTGTAGATCTAGTCAAAGGCATTAGTGAAAGGTGCCTTAGATGTACATTCAATATGGTGTGTTTCGATGTACAAGATAGACTAGCTTTAGATCCAAGGATATTGATATCCTTGATGATGTTGTAAAGGAGTAGACTCCTTCGGGATTAGTCGTTGGTGTAGTGTGGTAGTAGTTCCTCCATTGCAATGGAACTAGGTGCTTAGCCTAGTACCTAATAAAGGGTAGGCGACGTTGTGAAGGTGTAGTTCACCTTGGAGTGAAAGAACTAGGTACTTAGCCTAGTACCTTATAAAGGGTAGGCGACGTTGTGTAGGTGTGGTTCACCTTGGAGTGAAAGAACCCGTGGTTAGCCTAGCTTTGGAAAAAGGGTAGGCGACGTTGTGAAGGCTTCTCCGCCATAAGGAGATTGGTGTAGTGATTACGAACTCTCGAGTAGGTGACTCGGGGAGTGGAGTAGGGCAAGGAAGGTGTCCTTTTAGCCGAACCACTATAAATACTCGTGTTGTGGTTTTGTGCTTCTTACTCTTATCTTTTCATTACTTACCTCTATATGCTTGTTTATCAACATCCAACGCACACATCCAAATAGATTGACATAAGTCGATCTAAATAGATTAAAAGGTAGTTTTAATTGGTAAAACTATTCAACCCCCCCCCCCCTTCTAGTTTTCCACAATTGGCATCAGAGCTTCATTACCAAGTTTCTTGAAGTATATTGTACTTTAAAAACTTGATACGATCCATAGTTAATTGAAAACTACAAAGAAGGTTTTTCATAAAAACAAACACCATGTCTTTCAAAACTATATGTTTGGATGTTGATTTGATAACAACATTTTTTCTTATTTATTTTTTCATTTAATAGCACTAATCTTCTTTGTCATGTTGATTAGTCAAAACTCATACCCACCAAGCTTTAGGAGTCGCTTGGTAACAAGAATACCTTCCTTAAGAAGGTATCTTAAACGCAAAGGAGCGGGAATCGTCTAAGTGACATTTGCTGTGTCATTTGTAAAGACATTCCTAAGTGGGCTAGAGGTATGATTTTCTTTTTTACTTTGCTTGATAATTAAGTATACCTATTTAGGTATTTATATGATTATCTTTTGTGCTTATACATGTTTTACATGAAGCTTCATTAGGAAGCCTTTCTCTTGCTACGTGTTATATTTCTTGTCTAAAATCGTGGTATATAAAGCTTATGTTTTATTTCGTTTAATCCAATAATAAAACAAAACACGTATTTCAAAAATTCCTACTTCCCTATAAATCATCCACTCGACACCTACTTTATCAAAACCCCACCTTTTCAAATTTTCCAATTTCAAACAATCCCTCTCATTCAAAACTTCATCTTCCTCTTCATTTTCGTCTCAACCGAAACCAAGAAGGATCATCTTCAACATGGTTTACATCGCTCTCGTGCTCATCGCCCTAACACTCATCGCACTTGTGTTCCCTATGATGAAGTTCACATACGGAGACATTTACTTTGTGTTGTTAATCTACATTGGGGTTATATACCCAATCCTTTGTATCATTCTTAGTATTGAAATGAAATATTTACTAATAGTCTAGTTATTTAGGTTATTATGTGTTTATTTTTTTTCTTTGTGTTATTGCTTTCTTTCGTGATACATTAGAAGTCATGTATGCATGTTAAAAGAAAATGTAAGCTAAAACACATATCTTGGTATAAGACTATGAGATCTAAAAAACCTCTGTTTTTCATAAAATCTATTTTTGTAATTACTGATCTACGGATCCCGGAAATTATACTAGCCGGATCCCTTTTGAAATGGAACCGTGGGATCCGTCGTACTGGAGAACAGTTTTCTCATGCAAATTAAAAACCAATTTTATTTTAATTCTCCACTAGTATGTCAAAACCATAAGTGAGTTAAGTGTCTTTTTTTTTGTTAAAAACCGTTGTTAATAAAAATCTAATAAAAACGTTAGATAATCATAGGTTGATCACAAACATCACTTTTCTATTAACTCATCATTTCTATAGGTTCAACTATGACGCATGAATATGAGTTTGATTTTTCACTCACTAGCGTCTACACTCCGAACATCTCCTTGAACCCAACACACCGGCAATCATGTCCGTGGGTTCAACAATCTCGAAACCCGTCACTTCCATGAAGGACGATTGTAGACACTCTTCTACAATTCAAGAAGGTATCAATACCTCCTTCCGATACATAGGACTAGAATGTCTTCTTGAAATCAACGAGAAGATATGTCCAAGGTTCATAATGGAATTCTTCCGTCAAGTGGAACTCGCTCGTAACGAGGATCGCTCTCATCCCTTTGGTTTTATATCAAAACCAAAGTTTACTTTAAGCCTTGGGCATTTTGCTCACATCCTCCAATTCCAAACCATGGACAATGTGCCTTCATCAAGATTGGTCTCTTGATTCTCTCTTCAACTTTCGTGGAAGAAAATAGTCCATATTCCTCACACATACCCTCCCGGAAGATTTACATCGCATGATATGCAAACCTCGGCCATATTACTCCGATCCAAACATTATCTTCACACGGACATCCGAGAAGAGTACAAGCCTCTTGCACTCATCCCGTGTGAGAATGTCCGAGTCTTAGGGAAATCGAGAAATTCTTCCCGCTTGTTGTGCTCACATGTTGTCTTCGTTTGCTAACACAACAACCATACAATCTCGCCTACTTCTTCGCAAGGTAATTTCAAATCTTCAAGGCTCCAAGAATAAACTCATTCCATATGGAATGTTCTTGATGCTCCTCTATCACAATGTCATGCACTTTCATCCTCAATTTCAAAGTCCGTTGTACGTACTTGTGAACAAGATGATGGAACCGCTAAACATTTCCCTCATGAAGACGTTCTTCATTCCTACATCCGCCGACACTCATCAACCTTTTGATGATCCCTCTAGCGATAACGCTTAAGGAACTTAGTAGTATTTTAATAGGATCAAACCCTTTGTACTCGTGCTTTATCAATGTAATCCAATTCCCCTCATGAAATAAAACATATTACATTTGATATCTTGGTGTTAGAACCTCTTTAAATCAATTTTGGGTATAATGCATTGTCAAAGATCATTACATACCTTTAGTAAAGGTTCCGCTAAGCAGCTAGGCGGATCCCAAAGTTTGTGCTAGACGGATCCATACACTTAGGGAACCGTGGGATCCGGCAAACAGAAAATGCAATTGCAAGCATTATATTTCAAACATATCCTTAGAACACCTCACACTAAGCTTAATATAGTGTCTTAAGGCAAATTAAGTCCTTATCAAGATAGGTAGATCCCTCCTACTCACACATAACTCACCTAGATCACATTCTAAAATGCTTGTAGATCTATCGTTTTCACTTTAATCCATTACTCTTCCGCTCTTAAACTCACACTTCATTTTCTAGTTGATCCCTCACATCTAGTCTTAGAAATCTTTCGATTATGGCAAAATTGATCATAAATCATCCTCACCTCAAATATTGATCAAAGTTGATCAAACTCTAGTTTTTCCCATCTCAAAGCTTCTAGGATATTCTCCAAAACACTATCCTAAGTCACAACCTGATCTCTAGGATCATTTAGCTTCAATTGACACTCTCATCTTTAGTGTCATCCTTGCTCATCCATTGGTACTCTTGAAAGTTCCAAATCCTTCCATAAAAGACAATCATTAGCTACATCGTCACTCATTACCTTCAAGTACTTAAGCAACCCTTCATTTAAGACACTTAGGAAAACTGAAACACTCAAGATGTTATAGGTCTTAGATCTTAGAAAACATCATTTCCACTCTTTCATAGCTGCTGAGAGCCGGATCCCTAGGATTAGCCTAGACGGATCCCTCTGAGGAGGGAACCGTGGGATCCGGAGGACAGTTTAGGTCAAATCTTGCTAAAACGATCATTTCAACTCATCTTCCTAACTCAAACACTCCATCTCATCTTAAATGAGATCCTAGATCAGTGCAAACTCTGAAGTTGACTCTTGTGCATGTTAATCATCACATTCCAATGAATCCTAGTGGCTTAAGGCTTAAATGCACTTGCCAAATCTCTTGGTTTATAAACCACCTTGTTAGGACCTCCATAATCATCACTCTCATCCTAACTTTCAGCCCTTTAGAATCCCTTACAACCATCTCATCATGAGGAAAACCCCAAATAGTAACTTATCCACCAAAGAACCACCCATGAAAAAGACTCGTATTATACACGAAATCTCTTCAACCGAATCATCTCCGGTCAAGCCAACAAATGATAGGATCCTTCATAATCCAATCAAACCAATTCCTAAAAGGATAGTACCAACAAAACTACCTATGCCAAACACCACCATACCTCCTAGGCCAAACAATATCATTTCCACTAAACCATCACCATTGGTTCCTAGAGCTATCTCTTTTACATCCCCACTATCATCACGACACCTCTACAATTTAGAGGACTTGCCTCCTAGGCCGTCTCATCCGCTTCCGCCGACAACATTTTCCTCATTAAGAGGAATAATGGTACAAACTCAAGGTGTTGAGTCAACACTTGCTCCATCTTTCTTTTCGCCGTTTTCATCATATAATCCCATTTGGATTATGAGAAATCATCAAAGTCAACCACCCGACCATATGGAAGTTGACACTTCTCTACCACCACCATCATTCTTGGTCGAGCCATTCTCAAATGCGCCTCCACCAATCCCTCCATCGTTTGAAGCTCCACAAGCCGCTTCACTTGATCCTTCGCATCAAGCCATTTCATTTCCTCCACTACCTAGCCATGACAAAGATTGCTATCATTGTCAACATGTTGAAAGTTTGATACATGAAGTACGAGAAGACCAGCGTTTCATGTTCTATCATCTCCTCGAACGTTTCGACGAGATCAAACCTAAACAAAACTTGAGTTAGAAGAGTTTAGTGGTGTCCTAGGATCAAGCGATAGTTGGTTTAGAAATTCCTAGTCATGTATTTTCTTATTTTCTTAGTTTTTAGAGTCATGTATATCATAACTCTAGTTTTATTAAATGGAATTACATGCTACTTGTTATTCTTTTGAGCATATGATTACCTTGTATTGATATCTCATTTTTGTGATAACATTATTTGTTATATCACCTTTTTGAAATTAATCGCCTATACGGATCCCTCGATTGCCTAGACGGATCCCTACTAGGAGGGAACCGCGGGATCCATGAGACAGAAAGCTTTCTTTCTACTAACTTGAACCACATTTGAAGGAAATTGTGAATTATACTTGCTTTCTAACCTTTGTTTTGTAGTTATTCAATTTACACATGAAGACTTTGACATCCTAAAGCTAGGGGAGCTTTATGTCAAAGCAATACATTGCAAATTACTTGCAATACTAGGTTTACATTTCGTAACATCCCCTTGCAAAATTGCAATCATCAAGGGGAGTACATTCGCTCTCTTAGACGAAATCTTTGCAAACTTATTTGCAAACAAACTAGATTAGTATCACTTATTTGATGCCTTTACATGGGATGGACTCGTCAAGGGGAGTAAAGACAGATCCTTTCCTGTTACTTGCTCTCTATTTCTTTTCATTTTTATTTCTTTCACATGTTTTTATTAAAAACGATGTGTTGCTTTCCTTCAAACACTTTTGTTTCGACAAAAAGGGAGAAGAGAGTAAAACTACAATTCAAACTTTTACAATTTTAGTTTTCCTTAAAATAATTTTATGTTTTGTCATCAACAAAAGGGAGATTGTTAATACAAATAAGCCGTAAAACGTTTATTTATATTTTACGATCTTCTAATGTTTTGTCGATAACAAACGTAAAATCATTTTAACGAAACAAATAAAATACGTAAATGGTTTGAACTAATAGTTTCTAACATATTCACATTTTCACATAAAACACTAAAACAAGTATAAGTGATTTTATGATTTACTAATACATATGTACAACAACTAGTGTTTACATATTTGGGTAAAATATACACATAACTAGTTTGTAGTATATTGGGTAAATATAAATGGATAGAAACTTAAGTATCACAACCCATTGGGCAAATACATTGAATGTAGTTGGGTACAACCCAAAGCCCATAACCCATGGATCTTGACCCATAACTCATTGCATGACATCATGCTTATATCACACATGGATAATATCCATAACCCATGGATCAAACCATACCCAAGTAACCAAGTGCATTGCACTCAAAGATACATTGTATCTAGCCAAAGATCCATGGTTCAACCCATGACCCATAACCCATAACCAAAATACCCATGGGCAAGAGGAGCGTTCCACGGATCCCTAGCTTTGTGCTAGTCGGATCCTTGTGGTAGGATCCGTGGGATCCGGGAACAGAGGATTTTCCTCTATAAATAGTGAGCCATTTCTTCATTATTCCTCACCCTTTCTAACATACTTTCTCCCCGAGTTAAATCTCACTAACCTTAGATCCAAGAGATCTATGTTTGTAGTTTTGTTTTTGTGATCTTTTAGGTTCCTCTTAAAGGCAAGATCACCACCTTTGAAGTCGAGCAAGCTCAAGTCCATGAGTTGCCATGCTTCCTCATCATCAAGGCTACTGAAGTCTTCTTGTTGATGATTCCTTTCTTTCATCAAAGAAGTGTAGTGTTGAAGACATTAGTGAAAGATGTCTCAAGTGTCTAGACGAAGATATTATTGAAGGGTATCTATCGTCTATAGGATAAGCACTTGAGGTACGTGCTTAGAAGTTAAGACAAAGAAGCATTAGTGAAAGGTGCTTAGAAGTGAAGACACAAGACATTAGTGAAAGGTGTCTTGTAGATCTAGTCAAAGGCATTAGTGAAAGGTGCCTTAGATGTACATTCAATATGGTGTGTTTCGATGTACAAGATAGACTAGCTTTAGATCCAAGGATATTGATATCCTTGATGATGTTGTAAAGGAGTAGATCTTCTTTGGGATTAGTCGTTGGTGTAGTGTGGTAGTAGTTCCTCCATTGCAATGGAACTAGGTGCTTAGCCTAGTACCTAATAAAGGGTAGGCGACGTTGTGAAGGTGTAGTTCACCTTGGAGTGAAAGAACTAGGTACTTAGCCTAGTACCTTATAAAGGGTAGGCGATGTTGTGTAGGTGTGGTTCACCTTGGAGTGAAAGAACCCGTGGTTAGCCTAGCACCGAAAAAGGGTGGCGACGTTGTGAAGGCTTCTCCGCCATAAGGAGATTGGTGTAGTGATTACGAACTCTCGAGTAGGTGATTCGGGGAGTGGAGTAGGGCAAGGAAGGTGTCCTTGTAGCCGAACCACTATAAATACTCGTGTTGTGGTTTTGTGCTTCTTACTCTTGTGTTTTCATTACTTACCTCTATATGCTTGTTTATCAACATCCAACACACACATCCAAATAGATTGACATAAGTCGATCTAAATAGATTAAAAGGAAGTTTTAATTGGTAAAACTATTTAACCCCCTTCTAGTTTTCCACAATCACCTTTACGACCATGATCAAGTATTATCTCTTTCTGGTCTATGCTTAAACCTGAAGCAATCCCACCAAGAACCTTCAAATTCGATGGAATTACAAAACCTTTAGCTTTTAAACGAGCGAGAGTCTGCCAAAAAAAATGACACAAACTGAGAACTGATTGTTACCCAGTCAAAATGAAAATGGAATTGTTGTGCTTCATACAAGTGACATATCCAAACAACCACAAATTCCCAAAGTAAAATGAAATGGAATTGTTGGTCTATTTCCGTTCCTTTAATATGCAAAGTCCTAAGGTTTTCCCAACTAATGACACCGGCTTGTTCAAATAAGCACCCACGCAAACTCACACGGATAAAACTTGTGCAGTTGAAAAAAAAGTCAGGTAAAACATACATCTGGTGAGTCGTAGAAATGTCAAGTGAACTATACCACTGGCGAGTCATACAAAAATCAACTTCTTGAACATTACCACTAATAGCACTACGAATACAATTGCTAACTTCAGTATGGTCGTTGTAATAGGCATGTAGTTTGAGCTTGTTGACTTGATGGGTCTGACTTGTTAAGATTCTTTTGAGGGATGAATAGAATTGGGGGATGTTACGACTAGTTTTATGTGTAAAGAAAAGATTAGAAAGCTGAGGCCATAGATGCTGCCATCTTTTGGAAAGAGTAGATGTTCTTATGGCGTACTTTGTGTCATCTAAACAAGACAGGATTTCAACGAGTAGGCAATCTGGTAATGAACTTATTCGATCTTCTAATGCCATGGCAGCCAGCCGCTTCATCTCACCAAAATAAACGCACAGTTAACTTACCCTAAGTTACGCCCTACAAAAGAGAAATAGTTGTGATAAAAATATTGTAAGTTGCAACCGGAAAAATTTGATCACATAAAAATGTAACTTCAAATGTTTAGAATCATGTTAAAGAATGTAATTTAAAAACATCAATGGCAATTTTATATGTAGAAGCACAAGCACGAGATAAGAAAAAAAATTACCTCTAAGTTCTAAACTCAACTAATCAAGAATCGATTGAGCTTTGCACGCACGTGGGATAGCATTATATACCTCGACTTCTCTTTTTAAAGTTTTTAAAGGGTGTTCGGAGTTTGGACTATACTAAAGATAAGTAATTGAATTCATATGATTCATCTCTATTATTTAGGGTGGTGCATGATTTGGTTTGGGTTGATATTTGGCTAAAATTGTAAATCAAATTGAAATAATAGGTTTTCATAAAACATAAAACCAAAATTGTGTAGTTTTTGCCGGTTTGGATTTTTCGGTTTATAATTGGGTTCGGTTAAGTTTTTTGGTTATTTCAGTTTTTTAACCGTTTATATTTGCGCATGACCAATTTATACAAACAATGTCGTTTTATATACAAAATTGGTTATCCTTATTTACTTTTTTGTCACTCTAAGCTTAATAATTTTTGTCTCATATATTTACATTACACACATATAAAAGAGACACACATATACATAGTATGATCATTGTTGTTATAAAATAATGAACAAGAATCAAGAAAGGAAGAGAGAATTCTCATTAAGGGTGATTCCAAAGGGTTACAAATGTGTAGTATTTATAGGGTAATAAGTACATGTTAAACCCTAATGGTCTAATGGGCAAGTAGATAATGGTGAATATACATAAGCCCATAATATTTACAACACTCTTCTTTGGATATTCACCTTTTATTATACGTTGTATATCGCCTCATTAAAAACTTTATCAAGAAAAACCCATTGGGATTAAAAAAAACTTGATGCAGGGAAAAGGAGTGCAGTGCGCATAATGCTCCTCCTCAATTTAATGTATATCTTTCAAGCGTCGAATATCAATCTTTTGAAGCAATTGCTCATACACTTGTGTCGGCAAATATTTGTAATAAATTCCATCGAATAATCGATGTTAAGAATATGCCCTGCAAAGATGACAAAATATGTGTAGTTTCCAACCGAATATCAAATGCATTGGTTTGAATATATACATTGCTAATACAAATATTAGAAGAGGAAAATACACTCACATGACGCATATGAATTATTAAAGCCTGATTTGCATTTATGTATGGTACTTGAGGACCAATCATTTTATAAAGACATGTGCAAAAGCAATATAATATGCGTCCGAATATTTATATTATCCATATAAGCATTCATTCAATTTGATTAAATAGTGTTCTTGAGAACTCTATTAATTTCTTCTAGAAGTTGAAGTTGTTAGGCATGCTTGAGGCATTGCAGATCCTTCATGGAATATAAGAGCTCTAATAAAACACATTTAGAGCGAGTAATTCTATATTGAGTGATGTACATCCATGTCTTAAAGGACAATATGTCTTTTAATAATCAACTTCATGTTTTTTTGTGAATTTATTTATTCACAATTCATGTCTTAAAAGACATAACTTTAGAGCTCTTATTTTGCATTTACACAAAGACTGACGTACATCCAATAGATTTTACACATTCATGTCCCAATACTTCTCATTTTTTCACGAGATAGCGTCTTTTCGTGTTGGACAATTGTTTAGTTGAGCGCACTTTTGATTAATTGATTTATGATCCTAATTATGCATAATAGCAAGCGCTATATTGTATGTAAACAAACTCATTGACGTCGTTTTTGTTCCGATTCCATATGATCTTAGACATCATATAATTATTGAGATCACATTAGATATATGAGGTTCCTTTGGACCCTTCATGTCCAGTGTCTCTTTATGAGACTATCATGGGGTATTTTATATCTCGAACCACCATCTTGTTTTCATGCTCCAAATTTTTACCGAGGGTTTTATTTGGAATTGATTAGTCTACCATGCTCGAGGCTTGTCACAATTAGATAATGTCCTTAACGCACAACGTATAATTAGAGCATGAGTAGCTAAATTTTGTTTTTGGCCAATGTATATGTATGGCTATTATATTATTCATTGAATATAAATTCATAAAATTTCTTTTGAGGATCAATAAAATATGATGATTCATTCCGAATTTTCAGCTACTTCTTCTCTCCTTCTGAAGGAATTATCCTTCTTCTATATCTCATATATGTGCATTTATGTGGAGTAATTTGAGTAGGCATTGCACAAAAGAAATTGAAATGAAAGATACTTGGCTTTTAACCAAAACCAATTATACAAAAGAATGGTAATGATAATGATTGATTTGATTGATTCATTCCATGATAATATGATACAATATATATGATTACATATGTCATTCTAGAAACGGGCTAACACTCCCCCGCAGTTCAAGCGGCGAAATTGAGAAAACTCGGACTCTAGTAGTAAACTAGAAAAGAAAAAAAAAAAAACATTAATATAATAATGTGTAGATTTGTGACCTTAGCACAAATCACCAACACAAAGGCTCGTGGCCTAAAGCACGAACAACACAATAATAATGTGCGGATCTGTGAACTTAGCACAAATCACCAACACAACAAAAAGATGAGAAAACGAAAGTTGGTTCTAAAACTTGAACCCCCAAACAACCATCCAAACAAACGGGGCGTGTTATACCCTAGAAAAACATAAAGATCCATTTTTTTTCCGGTCAAGCAGCTGCAGCCACCAAAACCAAAAAGTTGTAAACATTTTTTTTTCGTGTGTCAAATGAATAAAAGGGATAATCCTTTTATTAATTTGCCGTCAAAAGAAAGTGAAAAGGTGTCTTCCTTGCTTCTTGCCGCAACTTTTGACCCAAGATTTGTAAACCATTTTTTTTAATGGGATTTATTGGAGAGTGTGAATAAGGGTTAGTATGGAAATGAAGTGTATGATAGAGATAAGGATATCCTTCGGATCGCCGGCCGAAGCCGACGGTCGGAAAAATTAAAGTGGCGGCTGAAAAGTTTAGGTTTAGGGTTAGAGCTCAAAGTGGCGAAAAAAAATTAATTCTCTGATACCATGTAGAATGGTAATGATAATGATTAATTTGATTGATTCATTTCATGATAATGTAATACAATATATATGATTACAAAAAATATTCTTGAAATGGGCTTGAGACCACATGCTAACATAATTTGAGTATATATTGCACAAAAGAAATTGAACCGAAAGATACTTGGTTTCTAATCAAAACCAATTATAAAAGGGATGATTAAATAAACTAGCTGAAGGAATCAAGGAATGTACGTGAGTACCATCTCAATAATTTTCACGTGTAGTTACATGAACACGAATCAAACATGCATTGTATGTGTGGTCATGTCTTTGAAAAGCCAATACACAGATAACTTTAATTTTGAAAAGCCACCATTAACAACATCCCAAAGCCACAAGCCCACAATGCCTAGTTGTCAAATCAAGTCCCACAACTTTTTTATATAAACCCATCACTCTCTCATGTTTCATCAAATTTTTTAAATTCGGGTTTTAGTTTTCAAAACATACAATGTCGTATCTTGCAAGTGGCAGCAGTGGTGGAAGTGACAGTACGGTTCACGGAGACCTTATTGCGTAGACTCCAACAAGTATCACTTTAAACAGGATTGTTCAAAATTTATATGCTATATATGTGGACAACAAGGTCATAAGCAGAGGTATTGTCCAGATATTGTTTGTTCAGAGTGTGGGTTATCATGACACATCCGACTTGACTGCCCTGAGGCTATTTGCCCTTTGTGTAATAGAAAAGGGCATGTCGAACAGTCCTCCTTTGTAGCCTTTGTACCCGAAGTCCGAAGAGGGCGAACCGATTGACGTAGTATACTAAGTGTTCAATATGTCAAAGCCGGACAGAAATTATATGTGAGAATCTCACATATAATTTCTGGACACACTATACCGGTCCGGCTTTGACATATTGAACACTTAGTATACTGCAGTCAGGATCGGTTTGCCCTCTTCGGTTACAAAGGCTACAAAAGCAAGTACCTTTGCTTATGACTTTTCTTTCCACATTTATAGCATATAAATTTTGGACAATCTTGCGGTTGGCATGTAATGGTAATGGCCATGATTCAGACCACTGTCTCAGGGCTAGTTGAAGATGTGTATTTTTACACACATTTGTTTTTTTATTTTAATGTTAGGTACGATGTTTATGGAATAATAGTGGTTTTACCATGTTGTGTTAGCTTAATATACCCGTCTAATCTAAGTATTCCGTATCTAATCTCGATTCTTATGTACTGAAATCAATTTATTTGTCTTCAACTTACTAGTTTAAAACCCATGTAATACACGGGCTAGCTGAATATGAGAATTAGGGAATATATATGTTAACGTTTTGTGTTAATTTATATGATATGAATATACGTTATAATTTATATTTTATGAGATATGCAATATAGAAGTATTTAATTCGCCTTAAATACGTTTATCAAAGCTTTGATTTCCATGAAATATCTATAATGCCTCAAGTATTATAAACAATTTCAACTTCTAGAAGTAATTAATAAAGTTCTCAAGAACTCATTTTTTGTTAAATATTGAGTGAATCCTTATACTGATCAAAACCATTTTGGCGCATATTATATGAATTGTTTTTGCACTTCTCTAAAAAATAATTGGTTCTCAATTAGGTTGAGCAACGACCCGAACCGACAAAACTCCACCCGAACCGAAAACTGTTTAAAGGTAAAACGTGAACCGAGAACCGAACCGAGTAAAACCTAGTAAAATCGAAACCGAACCGAATAAGGTCGAGTCCGTTTGGTTTTCGTCGGTTTGTCATTTCGGTTTGGTTTTCAACCCGGACTCATATTAACCAGTTACCAAACTCGTCCAGCCAGACCGCTTGGTCACATTACTAACCTGGTTGACACATATTGACCATGTATGTAGACCTGATGCGAGTATGATGCACCTCAGGGCCCAAACAGCATACATGCACCTAGGGATCACAAAAGGTTCTCGTATATGATACCAGCCTACTAAGGTACAATGAAATCTAGATACTAGAAAAAAATGTATAATTACAACTTCTGTTCCAATTATGCCATCTGTTAACGAAAACCATTGAGTATCTTCTAGATAGAGATGAAATAGCACATGTTTTCAAATCAAAATTTTAAGAAGTGCATCCTGTTCCTACCTGCATTAGGTTGATACTAATACATTTTACTATTGATGTTGACCACCCCACTAAGATGCTGCTTATATCAGCTGCAGTATCATATCTATATTCCAAAAATCTTAAGACGTATAAAGAAAAGACCAACAGAAGTTTTTAACGTCTCTAAAGCCAACTAAAGGTATGTCGCTAAGAAGCAAGGCAAAGTTCATGAACCACAATCTATCAACCCCTTTTGCGCAATAAAAGCCACATTCAAGGGGTTGAATGAGTTGCAACATCACTACATCTATACTCTCAGAACGTAAAACAGGAAGTGATAAATGCATAACAAAAATTGGTACTACCGTACTATATATATTATCTAAAAGGCATCAATAGTTTTGGTCCACAGTTGGCATTTTGAAAGTGAAATAGTGAATGCTACAATTTTACATGTTTAGGTCACAGAGTTTCAGAGGTGCATGTGAATCATGCCTGCATCGGGGTCTTGAGATAGAGATGACTACATTTTATCCCAACTATGATGCCTATAAGAACTTCAGTATCACATCTTCGTTCCCAAAAATTATAATGTAGAATAAAAGATCAACATTAATTTTGAACTTGTCTGCAAGTGCCAACTAAAGAGCCACCAATCAAGAGCAGTGGAGTTCGTTCACACTCTTTCAACCGCTTATGCACAAAAAAAACCTCCACCCAGGGAGTATTCATCTTCAATATCGGCTCTAAAGGTAATGAAATTCTAAACCGACCCTAACTAAAATAGCATTGGATTCAACCTATAAATGTAATAATTCTAGCACATCTAACTGGCTTCCTAACTCCTAAGAAACTCTTGATGGCTTCACTATAATCTAATTGTTGCACTATATTGCTAAGTTGACATCATATTATCATTTTCTTTCCAACATCCGCAGAACTAACCAATAAAGCAGGTTACGGTTAATTCCTACCACAAGCATCTACATTTCTAGCAGACCATAGAATCGAGAAGTACATGTTCTAATCTACTAGCAGAGACCAAACTTCCTAATAGGATAATACCATACAATAAACAAACAAATTACTAATAGCATCACCGACAATACCTGTTACAGATATCATGTTTTATTAGATTTTCAAGAAGCTTTTTATAATAAAAATACAAATTGAGCATGTTCTATTTCCCAACCACCTTCGCACAAAGAAAGCCACCTTGTAGAAAGTATTCCTTTTCCAAATTGCCTCCAAGGGTAAGAGGATCCTAAACATCTATAGTACCTAAGAACAAATGAACGGGATTCAATGTATATATATATAATAGTTCAGGTACTCCTAACTGGCTAGTGGTTACCTATTGCTAAGTTGTTATGGATTCATTACAAGCTTCATGTTGCGCTCTATTGCTAAGCTGCTACAATCATTTTTTCACTTTATCCAGCATTGGCAGATCTACGTAACAGGGTAGATTAAAACTAGTTCCTACAACTAGATCTGTATTTTGAGCATACCATGAAATCGAGAATAATGCATACCAATCTGCTAGCAGAAATCAAATTCATAATACCATAATAGTAGTGAATTACTAATAATGGTAAGTCAAGAGGGTATAGATATAACTTTTCTGCATTAAGTATTAGTCAAAATTTAGTCGCTTTTTATACAAAAATGTAATCACTTTAAAACTTATAAGCACTATAATTTATATGCAAACAAACGTCAAGAACATAGAGCTACAAATTAAAAATGTTGGATTTCAACGCCATTAAGTTTGACACTGAAAGTAAAAGGTCAACAGTTACCTCTTAAGTGACCCACACACCACTAAAACCCAAGATCTGTGAGTGAAGAAAGAAGAAGGTTCACAACCGAGCATCACACACTATCCTATACTTGTATGTTAAAAAAAGTACAAGGTGCGACTTAATCTAGCCCTATATTAATATGTTCAAGAGAGTATTTTCATCTTCAAGTACATGACCACAATCAAGCTTAACAAAGCTCACACGACCATACGACATATGCTAAACCAGCATCATAGAAAGGATAAACATAAGACAATCAAATCTGTCAACATGATTACTTAGCAGGAGAAGACTTGATAAGCAAAAAGTTAAGATGGAAGATACGATATAGCACTAAACAAGTTTAGCACCAAAGATTAATAAGCTTGTGACTAGGATTCATAATTGCGTGCCAATAACTAGGTTTTTACAGTTAACACAAGCATTAGCGTCTGCAAAATCAACGTCGCTATGGAGTAACAAATTTAAATGCATTCGGAATGTTGTCTAGCCTAAACAAGAACTAAAGTTCCATCAATCAAGTAACTTCATCACCTTTAGGACCATGATCAAGTAATAAATCGTTTCAACCTGAAGCAATCTCACCAGGAACCTTCAAATTCGATGGAATTACAAAACCTTTAGCTTTTAAACGAGCGAGAGTCTGCCAACAAAAAAGATAACGTAAAATGAGAATTAATTGTTATCGAGTCAAAATGAAAATGGAATTGCTGTGATTAATACAAGTGACATATCCAAACAACCACAAATTCCCGAAGTAAAAAAAATAAAATAAAATAAATAAATTAAAAAAAAAAATTGTATGTACCTTTAAACTCAATTGCCCAATTTTAACCTCCTTGGCATGGGCAAGGTTAAGTAGATGTCGTTTAAGCATCTCTTCATTAATTTCGTGCTCTTCAGGTGTTTGTTGTATGTCCATAGGCCAAAAAAATGTCTTCTTGGAATAATTTAATTCAACATTAATTAACGAAGACACATTTAGCAATATAAGATCCTTCAACATCAAACTTCCTTTGATCGCTAGTGTCAAAATATAAGGAGCGTTGATTTGGATGATACCAATAGGAACTCGATCTTGGTATCCAAAGAACCCCAAGTTCTTAACACTCTTGTTAGTAGTAACGAGTGTGGGAACCGCGCGATGCAATGGGATTGGCTTCAAAGGACTTACTTTGCAATGACACTTGAACCTCGTGGACTATTTTTGCTAAGTTGTGAAACTTTGCATTTAATGTTTGGACTTATTTTGTAACGACGCTTAAACCTCGTGGACTGTTTTTGCCAAGTTATGAAACTTTGCATTTAATGTTTGTACTTACTTTGCGTCATTACTGAACCTCAGGGTCAAGTTTACGCTTAATTTGAGAAAGTTGGCATTTAATGCATGGTTGGTTTTCTCTCTTCCCGATCTTTAGTATATATATTAATATCAATCCGCTCAAAACCACCGCACCCATCCAACTCCAAAGTTTCCAAAAGAGGACATCCGGATAAAATATTCTCAATCATATCTTCGTCCAAAAAGGCGTCAACATGCAAAGTCAAATGGTGTTGCTGCTAGAATGGCTTATGATTACTTGTACGTATCGTTCCCGAACCCGGTACCGGTATACCCCTCGGTTCCGGGACCGGGATTACATATTTTGGTCGAGAAAAAATACGGTACCTCGGAAACGATGCCGGTACGGTACCAAAATGATACCGTGCTCATCCCTAGTTTAGACTTTGTGACTACCTTAAAATTGTTTGAACTCTCAAGTTCAATTCTTACTATGCGCAAAAATTATGAAGTGGCCATGACGATCTCAAGTTAAATTCTTACTATGCGCAAAAATTATGAAGTGGCCATGACGATCTCTTAAAATACGAAGACTTTTACATGATTTGAGTCTGTCTAAACCATTAATCCATTAGGTTATGCTGTTAAATCTGGTCATGATAGGCAATTTGGTCCTTTTACATGTACTCATCTTCAACTAATTTTATTTTTTAATTTTTATTATTTTTTAATAACTTTAACTTTGAATGCAGTTTTAACATTTTCTTTGTCCCTTGTAGAAAACGAGGAGCAGGAGCCCGCCGCGTTGCGGTGGGAGTGTTTGCTATATTTTTCGACTATTGTAAGTGCGAAGGTACTATCGTATGAAAGTGTATTATGATAAGCATATGAACACTGTTACCAGGACACAATGATTCAAAGATTTGAAGCAACCATCAACTAAATAAAAACACATAAAGTCCATATTCTCTACACTTCACCTGTGAAGTTTGACATTCAAAAAGTGTGCAGCTTAAAATTCTTTACCTATCATCTTATTAGTTCCAGTTTGTTTAGCAACACATAATGGCCTGCTTTTCTGCTTGTTCCCGAGGTTTCTGATAATATGTTTCCTTGTACATTGGCGGCCTGCGTCTTCGCTCCTTGATTAGCTGCTGAAGCACAAACAGTACTTCAAAAATTAATAACGTCACTCAAAATCTTTTCAAAATTGCTTATCATGTATCAGTATATCCGCACATCAAGAATTTGCAAAAACTCAAACGAATTCATAGCCTCTAAATTAATCTTATGAGATGAAACATAAAAACCACATGTTTGAGACCAAGGATAGTGTACCGCTTTAAAAGCTTCTTTCAAAGAATAACACATACGTCATGCTTCATTAATATTTTATCAATTGGAATATTTTATATAATATTTTAGGTTGCGAGTGGATAAGGAAATAGTCATCACCTATAATCCCCCCCTGCCTGTTGCCCAGGTGAGACCTGGCGTTGCCAATGCGGAAGGTTTTTGTCTAGTTCTTTCCTGCATGTTCGGCACCTGTAGCGGTACCACGGTTTGGTTTTGTGGATCCTGATGACGGTTACTTCAGTAAGTCTAAGAAATAATTTAAAAGAAACTTAGAGATAAGGAAACTAAAATGAGTAACAAATAATCCCGACCTTGAAGTGTGAAACTGCTCCCAGCCCTATTCTCAACTGACATCATGGGTCACCAAAGAACCAACCGACCGTTGTCCTTGCACGTATTCATGAGTAGCCGTTGGCCCGATTGGTGGTTCTACTAAACCTGCAGAAAGAACATATTCAGAAAAGTATTGGGCCAAAAAAGACATCAGGAAAAGTATTAACAGAACTATATTCATAATCATAAACACTTTCGTATGTTGCGCCTAAGAACTTAAGGAGCAGAGCGTAACTCTATAATTAGATTTGCTTCCTCTAGTAAGTTTATCGTAACTAATCGCCTATACTGCCTAACAATCTAGGGACATTTATGAACAATTGCTATTGGTAAATCTTATAATTTACTTTCTATAGCAATGTTCTGTTATTTTTTTCTTTTTTGTGTTAAGCGTACTATTTGTGCTAGATTATCGATTTGGCATATGGTATCAACCTTAGTTATAGGTTTGATCCATGCTCTTTTTTCCCTCTATATCAATTTTCTTTCTGTGTTAATGTTCTGTTTCATTTCCTCCTTTTATCTATCTTTCATCTTATGAACAGTTGCTAGATATCTGGAAGACGTAGATTTCTTGGTTTAATTTATGAACAGTTGTTTAACACGATGGGCTAAATAAATCTCTGGCTAAAAATGGGCTTCAGTACCAACCGAATCAGAAATTATATTTTAATTGCCTCTCGCTAATTGTTTATTCTCCACCTACGGTCAGTTTTAGTATAGATACATAACAACAAACAACAAACATCCGCCATCAACAAAGGACCTAAACGGCTAAAAATAAAACGAAAGCGTAACTGAAACTGTAAAAAACCTCGTATATATCCACTGATTGGTTCCCCCTAACGTCTGTTAAACCTTCACCCCTCCACGTCACCACCATGCTCCCCACCTTCCCCGCCACCTCACAACCACCACACACTCGCTCAAGAAACAATGATTGCAAACGAAAATAAGTAACTCATACCTTTCTTCTCGGATGTAGATGATTATCTTTTGTTACTCATAAAAACCCTCTTCTGCCACCAGAAATCATTAACAACAATAAAGAAAATAAGAATTAAAACAATCAATGAAACATAAAAGTATATACAAACCAATTTTAGATAGTACCTGGTGGACTCTAGCCGTTCCAAAAACAACCTGCAAAATTCTCACATGAAAAACAATAGCAAAATTAAAGATCCTGTAAAAATAGTGTGACGAAATAATCTAAGGAGATTCTCGAAACATGAAGAGGCGATGGTTGTGGACAAATCTGAAAATGTCCTGAGTATTTTATTATGACAAACAGTATTTTAATATGCCACACACGGAAGGGATTGTTCATAGAAAATGGACGATACGTACAATAATTGCATTCTTATATTAACAATTTCCAGCTTAAACTTTAAATGAAACTTAAAAACACACATATGTTAGCTGTAATGTTTATATGCAAAATAATTTTTGTACGCAACAGATGAACCTAATACGTAATCCTAGTTGAAAGTATTATAGCACATATCACAAATTTATTTACGGTCGGTGCAAATGAACTAACAACCATACATCATGAAACCAAAACAATTCAGGTTTAGCGAAATTAGCAATCTCTTTTTTTTTTGCGCCTTTATACAAACACTCGTGCAATCAAAACGATGCATAAAAAGAATATACCTTCGACGGCATCTGAACGAACAACAACCAACATACAAACCTTGAACACACTGAAACATAAAACGACATCCTTTATTGACCATTAAACTGTAAAAAAAGGGCGTCCAAAACATATGAAACTAACAGTCAACAAATTATTTTTCTTACAAAAAATAAAAAGCAGCAAGAGAAATTAGAACAATAAATTGTAAGAAAAAATAATTTACCACCAACATATAAAAATCCTTTGCTTACCTAATTTCAATACCTTGAATGAAATTAAGAAGTCAGCTATAATTGGATTTGGAAACTGCAATTAAACAAACACAAATGAATAAGAATATAATTGGACCAATGAAACCAAATTGAACCTCCACAGCTGAACCGGTTCAAAACGCACTGTTTGACCTACGCAAGCAGACCGGACCAAGACAAAAACCCTATTTTTACACGCAAGGAATATTTAACCCTAGGAAAGCGAGCTGAGGAACCCACCAAAGCCACCGACCAAAAGATAGTATTTGCTTATGCATTGGGCAACGAGTAAATTCCCTTCCCTTCTTTTTAAAATAAGAGACAAATGTCTGCTTGTTTTTTAGATCTATTTTTAAAGTATATGCTTGTGATATTAAATAATAAAAAATAAACCTTTCTTTTTTCTCTTTGTTTTTTTAACCAAATCTCTTCATGCACATCTCTTTCGATTATGTTTTTATAAGACAATTATGTTTACTATTTCTCCTTCAAGTAAACATGTATATATTATGGCTATTTCATTTTGATAAGTGTATTTGTGTGACACTTCTTTCGGTTGTTAAAAGAACTGTTGACTAAGGTAATTCATATAATACAACTAGGAGTGTTAGTCGGGTTGACCCGATCGATTTTGGGACAATTCGAGTTGAAGCTAAAAAAACATACTCAAACATGATCCTATTTAAAACTCGGGTTAGTCGGGTTTGGGTCAATTTGGGTCGGGTCGGGTTAATTCGGGTTCGGGCAACCCAAGTATAAGTAAAATGATTATAAAAAATTGCTTATTTCAATATGTTTACATTGTAAAAGTGTTGGTCGAGTCAAGTTAGTTTGGTTCAGGTCAATTTGGGTTGAGGCTAATAAACATACCCGAACCTGACCCTATTTAGAACTCAGGTTAGTCAGGTTGACTAACCCGAATAAAATTATTGACTCGAGTAACCCGAACCGGAATAAGATTAATTAGGATCGAGTATGTGTTGGGATGACCGGTTTAAAAATTCGCTTTTGTAAGGATATATATACAATTCCTCTTTTTAAGATAATTCTACCGCTCAAAAAAAAATTCTAGAAAACGAAATTAGAAAATCGTCGATGCTAATACATTGATACCATTTTAACTTTAATGAACATGTTCTAAGGTTATAACTAATTTAAATAAATTGAAACTTTTTTAAGAGAAAAGACATGGTGTCATGTCAAAAGTACTATTATATAAAGATAAGGATACACTTCAATAACTATGAAACATTAGTAAGACTTTGATTGTATACTTATTTCAGAATTACTTCATTTATTAAATGATTGAATTTTGTTTTTCAAAAGTTAAAGGACAAAAGTTGCGTAAATCATTTGTTTGGTAAATGATTCGTCGAGAGATACACAGGCTCAGAAAAGACAAAATTGAAAGGAAAGAGAATTTTTTTTTTTAATGTACAAGCATACATTTGGAATGAGGTTCCAAAGCAAGCATATATGTGTCTTCAAATCTGAAAAGAAGCATAAAGTTGTCATTTACTCTTGGGCAACGGGTCCTCGTCCCATGTATTATACTCTATCCGTTCTAAAATGTAAGTTCACTTTGCTATTTTTTGTTGTCCCAAAATTAATGTCCACTTTTAATTTCAATCAATCAGGATGCTTCTAAGTGGGCGAGAAAGAATTTTTATTGATTAATATTGTAAGGGACTCACTTTCCTTAAACTTTGTAAAATATAAAAGTGGACTTATAATTTGATACGGAGGGAGTATAAGATAATATACACATTTGACCATGATTGATGATCTATCTAAATTGATTTAATAATTTTATGGTCTATCTAAATTGATTTAATAATATTGCTAAACATATTTTTTATTACGTTAGTTCAATACTAATATTTAATATAAAGTTGTAAATGTCTTTGATTTCTTATTTTCTTTACCAAGGTCCCTCCGTCTATTTCACATACGGTTTTTGACCAAAGTTGCAAATTCGAATATAATTGTATTAGGAAAAAGTTCAATATAAATCTCAAATTTACTATAAATCCAATAAACCAATCATAGCTATTCATTTTTCTGATAAAATAAACTTTCACCATTTTCTTAAAAAATAAATATCTCGTAAACCGTTAATCGTTACGCAAAAGAAATCATATCATCACGACGATAATTAAATTATCTTTCTATAGATATGCACTTCTACATATTTTTAACCATTTTTTTTTAAATTTCGGCCCAGAAAAATTATATATGATTTGTGAAAATCATATATGATTCGATTTTTACAAATCATATATGATCTATGAAAATCATATGTGATTCAATTTTTACAAATCATATATGATTTTTCTGGGCGGAATTTTTGAAAAAAAAAATGTGTCGAAAATATAGAGAAGTGCATATCTATAGAAAGATAATTTAATTCTCGTTGTGCTGGTGTATTTTTTGTAGTTTGAAGATTTACCATTTGCAAGATATGTTGTTTTTAAAAATTAAAAAAAAAGTGAAAATGATCTTTTTATTAGTTTTAATAAAAAATGGATGACTAAGATTGATTTATTGGATCTATGGCAAATATGAGATCTATATTGATCTCAACTCAATTGTATTAATGTATAATCTGGTATATAAACTTGCTTTTTTAATTTAAAGGGCATGTTTGGGTTGGAATGTTTTGAAGCGTTTCAGAACATATATTGCTTAACACTTGGTGTTTAAAATACAAGCTTGTTTGGGTAAGAGCTTTGAGCATTAGCATTAGCATTTTCACTTTACCGCTCTTTTCTCTAACGATTCATGAAGAAACATTTTTTCTCGTTGCTATTCCATGCCATTTTACAGTTTAAAGCTACACCAACAGATATGTTATCAAATTTTTTTGAATAAAACAAATAGTTATTGCTAACAACTATTACTATCAACTACTGCTACCTTTTACATATAGTTTTTACAAACACTGTTACTTTCGCCAATGTATAATAGAAAGAACAGTTATTGCGAACTGCTATTGCTAACGCTTTGTCACGGAATATGTATAATAAAATATTTACCGGGTGTTTGACCTTTTACCCAAAAAATATGTATAATAAAAAATATTGTTTCCCCAATATCTAATTCTAATAGTGTACCTATTGCCACAACACACGAGTAGCATGCTTAGTATAATACTTTCTCCATCTCAACATAATTTTTTATCGATAAAACACACGGTCTAAGAAAAGTATAATAATTATTGGTTTCTTTTTCTTACTTTTTGCAGAATGACAACTTTATGCTTAAATAATCAATTAAGCATTTTGTTAAACTTTGTAATAATAAGTTTAAACAGAAGTAACATAGTAAGCTCGATCAAACTTCTTATCTCTATTACATATAAAGAGTGTATAATTCTACTTACAACTTTCAAAATGAGAAAAATAAAATTACTAATAATCTAATATTCACTCGATTAAAAATGGTAACAACATCTACATTAAATCAATAGTCTAAATGTTTTTAATCTTTAAACTTAGATTTAAGATTATTTGAGGACAAAAGATTATTTACATACTAATGGATCGATCTCCACCATCTATTTTTATTTGATTTAATGGTTGAGATTAATCCTAAAAATTTTAAAAACCCATTTTCACCCTCTTTTTTCAAATATTAATAACTTTCAAACCGTTAATCGTTAAACGAAAAAAAAATGTATCATTGCGACGAGCATTTAATTATCTTTCTGTAGATAGGCATTTTTGTCACAATTCGCAATTTCCGGTCATTTCTCATATTTCACATTCAGCATTTCATAACGATTCGTACATGGTTTTGCATTTTTCATTAAACGTTATTTGCTTATTAAATAAACATTATCGCGTAAACATTATTTTTGAACATTTAATCCGATACTTCCAAAATTATTCCGATATACTTTTATACTTATATTAAGTTCATAAAATGATATTTTGAGTTTACCCAATGTTTTAAATTTATTTGGTATATAAATCATTAAAGTTATATTATTACGACGGTTTTCCTAAAACTACACGATAATTATTATATCACTCAAATTTTTCAAGAAATGTATTTTTATAATTTTATGACTACAATATATTTTATCTTGACACGTGAAAATTTATTTTTATCTAACGCTACCTTAAATATTCAAATGTGTATACAACTTACAAATCTTATTTAACAATACTACAAGTTACAACTTATATCTATATCACTTACATCTACCTTACTTACACATTTTATACATGATAACAAGTGAAAGAATTAAATAAATGAATGAGCTAGACAAGATCCATCAATTCTACTTAAATTGTGGATCTTGTCTTGCAATCAAGCATTATTACCTCAATCTATACTTCTTCAACACATAGATACATTGCAAGGAAAATAAAATTTCTCTTCCACACCATAACCGCCTCCCCATGGATCCAAGAAGAAATCATCAAAAATTTTTCTAATCAAGTTCTACACAATCTAGTAACACTCTTTGTTTAGGTTTTGAAATAAAACCTAGGGTGTTTAGGATAATCCTTGGTTCACTAAACCTCATCAAGCACTTGTAAGCCTAAAACTTCATCTCTTACTTTTCATATATATTTTCATACATTTCATGAGGTCCATATGATCATATTTGCTCAAGTTGTAGTTTTATTCATGTTTATCAAATGTTATCACCCATATGTGTCCTATTAATTTTTATAACAAGTATATACTAGTTAGAAGTTTATAAAATGATAAGTTTGAAAATGGATCATCAAAGTCTAGTTGTGATTTTAGAAGAAATGGTTACATAAATTTTATACATGTCTATTTAAGTTTGTATATATATTTTAGCCTCATAATGAATATTTATTTTGGTTATGATCAAATGAAGTTGTGTTACTAGTAGGATTGGTGATGAGTAGATTAAGGGATTTTGTGGTGAAGTTGTGGTTAAACAAGTAGATAAAATTGGTAATTTTAAAATAAGCGGAAGCAGTCACGTAAATTTATATTTTTTCCTAAAAGTTAGTCATTTTATAAGTTTTATTAAAGTTTTAGAAAATAGATTTTTAGTTATGAACGTGGCCTTTGAACGGACCAAAACGGAGTTATAACGAAAAATATACGTGGTTTCAAGTTACGATTTAAAACTACAATTTTCCGAAAATGTTTATACAATCCGAATTTTAACTGACCCAAACAGTGGCCTTAAAATTTCTGTGAAGTCTCCAAGTTTAAAATATATTAGTACTCTTCATTACCTTCGAGTGGATATAAAGAACTTGAAAACGGACTTAAACGAGTGAGTAATGGTTAATCGAACTTTGAGTCAAAACGGTTGAAAACACTATTCATGCCTTTAGTAAGCTGTCGGATTTTAATCAAGGTTTTGAGGGCCTAAACGGACGTTTGGGAAATGGACGTTAAAACGAGTTAGTTTTCCTATGTATTTATTACGTTAAGTCCGATGTAAACCGATTTTCAATTACTAAAACCGCTATGTAAGTTTTAACTACATTTTCACCATTAGCTTAAAAGTATTTATTTTCGACATGAAACCGCCACACATTCAAGTAACAATATTTTTATATAACTAGTTTTCAAGTAGCATATTGGGTGATACGTTTTCAAATCATGCATTCACGACAACATATCATAACTCAAGTCATAACATTCATTTTAGGTCATGATAGTTTCGAGCCTCACTTTCTTACACATCATTTTGTTAGCATATCAATCACACCAGTGAGTTCGTGAGCCCCACTTTCTATTACTTATTTGACTTACAAATTCTTTGGGGAGATACATGCTCAAACTATTTTCGCTTACTTTCACAAATATTCTAAACTTTGATATACTACCGTGAGTTCATACCCGCTTACTCATTTAAATTTCCTATAAACTATTGGGGCTAGATATATGCTTACTTATCCAAACATTCAAACTCTTTGCCAAACAACTTTACCTATACTTTAGACTTGATTGCTTTTATACTTGATTGGGTTATACTTGTTTCACTATTGCGAATGCTCAAACTATTTATACAAATGTGTTACACTATACTTCTTATACACTTTGGACATTGTGTGTTTATTGCGATATGTGCCTTAATGTGCTAAACTAGTTTTCAATTATGCATCAACATACAAACTTTAGCAATGGTTAACTCTGGAGCCGCAGAGAGGTATTGATAGTACTATCGGTCGACGCCCCACCCTGTGTCCTTGATAGACGAGACCTTGGGTGAATATAATCAGATTCAAGTTATTCAAGGCAATAACAACAACAAGTTAGACTTCACGCGAGGTTCAATTGGTCGTGATTCTTTGCATTAAGTTTATGTATATATCGTATGCACCTATGTCCTACTTACAAACAAGATTGACAATTACATATTTTGGCAATGGATTGTAAACACACAGTTGCAAGTTTTGTATGGGCGGAACTTGGAACCGAGTGGATTTACAAGGCCTTTGTTGCATCAACATTTCTTATAGACTTTTTCAAATCATTTTCAACAAACTCTATGAACTCACCAACCTTTGTGTTGACACTTTTAGCATGTTTTATCTCGTATCTAAGGCATTCACTTCATGGCATGCATTTGGACATTTCATAGAGTCGTGGTGACGACGCTGCCTCACATGGGATTTATACACTTTAAAACATCGTTTGGCTTGTATCAAACTTATTTCCGCACAAGTTGATTTTCATTTGGGACCTATACTTTGTAAACTCGATTGTTTTAATAAATCAAACGATGTGTTTTCCAAACGACACTTTAGGTCGCTCGATATAATCAGAACTTTGATGCTATGACGCTCATTCCCCAAGGTATTCCATTCCACGCAAAACACGTAATTTGGGGTGTGATGATTGGTATCAGAGAATCGGTTATAGAGAACTAGGTTGCATCATTGACCCTAGACTATAACCACATCATCATAGCATCTCATCATATCATTATAAGTGCATATTCTTTATACATGCGGACTTATGACTCAAAGACCAAACATCATATGAGTCGATTGGTCCAAGCATTGCATAGTTACTCCTAAATTATACATAGCCCGATCACCTATGTCTAATTCAGAAGAATCATGCAATGAAGGAGTAGTAGTCTCATATGTGTAAGCAATTCGTAATCAAGCCAAATTTTTAAAAGATTTTCTTCAAACCACTTGTTTCCGCTTGATCCGCGCGACAGCTTCTTGTTTGATGAGTTGCAAAGATCGAGCTAGAAACAAGTTGTTACCTAAACCGATTTAGCCTAATCGTATGACGCTTCTTGTTTGATGAGTTGTGGATTAAGCAAAATCGGTTATCTAAAAGTCTTTGGAAATTTTGTTGAGAATGGAAAGCTTGTCTTATCGAGCCTAATCATAAGAAAGCATGTATTTAGGACGGAATTTCTCACGATAGCACGGAACGCATCTTGTTCAAGGGTAACTCATATGCATGAGCATTGACATAATCATTTAGATCATACATGAGCATAAACTTTTAGAACCCTTGTCGCGTTTGGGCCATAGTATCATTAATCGAATCACGGGACGTGATTCCTTTGACATGGGAAGAATGTCACACCGCAATTTCCGGTCATTTTCATATTTCACATTCAAGATTTCATAACGATTCGTATATGGTTTTGCATTTTCATTAAACGTTATTTGCTTATTAAATAAACATTATCGCGTAAACATTATTTTTGAACATTTAATCCGATACTTCCAAAATTATTCCGATATACTTTTATACTTATATTAAGTTCATAAAATGATATTTTGAGTTTACCCAATGTTTTAAATTTATTTGGTATATAAATCATTAAAGTTATATTATTACGACGGTTTTCCTAAAAACTACACGATAATTATTATATCACTCAAATTTTTCAAGAAATGTATTTTTATAATTTTATGACTACAATATATTTTATCTTGACACGTGAAAATTTATTTTATCTAACGCTACCTTAAATATTCAAATGTGTATACAACTTACAAATCTTATTTAACAATACTACAAGTTACAACTTATATCTATATCACTTACATCTACCTTACTTACACATTTTATACATGATAACAAGTGAAAGAATTAAATAAATGAATGAGCTAGACAAGATCCATCAATTCTACTTAAATTGTGGATCTTGTCTTGCAATCAAGCATTATTACCCTCAATCTATACTTCTTCAACACATAGATACATTGCAAGGAAAATAAAATTTCTCTTCTCTCTTCCACACCATAACCGCCTCCCCATGGATCCAAGAAGAAATCATCAAAATTTTTCTAATCAAGTTCTACACAATCTAGTAACACTCTTTGTTTAGGTTTTGAAATAAAAACCTAGGGTGTTTAGGATAATCCTTGGTTCACTAAACCTCATCAAGCACTTGTAAGCCTAAAACTTCATCTCTTACTTTTCATATATATTTTCATACATTTCATGAGGTCCATATGATCATATTTGCTCAAGTTGTAGTTTTTATTCATGTTTATCAAATGTTATCACCCATATGTGTCCTATTAATTTTTATAACAAGTATATACTAGTTAGAAGTTTATAAAATGATAAGTTTGAAAAATGGATCATCAAAGTCTAGTTGTGATTTTTAGAAGAAATGGTTACATAAATTTTATACATGTCTATTTAAGTTTGTATATATATTTTAGCCTCATAATGAATATTTATTTTGGTTATGATCAAATGAAGTTGTGTTACTAGTAGGATTGGTGATGAGTAGATTAAGGGATTTTTGTGGTGAAGTTGTGGTTAAACAAGTAGATAAAAATTGGTAATTTTAAAATAAGCTGAAGCTACTGTCAAATTTATATTTTTTCCTAAAAGTTAGTCATTTTTATAAGTTTTATTAAAGTTTTAGAAAATAGATTTTAGTTATGAACGTGGCCTTTGAACGGACCAAACGGAGTTATAACGAAAAATATACGTGGTTTCCAAGTTACGATTTAAAACTACAATTTTCCGGAAAATGTTTATACAGTCCGAATTTTAACTCGACCCAAACAGGGCCTTAAAATTTCTGTGAAGTCTCCAAGTTTAAAATATATTAGTACTCTTCATTACCTTCGAGTGGATATAAAGAACTTGAAAACGGACTTAAACGAGTGAGTAATGGTTAACCGAACTTTGAGTCAAAACGTCTTGAAAACACTATTCACAGCCTTTAGTAAGCTGTCGATTTTAATCAAGGTTTTGAGGGCCTAAACGGACGTTTGGGAAATGGACGTTAAAACGAGTTAGTTTTCCTATGTATTTATTACGTTAAGTCCGATGTAAACCGATTTTTCAATTACTAAAACCGCTATGTAAGTTTTAACTACATTTTCACCATTAGCTTAAAAGTATTTATTTTCACATGAAACCGTCACACATTCAAGTAACAATATTTTATATAACTAGTTTTCAAGTAGCATATTGGGTGATACGTTTTCAAATCATGCATTCACGACAACATATCATAACTCAAGTCATAACATTCATTTTAGGTCATGGATAGTTTCGAGCCTCACTTTCTTACACATCATTTTGTTAGCATATCAATCACACCGGGTGAGTTCAGAGTCCCACTTTCTATTACTTATTTGACTTACAAATTCTTTGGGGGAGATACATGCTCAAACTATTTTCGTTTACTTTCACAAATATTCTAAACTTTGATATACTACTGTGAGTTCATACCCCGCTTTTACTCATTTAAATTTCCTATAAACTATTTGGGGCGAGATATATGCTTACTTATCCAAACATTCAAACTCTTTTGCCAAACAACTTTACCTATACTTTAGACTTGATTGCGTTTTATACTTGATTGGGTTATACTTGTTTCACTATTGCGAATGCTCAAACTATTTATACAAATGTGTTACACTATACTTCTTATACACTTTGGACATTGTGTGTTTATTGCGATATGTGCCTTAATGTGCTAAACTAGTTTTCAATTATGCATCAACATACAAACTTTAGCAAGCTGGTTAACTCTGCGGAGGCAGAGAGGTATTGATAGTACTATCGGTGACGCCCCACCCTTGTGTCCTTGATAGACGAGACCTGGGTGAATATAATCTGTATTCAAGTTATTCAAGGCAATAACAACAAACAAGTTAGACTTCACGTGAGGTTCGATGCATCGTGATTCTTTGCATTAAGTTTATGTATATATCGATGCACCTATGTCCTACTTACAAACAAGATTGACAATTACATATTTTGGCAATGGATTGTAAACACAGTTGCAAGTTTTGTATGGGCGGAACTTGGAACCGAGTGGATTTACAAGGCCTTTCCGCATCAACATTTCTTATAGACTTTTTCAAATCATTTTCAACAAACTCTATGAACTCACCAACCTTTGTGTTGACACTTTTAGCATGTTTTATCTCGTATCTAAGGCATTCACTTCATGGCATGCATTTGGACATTTCATAGAGTCGTGGTGACGACGCGTCTCACATGGGATTTATACACTTTAAAACATCGTTTGGCTTGTATCAAACTTATTTCGCACAAGTTGATTTTCATTTGGGACCTATACTTTGTAAACTCGATTGTTTTAATAAATCAAACGATGTGTTTTCCAAACGACACTTTAGGTCGCTCGATATAACTGAACTTTGATGCTATGATACTCATTCCCCAAGGTATTCCATTCACCGCAAAACACGTAATTTGGGGTGTGACAATTTTGATATACTTTCGACAAATTTTTTTTCTTCGTATTTTTCACCTTTTTTTCAAGTTTTTTCGTTTTTTCACGTTACTGAAATTTGCATTAAAAAATCATATATGATTAAACACTAATTTAAAAATTACATGTGATATTAGTGTTATATCATATGTGATATTAGTGTTATATAATATATGATATGTAATATCACATGTGATATTAGTGTAAAATCACATATGATATACATATTATATTACATATCATATATGATTTAACAATAATATCACATGTGGTATTCAAATTAGTGTTAATCATATATGATTTTTTTTATGCAAATTTCAAGTAACGTAAAAAAAGACGAAAAAAATTAATTTTTTTCCTTTTTTCGAAAGTATATCAAAGTCCCGCCTATGGAAAGATAACTAAATGCTCTTCGCGATGGTGTAAATATTTTCACTTAATGATTAACGGTTTAAGAGATATTTAAATTATAAAAAATTGATAAAATAATAAAATGATTTTAATCTCAGCCATTGATTTTTTTTAGATGGATGGTGGAAATGAGTCCTTTAATATGTAAGAAAAATTTGATATGTAAAAAACTCTCCTCTCAAACTTATTTTTCGTTTCTAACTCAGAAACATTTTTTTTCACGCAATGACTACAAATTGAACTCGTAAGTGTTTCATCTATGGTCATATTAGAAGCATAAGTATGCAAATATAATTTTGGCCGTTATACACCATCGTTTTATGCAGATGTTCATCTAATTTATTTTTGGTGGCAAATATTTTTTTTGTGATATCTTAAAAAACAAAACGTGAACATAACTTGAGAGGGAGAAACTAATAAAGGTAAACACAAATAGTAAATACAATTGAGACAAAATACTATTTAGAATAGGAATATAATACTCATTTCGTCCTAATTTATAAGTCTATTTTGATTTTTTTTAAAGTTTTTTTATTTCAAATTTGACCATAGATATATTTTTTCGTGTTATATGATACTTGATGAAAAATATACCAATAAAAATGCATTTAAAGCACATGTCCATTTATATATTTTGCATCTAGTATTATATAACACGAAATAAAATATGTAAAGTCAAATTTAAAATAAGAGGACTTTAAAAAAGTCAAAATTGACTTATAATTTGAGACAAATGAAATATATAATGACAAGATGTGTGCAAGACTGCAACCCACTTCGTATCCAAGTAGGTGTTTTAAATCAATTGTCTAATACGGGGTGATTGGAGTCTATATATTTCATTATTTCTATATAAGGTCATGCCTACCTCCTCCTTCTTGATTCACAAATATACTACTCCATTATTTTCTCTTTGTTGGTAAGGCCTGTCAACCTTGAAAAGTTGTCTTCTAGATATGGACCCGACAACCCCTCCATACAACCACCCTCGTGGAGATCTACTTGTTGGTAAGTTACCTGCTGCAACACATTCTTTCTTGACATATTACTACTGCATACTGTAGCATTTATTGATATAATGTTTAACTCTGAATTACTAGGAAGAGACTACATCACTACTGCTGTTCCTCTCTATAGAGCATCAATTGCAGGAGATTGGGATGAATTGGCCAGACTCATTGAGCATAGTCATCATCTGTTAAGGTATAGTATCACTAAAAACATGGAAACAGCACTCCACATTGCAGCAAGGGGTCAAAACACCTGGTTCGTGGAACAACTTGTGAACCGGATGAGTGTAGAAGATATGGCGCTGCAGAATGGCAACGGCAACACCCCCCTTTGTTTAGCAGCTATATCCGGAAACATTGGAATTGCTAAAATCATACTTGAGAAAAATCCATCCATGCTGAACACTCTAGGATTCAAGAAGAATCCGCTTTATTTGGCTGTTTTACAAGTAAACCATGATATGGTGACTTATCTCTATGAAAGGTTAAGAGAATCTGATTGGGAGGATGGTGACTGGTATGATCTTTTCTTGAAATGCGTTGAGGCGGGCTTCTTCGGTATGTGTTTTAGCAGGAAGCTGTTGCAAACTTCATGTTTTGTAGTAAACTCATAATATGTTCATTTGCATATGATTCACCCTTATTCGCATTGGATCTTGATATCGATTAAAACATAGTCCTCGATCCAAGATCTTAGGATCTGGCCTTCACTACAAGAAAAAAGGGCTATAGTGACGACAGGAAAATCATCACTAAAGGTGGAAAAGTCGTCACTAAACCGGTTTAGTCACGAAAATCAAGGTCGTCACTTGTCGTCACTATAGCTCCGTCACTAAGTTAATAGTGACGAAACTGGAATTTGACACTAAATTTAGTGACAAGCTAAAGTCGTCACTTATGGGTGTGTGACAACACATTTCGTCACTTAATTTTCGTCACTGAAGTGGCTAAAGTCGTCACTATTTGATGCAATTAGTGACAAAAGAAAGGCGTCATTTTTGATTGAACCAAACAGAACCTTAACGTTCAATAGTGACGAAATACCTCGTCTCTAACTATTGTTTCCATCACCTTTAAAAGGCTACATCATACCAACCAAAGAGGAAATGCGCAACATTTGTTTAATCGATACTCAATACTAAGCAAATAATATATCCATACTTAGAGCGGAAACATCACAATTGTTTCAACCAATTATCCCATTTGTTTCCAACAATAAAAGTACAAAAGAAAATAAAGAGTATCTTGTTGGCACTAATTGTTCCTGTAAGAGAATCAATACATCCTATCTTCCAAATATACTTAGTATTATATATCTTCCATCTATGCTTCAATTACACATCATCTCATGCGTCAACATAATCGCCATAATCTTCAGGCTCATCAAATTTCCAAGTTGTGCATGATTTGAACAGGGCCCGCTTTAGTCGGAATACCAGATCTGTCTAGTCCAAGTTGTGCATGAGGACGCAGATGAAACTGTTTCAACAAATTTCCATAAATATATCGTTTAAGAGAGGGATCAGTTGTTGCAAAACAAAAAATAAAATTATGTAATTTAATATATCAGCACCTTGAGGAGATTTTCAGTAGAAATAGTCTCGCAAAGCTTTGAATCGGTATCCTGCAGTCATAATAAATAAGCTTATAAGTAAATATGTTCCGATAACAACTAATTGTTTTTTGGATTTTTGCATGTAGAATACCACTGTAAAATGTTATACGTAAAAATGCCAAAAAAATGGACTACAAATGACCCAAATGAGACACAAAAGCATATTTTTATTACTTCTGAGCAGAAAAAAGAACAACGATGCTTTCCAAAAAAAGAAGTAATGACGACTAAACCAGGATAAATTAATACGTAAGTTTGTATTTTATGCGAAAATAAACCCTTGCTTCTATAATGTCATAAAACAATACCTCATTTGTGAAGGGTATGGTCGAACCGTTCTGTTTATGAAGAGACCAAAAACCAGGAGCTGGGAAGAACTGAGGACATAAGTAGTTAAGACGGGCTGCAACTCTCGCACTTGAATGCAGAATTGGGATCTCGATATTCTTCCTGTGAAGGTATCAAGGACTAATTTTTGTTAAATTTTTATTCTCGGTTGTTCAAGAAAATATGAATAAGGCAGAGAGGCTTACATTTGATGTCCTGCCATAATATGTTGGGTCCCACCAAATCTTGACATCTACTTTTCAAGAAGTGCCACAACACCACTGCAATTGCTATCACCTCCAACTGATAATGCCTATAAGAGAGAAAGAAAGACAAATTCTGTATAAGTCCATCATTTAGGAAGTAACTGAAAGGGTAAGATGGGTAAACTATCGGAGCTGCACCAAATGTATCATATGAGGCCACAATGGGGGTAGTTGTAAGCTGGTTTGAATCGCCATCAGCTGTAGATCCAGGTAACCATCCCTGTGAAAAGTTAAATCGGTATCAGTAAATCACAGAGCAAACACTCTTTTGTCCATTTTCTAAGATACAAGCAACACGTTATATACGTTACCCTAAAGAAAGTATGATTACAATAACAATCTACATTTTTAGAAGGTTGTAAGCATTAATAGACACTTTGAGCTACTTTCAGCTCGTTTGACCAACTTCCTTTTTGGCCAAGTAACTTGTTCAGCTAGCACAACCCAAATCAGCCCATTCATGAGCAAAGGGGTCGAAATTTCCAAAGTAACTTGTATTATAGAAGTGAAAATTTGACCCATTTACTTATAAGCGGGGCAATTTGGGTCAAAAGGATAAGATTGAGTGCCTAGAAGTAAGGTTTTCCACCTCTTCCGAATTTTACCTCTTCCGAATTAACTGTTCTAATGAGCTCTTGAAGTGATTATATATGCTGCAGATTCCAATCATTTGAGATTTTCAGTTCGACTATCATTTCCGAGTATTAAACGTATATCTAAAACAGTAAGAGAAATGCAGAAACTCTTTATTCAAATACCCATAATAGTATTTAGCTTTAACAGCATGCTCACTTAATCCATAATCATCTCGTGATCCACTCAACAGATGAATATTTGCCCCTAACCAGATGCTTCATGTTAATTACAATATGGATTATATAAATATGATTAAGCTTTATAATCTCAAATACAGAAACATAATGAAGGTTGAAGTTCAATTTTGGCAAGCAAATGTTAACCATAGTGGGCTAACGCAACAATCAGTGATGATGCACCCACCAAAGTATCATAAGCAATACCCTCTCCAAGGTCATTTATGTTTTTCTCTGCTAGATACAATGTTCCATAACTGCTCTAAAAATTGCTCATCAATCTACTGGATATTTTTACTTAGCTATAGTTTATGAAGTAAACCGGTGGCTAGGATTAAGTGCAAAACATCCTATATAACAGGAAGTGACAAAAAAAATACTTCAAAAACTTCTGCTAGCGTAATGATGATCTTCTAAGTTGACCCGTTCCTAGACGTTACATCAGAAAGAGACAACATGATCAAGTTATCGACACGTCCTCTTATTGACCAGTAACCGAGACAAACTATTTACAAAACTGAAACATTTGAACTCAGAACGAAGATAGTAATATGGTTTTTTGGCGAAGAAGTTGGTTACCTAAAGTAGAATTTATTTAATCAAAGTTGGTTTACGCATTGATGCAATTAACCCTTTGTGTTATTGCACTAGTTTTTTTAGATAAGGATTGTGCTAGTTATACAAATGATTATATGAATTCAAGTACTGCACACAAAAATCTCACTTATTGCTATGTGGGTTGCATTTCAGAAGCTGTTAAAGCAGAAAATACATTGGTACAGTCAACAAGTTTTAGGTAACAAATATTACTAAATACTAATCATATAAGTTGTTATTAGTTACCTCTGTTGGATCTCCGACAAAAAGATCATTGTATAAATGTCTTGTGCAGAAAAGGGAATTGCGGACAACCTTCTACTGAGTCCCCATGAGGCCTGATTGCTTTTTCATTCACAAAGGCTACATCACACAAAAGACTAGGTTAGCCGAAATAGAGTTATTTCTATTTAAAAATTTCTGAACCATCTTCTTCTTCATGTACTAATTACGTCTACCTGGAAACCAGAACAACGATCGCTTTAAGTAAAACTTGACACAAAGATATTATAACTATACGCTTTTATATTGTACCTGTTAGAAGTTAAACTTGACCCAAATAAGCGCATCTACTTTAAGTAAGCAGGTCGGGATTGTTACCTCTAAAATAAAGCAATTTGACAGGGGTCGACTACCTAGTTTAAACTTTAATATTTAAGTCAGTCCTCAAAGAGGTTATACTTACTGATACTCCAATCCATTAATGTACTACTGTATTTGGACAAATGATATGTGTGTAATATGCCCAGGTAAGTTAACATAGTTGACCAGTATTATCTTTCCTTGTTTCTGCTTGGGTCACTCTTGTGGCCAGGTGGCCCATATCAGCTAAACCCAACCACAATCTACTTTTAACCGTGAAAAAGGTTTGTCTTTTTTAATCCATTTTTAACACGACCCATTTTGAACAAATTTCAAGTTAAAGAGTTGACAGGGACATCGTTAGTTGCATTCCAGTCTTAGCGAATCCATAAGTGGATGTTGAAGCTAAGAAGCTCGTTAGGAAGTGGAATGATATAATGAAATGACAGAATATAGTAAGTTTCAGCAAATAATTAGTTACCTTTTCTTATAAGTCCCTGAAAACCTTCTGACGGCACTCCGTTGCACTATAACCTGTGGTTAACAAAAAAAGGTGAATTCATACCATCAAATGTCATTAACGATATTTAAAACACTCTTTAAAAGAATATACCATACCCTAAATAAATAGTGTAACATCAATATTAATGATGTTTGCAAACACCGATGCACCTTTACATACTACGTTTAAATATATGTTGGTGTACATCATATGTGGATACTTATTTACTTAACTACTGCTAACATTCTGATTATGAAGCCACACATGCTCGTACTATTTTGGCTATACGCTCTGGGAATACTTAGCATGTTTGTATCATCCTGCACACATGTTAATGACGCAGTTTTATGTCAGAATACTTAGCTTTAAACTCAATTTGTGTATTTTATGCTAAGAGAATCAGTACCTGCTTCAACTCAATCTCATTAAGCTTACTTTCTTGTAAAAAGAAGTGATTAAAGCACATATTCAGGTTCTCAATATGAAACAACAACAAAAGAAGCATCTTAAAACTCAAAAGTCAATGGTTATGAACCACACCATAGTGCTAACACGGGCATGCACCGGCTTAGATGGGGTGCTAAAATGATAACACTAAAAGTTAACGTATCACCATAGCTACGGGATAATTGACTTGGTTTAGAATTAAAAATCAAATGTGAAATAAGTTTACTTTTTGACGGATTATAGAAAGCATACCACTGAATTATCGAGCCCTTCGGCATTGAATGTGCCATCTCCTTCTATGAGGTGGGTGGAGCAGCAACCCACTTCTGTATCTACAAATCACAGCATTTGAATCAGTATATCGTATCTCATGAACTTACATATCATTAACAAGAAATTAAAAAGAAAATCAAACTCACTTGAGACCTTAGCTGAACAAGGGCTCCCAAATGGGCAGCTACAAGCTCTCTAGCTTATAAATAAGCTAGAGTAACTTCCATAAGTGCAGGTATACATTTCTCACTTACCTTTTACTTTTACTCACTCACTCATTTCTCCCATTACTACGCTTTTTCAGGATAAGCAAAACTAACTACAGTAATTCAGCCTTTTTTCTGGTGCCTTTATGAGGATGATGTATTAGTTTCTTTAGCTTTGCTTTTTTAAACAAGGACACTCATTCTAGTCTTACCACATAGGATCTGATTAATGTTTGAGCTGCTCATAACATACTTATTATTTGCCAACCATTTCTTACTACCACTATATTATTTTACATTATCCAACCGTAATTAGGACACAAACATCAGCATGCTTACTGACGTACACTATTCGCTTTGATCCTATTTCATTATCCTTGTAGGCGATTCAACAACTTCAGAGATATAAAGAGACGCCACAATTCCCGCATATAAATTAAAAAAACATACTTCAGTAATATGGCGTCTCCAAGCTCTGATAACAAAAAATTATCTGAGAGAGGAACTAGATACATATAAACAGCCTTAGTACTTCATACCCAATATGCACTTGTCATTTGTCACAATTTTACAGATATGCTTTGATCTTACATACCACATTCCAAAAATTAATACAAAATTTCTTGAAAACTATTTTACCCAATATGCGGTGGTTCTTGAATAATTCTAACTCTTCCTAGAAAAGCTTGTCCAGTAATATGTTGTGGAAAGCTTGTTCAGAATTGTTTACACAAGAAACTATTTTAACTTCAATACACTGCATTATAGTGGTGAGCAAGACCTAAGTGATTATTCAATCAGAAATGAGCTAGTGTTTATACGGTAGATAGCCAATTTGCCATTCCTCGTCATGGCGATACAATGATAAATAAGAGACTAACAAAAAAGTTCCCACCCAAAAAAAGACAGTCAACCTAACTCATTTGGTGTAGTCTCAGATAATTTGTTCCTGTTATAAATCTGGTACCGATAAACCTGTAGCCTATTTCAAAAAATTATCCTATTTCATTATCCTATTTCAAAACAAGTCCTTCAAATTTAATCCGAATCCTTGTTACTCATCTAATACGAATCAACACAGGCCAGATTAAAAATGGCCAAATTGCTAACTTAAGCGTATTAAAACAATCCGATAAACTATCATTTCGATGAACTAAAATGGCCAAATTGCTACTGCTACATTGACTTTGCAATTTGCTAGACATTTTATCATTAAGATGCCGTTTAGCGCAAACTATCATTAAGATGCCGTTTAGCGCAAACCTACCGTGACTTACCACAATCCTCATCATCCACAACTAAACTATCATTTCGATGAACTAGTGGCACCATTACTACTGCTACATTGACTTTGCAATTTGCTAGACATTTTATCAAACACTTGGCATGCAATGCTTAAATTCTAATCCGCTAAACCTACACATTCTAAACTCAAACCAGCAATCAAATAACCTCAACCATTACTACTGCTACATTGACTTTGCAATTTTATCGGCATTAGGTCAGAATCAAAGAGGCAATAAACTCAACTAAACTTGTTGACTCAAACGAAATAAATACGAATTATACAACTAAACTTGTAGATGAAACTCAACTAAACTTGTTGAATTATACAACAAATTCATACAAGTAACATAATATTATCGAAATTAGATGAAATTAACTCGTAATAATTAGATGAAATTAGAGCAAATTAGGGCAAAATAGTGAATGACGAGATTCGGTAGATGCTAACCATGGCGGAATGATGAGATCGTAATGTGTGTTTTGTGTGAAATCAGGAAGAAAATGTGCAGTGATAGGAACGAATGAGGGAGAATGAATTTCAAGTTATATTAATTAATTCTTTCGGGTCGGGTTGTAGATCCGCGTGTGTTTTATTGGGTCGTAGATAAAACTTGATTTTGTGCCTTTTTTAAAACTTATTTTGTGCGTGGCTTTGGTCACAATATTGATTTTTAAAACTTGTAGTTTATAAATTTAGATACACGACTTTTTTTTTTCTATTAAAACTTGAAATGAAGAAAAATTAGAAAAATAAATTATTATTGATTTGACTGTGATAAATATATTAATATTAATAAGATTACACTAAGAAAATTATTGAAAATTGTATTAGTCAACTTAGTCACAAATTTTTCGTGACTACTAATCCAAAGATGAGTGACGAAAATTTCGTGACTAATATATGCAAGTGACGATATATAGTGCGACAATTTATATATCATTAATTAGTTATTGAAAAATATAAGTCGTCATTAAATTCTCGTCACTATAGCCCCTTTTTTTTGTAGTGCTTGGATATTTTAGTTAAAAATGATTTTGGCATTGGGGCTTATATTTTGGGCATTTGATCCACAATATCTTACAAAATTACTACTGTAATTTCTTTTGCTAGTGGGAGCACATGCCCACACTATCACCATGTGGTCTCTCTTTCATATGCAAGGGACTTCTGTTGCTTTGTCATTAATCATCTCTTAACTAAGTGTCTGTCGCATTCTTTTAGATGTTGCAGTACAAATACTTTCTAACCATGGGGAATCGGTGGTGACTCGACAAGATAAGCTGTGTGTAAGGAGAGTGCTGCTGGAGTTTGCTCAAAAGCCCAAAGCGTTTAATGAAATACACGAACATCCCGTCAAGAAAATCCTCAATTCGGGTAAGTGTTCTTATTGAACATTCATCACTAGCACCTATGAGTCATTTACATTTGGTAACTTAACTTATGTAACTATGATTTAAAAACCCAAAGCGTCTAAATGGGATTTCTATTTATTTATTTTTTCAAGCCACAATCCGCTTTTTTTCATTTTTTGTTACCATTATTTATATCGTTAGGTAGGTTACCTTTTTTGTGTGTTGTTTTTTACTCGCTTTGTGGATTTTGAGTATTTTAATATATAATTATATTTCCATGCGTGGTATCACAAAATTCAAATTGATCAACTTATCAGTTACACAATGAAACAAATTATTAATTGAGACATTAAGTGAAAATTATAGCTAGATCCCAAACCCAGCAATTTTTTTTGTAGGATCTGTAGGGGATATGTGGTAATAACGAACACTGATGGATAAAGTTAACTCTCTGAAAGGCGTGTGAACACTTTCAGATCGAATCAATTCGGCGGTTCTACCGAAGTATTCAATCGGATACAATTCAGAGTTGAGAATTTTCTGTATGTTTGGTTCTGAGATATAATGAACCGTTAGTTAATAATAACGACCAAATAACCATATATAATGAAGATACGGGATAACTGCCAAATGCAGTTTTAGGGTTTCAAGTTGTCAATTTGTGTCCTCAATTTCGAAACTTAATTCGAGGAACAACACTTGTTGAATCAATGCTTCTTCAGAATCCATTGTATTTCAAAGAAACACAACTTCAGCAGAATCCATTATTTGACCGGGGCTCTGCCCGCTGACCTGCAGTAAGTGCCGCCCCTTGGACCACCTACTACTGACAGTGGGCCCCGGACCCGTCTGTTAGGGCTTCGCCAAGATCATAATAAATTCAAGTAGGTGTGCACTCCGCACCTCCAAACCTAAATGATGTATTATTATGATGAAATTGGTCAAACAAGTTAATCCAATTACACTAAAATATCCAACAGAATCTTTTCTGTGTAGGCCAAATTTTGAATTTTTACATAACATATGAAACTTTCATCAAAGGTGGACATTGGACAAGTTCTAAATGCAGGTTGATGTTTGGGTTATTCTTATGTATACGAACAATAATATTGACATTATATTGGCATGTCCTTTAAAAATGATTAATTGCTTTTTGGCTCTTTATAGTAGTATATTTGTGTTATGTATACAAAATATATTGTGTTCTATTTGACTAAATTATACATGTTTCATATAATGTCATGTAGAAGCTTTCACATTATTATAACTAATATATGTGTAGCAACAGAATTTTTTTTACTAACGAGATGCTTGAGAATACAATCACAAAACGCTTAGAAAGAATAAAAAACCAACGAAAGAGCCTAAAAGCTAGACACAATTATTTACAAATTGGGATTGTCTAACAAGCGTCTTCCGGGCATTAGTTAGACGGCATTAATTCAACTCAAACTTTTCTTTTTGATTAAAAAATGCATTTAATAAACAATAATTGAGGTGATTTGTAGTTTGATAAACATAGCGTTTCCTTATTTGGTCATCTTAGCCAATGTCTTAAAGGCACTGGTTAGACAAACTTTTACAAATTGCACATGGAGTGAGTGGCGGAACACATTATGGGTTTGGTTTTCACATGGTAATAGTGGATCGGGTAGGACCGATTCCAACAAATCAAACCCAGTTATAGTTCTAATAAAACAAAACCCAGATTTCCCCCTTTTTTTTTCAACCCCCTGTTGGTTGTAAACTGAATGTATAATATTTGGTGATGAAGTGGGTTTTTGGTTGAAGACTTGAAGTGATTTAGTGACGTTTATGGAATTTGGTAACATTTGAATGATTTTCAAAGTATTTATTACCTAACTTGATAATAAGTTGACCATATTTTTGAGAGTCGGTTTCAAGAAAAGGGTGTAGCCCTTCGCTGCTGGGTAGATACAGCGGAAACCGGAAGAATCTCACGGAATAGCGTTGATCGGCAAAGGTATGGCTATCAAGACAAGAAAGTGATGGAGAAACAACACTATGACATGTAACATGGCATCCCGTTGGACACGATCATTACCATCTCGACTTCTCCCGGATCCACGACCTCTTCCTCGGCCACATCCAAAGCCATTCGATTTGAACTTCCAACGCCATAATGTTCACACTGTTGTTTCTCCATCACTTTCTTGTCTTGATAGCCATACCTTTGCCGATCAACGCTATTCCGTGAGATTCTTCCGGTTTCTGCTGCATCCAGGGACGGAGCCAGGAACAAATATGACCGGGTGCACAATTTTTTTTTAACCGTAATATAATAGAGTTTAAGATGCTAACTAAATAAAACTACAAACACATTTCGATGGACCGGAGTCATTTAAGATGCATTTAAGAAAATTCGATGTTTTTTCTTAAAATTAACACTATATCGAAAAATCCATAGTGTCCCGGCACCCACGGACCCCACCTCTGCTCCGCCCTGGTCGATTCGCCAGCAGTCAAGGGCTACACCTTTTCTCGTCTTGATAGCCATACCTTTGCCGATCAACGCTATTCGTGAGATTCTTCCGGTTCAGATCTGCCTCAAAGTCAAGCGGCTACACCCTTTTCTTGAAACCGACTCTCAAACCCGCCCTATAATCGAACGCAGCTCTTGATACCAATTATTGAAATGTATAGAACACAAATAACCAAAATAAACTCTTTGATTAATAATAGAAAAATCACTCAAAACCTATTAATGTTTATACAATATTTCTTATGTTTCTTGTTGTGCTTAACCTCTTGCTAAACACCTCTATTTATAACCTATCTAGGAACCAACATGATCCTAGTGACAATTAGGTATAGTGGCACACTAACCCCTTTAATGGCACACTAACATTGTAATGGATGATGACAATTGATGATGATTGTGATTCTAGAAGACTTAGAATTCCAACACATATTAGCTAACTTTGTAAAACGGGAGAATTTCGTTTCTATTACATTGACTTAACCCAAATAAATATGTAGAAATCCTACATTTAAAGTGAAAAAGTAGACATCATATTTTTAGTATCACTTTTCTAACTCATCCTACTTTAAAATTTTACTCCTCTAATTCATGTACTTGGTTTCGTAATTAATTACGGCTTTTTTATTCAAAATTTGGCAGTCGTTGGTGTTGGTATACAAAAAAGTGAAGCGACGCATTTACTAACAAATTTTTTGGAAAGAATTATGATAGACCATGGGTATGACATTGATGGCATACTCGGTGCTGATAACCCGCCATATCGTATATTATTTGCTGCTGCAGAAACAGGCAATGTTAAATTATTGGTTGAGTTATTTAATCTATGTCCTGATCTCATGTGGAAGACAAATGATGAATCCCAAACTATCTTTCACATAGCTATCATTCATCGCCATAGAAGTATATTTAATCTTTTATACGAGATCGGCTCAATGAAGGATATGGTAACACGCTATAAAGACTATACTGGCAATAATATGTTGCATGTAGCTGGAAAATTAGGCTCGCCTAAGTCATTGGAGGAATTCCCCGGAGCTGCTTATCAAATGCAGCAAGAAGTTTTATGGTTCAAGGTACATGTTTCTCCCAATTAATGCTTTATAGATTGTAAGCCATAATATTGTTGCACCACAATTGCCTAGCAACTTCTCTTCGATCAAAGCTGGCTATCGAACTTAATGTAGATCATAAATTTTGTAGTTAATAATCCTACTTCAATCGGTGTGAATACATTCTAAAATTTGCAACCTGTTTGAATTTACAATAATCAGAGTATAAAATGTATTTGCTTACAACTCTGTTACTATAAAGCTAATAAAATATATACTGTCTCCAAGTGTTCCTTCAAAAGATCAAGCTTGTGAGGTACAGCTGTGACTTTTTTGGGTCAACAAATTTTTATTGAAAAGCTTTTTTCCATATTGGAGGAAATAGGTTTTTTTCTCAATGACTTGAGCAAAAACTTCGCAAATAATAAAAGTATAACAAAAGACTTTGCAAATAATTTTGCATTTCAATAAAATTAATCATTAAAAGTAGAAGATAGTGTAATGGTGATTTGAAAAAAACTAAAAATCGTTGATAGCTAATTTGCATTGTGGATGCTTTTTTAATCCTCTTCAAGTCCTGACTCTACGCATGTTTCTCTCCCATAATTCTAAACTTATACGGAGTAATAAATGATAAAATTATAAAACGTATTTAATGATGTAACCATGTATCACAATTGCTTCATTTTTGTTCAAGTAAGTTATCACATAAGGCACACACATGTCTATAAATTATTGTTCTTATGAGAGATAGTTTGGTTGTTACACTCTAATTGGTTCGTATTATAGCAACAAATCTTTAATCTTGGTTCTTATGTCTGTGTGATCTTGTTCTTCATTTGAACTTGGTGTTGATTTACTTCTCTAACACATGATAATGACTGACATGTGTCTTGTAGCAAGTGGAGGCTATGGTCTATCCTTCATTTAAAAAAATGAGGAATAAACAAAATGAAACACCACTTGACGTATTCACTAGGGAACACAGAGACCTAGCTGCCGAAGGTGAGGCGTGGATCAAATCAACAGTTAGTCAATCTATGGTGGCTGCTGCACTTATTTCCACCATAGGATTTTCGGTAGCCTTTTCAATCCCAGGCGGGTATAACCAAAACAATGGGTTTCCAATGTTCCACCAAAACAAAGCCTTCATGGTGTATGTCATATTGGATGCCCTTTCTTTCATCTTATCTTCAATTTCAATCCTGATGTTCTTATCTATTCTGACTTCTCGTTATGCTCAAGACGACTTTCTGGAATCATTGCCCAACAAGTTGTTGTTAGGTCAAGCAACACTTTTCCTGTCTATATTCACTGTGATGGCTGCGTTTAGTGTCAGCTTCTTTGTTACTTACCACAACAAGTTGGCAATTATAATCAGCCTACTTACTACTATACCAGTCGTCTTATTTGCTGTACAGCAATATCCACTTCTGATCAAAGCATTTCAGCTAGTATACAGGGACAAGTATCTATTCAAGCCGAAGATACGTATGCTTAATTATCAAAATCCGAGGTTCTGAATGTTGTTTTTGTGATTCATTTTGGGGTATGATTTCGTATTGAAGATCTGTTGTAAAAGTTGTTTGTCAAGTACTGATAATATCTACGGAGTGTTATACATTTTTCTCTTTATAAACTTTATGAGTAATAATTTAGGGTGAAGGCTGAGAATACGTAACAAAGTTTCTCAAATATACCGAAGTATGTAACATACAAATTTTATTATTTTTGTACGTAAATAACTTTCAAATTTTGTTCAATGTACGTAATATTGACAGTTTTCAAGTTTTAAAGTTACAACATTGGTCCCTGTCGTTTGCATTCACTTTCACCGTTAGTCATTTAACATTTTTCACTTAAAAATTCTGAACGGTCCTTGTAGTTTGCTTTGACTTTCACCATTAGTCCTTTGTCTTTCATCTTTTTATATATCGTTTTACTGCTTTTATACACATTTTTTACATATTTTTATACACACGTTTTTACACACTTTTATATACATTTTTACACATTTTATGCACGTTGTTTACACGTTTTTATACATGTTTTATACACGCGTTTTATATGCGTTTTATACACTTTTATACACGGTTTTATGTATCGTTTTTTATCGTTTTACATGTTTTTATACACGCTTTTTTATATCGCTTTTTATATACGTTTTTACATGTTTTTATACACGCTTTTTACACGTTTTATATACATTTTTTACACATTTTATACACGTTTTATACATGTTTTATACACGCTTTTATGTAACGTTTTATACACTTTTATACACGGTTTTATGTAATGCTTTTTATCGTTTACATGTTTTTATACACGTTTTTATATCGTTTTTATATACGTTTTATATCGTTTTTATATCGTTTTTACATGTTTTTATACACATTTTTACACACGTTTATATATCGTTTTACATGTTTTATACGTTTTTACACACGTTTTATATACACGTAAAAACGTATAAAATCGGTAAAAACAATTTTACACATTTTATATACGTTTTACATTTTTTATACACGATTTTACGCACGGTTTATATACACCTAAAAACGTATATAAAAGCGAGACACGTTTTATATACGTTTTTACGTGTATATAAAACGTATAAAACATGTAAAAACGATATAAAACGTGTAAAAACGTATAAAACATGTAAAACGTATAAAAACGTATATAAAAACGTATAAAAACGTAAAAACGTTTTACCGCGTTTTATATACGCTTTTACGTATATAAAACGCGTAAAATCGTAAAAACGATATAAAAACGTGTATAAAACATGTAAAACGTATAAAAATGGTACATAAAACCGTGTATAAAAAGTGTAAAACGCATATAAAACCGTATGAAAATGTGTATAAAACGTGTATAAACATGTAAACAATGTATAAAATGTGTAAAAATGTATATAAAACGTGTGTTTAAAATATGTAAAAATGTTTATAAAACGCGTAAAAACGTATATAAAAGATGAAAGACAAAGGACTAATGGTGAAAGTCAAAGCAAACTACAAGGACCGTATCGTAATTTTTTAAGTGAAAAATGTCAAATGACTAACGGTGAAAGTGAATGCAAACGACAGGACCAATGTTGTAACTTTAAAACTTGAAATCAATCAATATTACGTACATTGAACAAAATTTGAAAGTTATTTACGTATAAAAATAATAAAATTTGTATGTTACGACTTCGGTATATTTGAGAAAGTTTGTTACGTATTCTCAGCCTTCACCCAATAATTTATCCTTCTAAAAAATTCTTCCCTCTTAGGGTGGTGGCAACCATGACAACCTATTTTTTTCATGTCTAATCACCCACCAATAATATCCCTCCATCTCACCTCATATCAATCTCATACCTAACAATAGATTTTTAGTGGCAACCATGCCTAACTCATACATTTTTATTTTTTTTAAATTATATTAAACAATTTAATAAAAACATAACATTTTATTAATACTTAAAAGAAAATTACATAAACTTAATACTTAAAAGAAAATTACATAAACTTAATACTTAATCTAAAAATTGCAATTCCATCCATATTTTGTCGCGAGCTCACGTTTTTTGTCAAGAGTGAACGCTAATATCGAGATCTAAAAATTGCAATTCCATCCATATCTCTACTTTGTTCATTTCCAACGACTCTACATGTCGAGATATGAACCCAAGCTTTAGCCAAAGCCGCCTCTTCGACCGGCGTTCAAGATTTTTTTCCGCTTTATTCGGTTGTTTCTTTTTTTTTCAATTCTTGGACTTCTTGAATTTCTTCATCATTTTCTAAGATACAAAACATTATAAAATTAAAATTGAAAAAAAAAAAAAAAAAAAAAAAAAAAAAAAATTGGAAAAAAAAATTCAATTCGGAAAAATAAATATTCTAAAAAAAAAAACAGTTCGAAAAAAAAAATTAGAAAACAAAAAAAAAAAAACGAGATAGATGAAATAAAATTTTGAAACATAAATTACCCATGGGAGTTGGTTGTTGCGTTTCGGGAACCACATCATCTTCATCATCATCCAAGTCATATAGCGGTAGTTCTCGTTCAACACTTGGTTCACGTCGCGTAGGACCGTCACGGTACTCAAACGGGTCAAAGTCACTTGTTGGAGACATCGTGTATTGAGTTGGAGTCAATGGTGGTGGTTGATGAAAATATTGTGGTTGAAAGTACAGGGGAGAAGTCATTTGCGGATAATATTGAGGAGGACTCATTTGGGGAATGTATGGACCGGGTTGTGATTGAATTTGTGGACGAACGGAACGAGAACCTCTTCCACGGCCTTTGGATGATGAACCACCTTTTCTTGGATCCATAAGATTGTTTTTTAAAAGAGTAAAGAGATGAGATTTAAGTTGTGTTAGAAAATTGGATTGATGTTGTTAATTTATGAGGGAGTAATTTTTTTTTTTTTTTTTTTTTAAGCCAAACGGCTAGTTTATTTAAGTGTCCAACGGATAGAATTTTTTTTCCAACGTTCGAAATAATATTCATACCAAATCGGGGATGTTTGCCGATTTGGTGTTCCCTTCCTTCATGCCGATTCAAACCGAAAACGAAGCAACACTCAAACCGCTCGGTATGGAGCATGCCGAATGCCATACCGAGTCTACTGCCAGTACCCTTAACGCCACATGTCTTTACAATATGAAAATCTTTGCATTAGCCCACTTTCTCACTCTCTAATGAGATCGTTACCCATACACATAAGAAGAATTTTAAGCACAAGTTTTAAGAAGGTAATTCTTTTTTCCAAAACTTTATATGTATATATTGTTGCTACTCGCATTAATCTGCATCTTAATTTCGTTTCTGTCTCATTTGAAAATTTAGTTACTCCCTCTGTATCAGCATTATTACCTTCCACATTATTACCTTCCACATTCAGTAAATGGATACTTTAACCATGCCGATTTTCACGTTTTCCCCTTGACTACCTATATCATATATACATGTTTTCCAAGTCAACCGGCATCTTAGGGGGTGTTTGTTTTAGCTGAATTTTGGACTTACGGGCTTATTTGACTTGGCTTATTATTCGTAAGCCCATTTTTTCTGACTTAATTTCCAGCTTATGAACTTCTTTTTCATCTTTAAGTATTAATAATATGCAATTCAAAAAGGGCTAGCTGCGCAGCTTGTTGCTCGTTTGGCTTGCACCTTTTTGTAAATCGCAAGAAAATAGTAGTGTTATTGTTATTAAAGTTTTTGTTTACCTTATGGAGGAGGAGGAGGAGGAGGATGATGATGATGATGATGATGATGATGATGATGAGCGTTTGGTACATGTTGGCTTAGCTTATCATGATTTAAAAAGTAAAATGACAAAAAAGTTCATGAACATTAAATGGGTGTAATTATTAAATGAGGTTTGTATAAAATATTCTTATATAAGATCTCCCCTCCTCAAATAAGCTTCAAAATTTGGGCTTATCAAAACCCTCTTATATAAGCTCATAAGCTCAGTCATATAAGTCTAGTCAAACACTTAGGTGGTGTTTGTTTTTAAGAGGCTCGAATCGAATCTAACCGAAAAAAAAAAAAAAAAAAAAAAAAAAAAAAAACTCTGTTTGAACCGCACATTTGCTTGCTCATATATATATATATATATATATATATATATGGTCGACAAGAGGCATTCGACATCCTCTCAAGTCTAGACCATTAAGATCTTATTGCATCCGAACGCGTTTGAATGAGAGAAAAAACAAACGGTCTAAACGACCAAAATGTCTGACCGCGTCTGAACGGTTCAGATTAAGAGCCTGTTAAGAGTCTCTTTATGAATAACAAATGCCACCTTAGTTTAGCCTTATTTAACACATATAATCTAATAAGCTCATAAGCCCTATCATATAAGCTTAGCCATACTTAAATTTTTAGTAAAGCTTTTGTCAGTTTTAGTCACTCTTTGTCTCATTAGTCACCAAAACATCTAGTCACTAAATGGTTTTTAACTTTTTATCTTTTAGTGTCTTAACCTTGGTTTGACCATGTACATATGAGTCAAAAACTTTTCCTTCCCGGATAACCTCAAAAGGAGAAACCTCACCCTTTTACGAATCTTTTAAGTTGAGCACCAATGTGGTGCCTAATTGAGCACCAATGTGGTGACATATTGAGCGATGGGTTTGGACTTTGTGACTAGTATCTAAAAATCGTGTGAACTGTCAAGGTAAATTCTTACTATGCGCAAATATTATGAAGTGATCATGGCGATCTTTTAAAAAAAATAATACTTTTACATGGTTTGAGTCTGTCTAAACCATTAATCCATTAGGTTATGTTGTTAATATGGTCATGATAGGTAATTTGGTCCTTTTACATGTACTCATTTTCAACATAATTTTTATATTTTTATTTATTTTTATTATTTTTTAATAACTTTGTGCCATAAAAAAGATAATTTTAATTATATAACTTTGAATACATTTTTAACATTTTCTTTGTCCCTTTTTTTTTTGAACAACACTTTTATTAAAACACTAGCAAGACGCTAAGAAATTACAACTTTACAAGATATAGGTTTTTTAACCAATCAACCCAACTAAAAGATATTGACTTTTGTAAAACATATTGACTTTTAGAAAAAAAAAAAAAAAAAAAGGCATGCTACGACCGTCAGAAATAATGATTTTTTTACTTTTTATCCATACTTATTATTCTACAAACAATCGACCACGTACACATATTTATCGGATGTTTTTCTAAAATATCAGTTTTTTTATTTTTGAGAAAGAGTGTGAATGACTACATTTGAGTTCGCCCATACCCTCCTCTGATGGAATTAAATATTGTTGTTGTATTCAATTATTCTTATGCTTACAAGATTTTATGCTTACACGATTTTGATGCGTAATCAATGATTTTGATATAAAGAGATATAACTTGTGAGTGGAAATTAATCTTATACTTATGTTGATTGAGCTTAAAGTGACATTTTTATGTAGTATAAGTTGTTAACAAATAAAAGAAATCAAAAATATTACTCTATCTATCCTATAATAAGTGTGCTATTGTGGAATGCTTAAATGTGACTGTTCATTTAATATTTCAACCAATAAAAAAAAGTTATAATGAGTGGAAATGATATTTTATTTGTGTAACGTGTGTAGTTAGACTAGACAGAGTGGGTGTGACTCCTCACACTCACTTTTCATGTGCCACCCCCATTCCTCATATTGTTTCTCATGTGTGACAACCAAAGAAATAAGGGATAGAGGTGGGTTGCTCACATATTGACAATTGTGCATCTTCTTGGTGTTAATATTTTTATTTGATTTGTGAATGTGTGCGAAGTATTTAGTTAAGTATATTTGTATAAAATAGATAATTTAATAAAACGTGAGGAGTAATGTGACCACTGCAGCCGAAAGGTAAAAATTGAAATTCAAATAAAAATTTGTAAGAGCTTTGGGTGTGGCTTCGCCGTGAGCTCGTCACCCCAAAGTGGCTTGCTCGCCAAACCTTGCCACCATACCCCATCCCTTAGCCATATCTCGCCAAACGAAAGCTCCTCGTTTGCACGACGAGGATTCCTCTAGTCCTTGTCAGTTTCTTTTTTTTTTTCTTTTTTTTTCTTCCTGAACTTGTAAATGTTTATATATTTAGGAATTTTTTAGAACTTGTAATGTTTTATTAAAAATCGAATTGAAAATACAAAGTACGATAAATACAAACTACGATACGAAAATGAAAATGAAAATACAAGTTACAATGAAAAGTCTGAGTTATAACCTTACGTTTTATCTGATTTAAAAATAAAATTTAGTATGTTTAGGTGATTTTAGTTGGAGAATGTTTGAAAATTTGATTATTTGAAAACTTTGTACATTCTTTAATATGTTATATATATTTATAATGGTTAGGGTATGCCTTCTTCTTTAAGAGAGCTTCGCAACAAGCAAAAGGGTATCCAAAAGAAGTTATATGAATAAGTTATCTTGTCTCAAAGTAAGGCATTTAAAGTGCAAAAAAAAACTGAAAATGAGATAGCATCCCGCATCGCCCAAACTATGAATTACGGTGGTGTTTATATATTGAATATACAAAAACAGTTTTTAGTGCATAAATTTAAAAAATTGTATCCGGGAGGTTTAGGTTGGTTTACACTTAGACGTACCTAAATGTTAATGTATACAACAATCATTATAATAATATAGCATCGTTCAAGTCAAGTTTGATATTGACAAGGTTTATCATGCCGTTGGGTCGGGATAAATACTTTCATTTTATCCAATTTAAAATAAAATTTAGTATGTTTATGAGATTATTGTTGAAAAAATATTTGCAAAAATGATTATTTGCAAACTTTGGACACTATTTAATATATGTATATGTTATATATAGTTATAATGTTTAGTCAGTTTACGTTCTCCTTGAAGAGAGTTTCACAACGAGCAAAAGAGTGTATAAAATAGAGTTAACACGAATGAGATATCGTGTCTTAAAATGAGGCATTTTGAGCGATAAAAAACTAGAGATAGGAAAGCATCCCACATCGCACAAACTACAAAGGGCGAAGGTATTTATATAGAAATTTTGCTGTTAACCATTAAATTTCTTTGGTTTATTATACTCCAACACATACTTTTTAGTTAATGAAATTTTGAACATTCAAAATATAGTTTTTAGTGCGTAAGTTTGAGAAAATGCATTCGTGCGGTTTAGTTTTGGTTAATGAAATTTTGAACATTCAAAATATAGTTTTTAGTGCGTAAGTTTGAGAAAATGCATTCGTGCGGTTTAGTTTGGTTTACAATTAGTAAATACGTAATATAAATATTCAATCCAATGATATAACAATCATTATAATAATATAGCATCATTTTAAGTCAAGTTTAATAATGACAAAGTTTATAATACCTTTCTGCCGGGTGGCGATAGATATTAGAGCCTTTTGGTTTGTTGGTGGGTTTAGAATTTAAATTTGAATTAAGATTTGAATTTAAATTTTGTTTTGATACAAGAGAGATAAAATATTTTATATATTAAAATGTTTAAAAATAAAATTAATATAATCATAAATATACTATTTTTAAATTTTGTGAAACTTAAAAAAAAAATGATATAACAAGATATGATAAGAGAAGTTACACGCATGACATATTTGACTTTCATGTCACAAAACCAAAGAATTTGTCAGTAAACCATGGGGTCTTACTGTCTTACTTCCTTCCGTCCCATATTAACTGTCCAGTTTGACTTTTCAAAGTCTTTTTCTTTCAACTTTGACCTTAAATATTTTTATTTGTGTTATATAATACTTGATGCAAAATATATGAATAGAATGAGGGTTTAAATGTATTTTCATTGATATAACTTTCATCAAGTATTATATAACACAAACAAAAATATTTAAGGTCAAAGTTGACAAAGAGATACTTAAAAAAATCAAACAGGACAGTCAATATAGGACGGAGGTAGTAGTATCTTTCATCAAAACCTTTAAAAAAAAGGTATGAAACACTGTTTGGTATCCGAAAACTCGACTAATCAAATTTTATTTCTTTCACACCATTAATTCAATCCGAACCCCACCATACCAAACGGACCCATACATTTGATCTGATTTAAAAATTAAATTTAGTATGTTTAGAAGATTATTGTTAGAAATATGTTTGAAAAAGTGATTATTTATAAACTTTGGACACGATTTATGTTGAATATATATAATGTTTAGGGTATGCTTTCTCTTTGAAGAGAGTTTCACAACGATCAAAAGGATATTAAAAAAAGTTAATATGAATGAGAAGACATTTAAAGTGTAAGAAATAGGAGAGCGTCTCACATCGCCCAAACTATGAAGTGCGGCGATGTTTATATAGAAATATTGATGTCAACCATTAAATTTGTTTAATTTTTTTTTATCCCAACACATACTTTTTAGTTACTGAAATATTGAACACTCAAAAACATAGTATTTTTATTAGATTATTGTTGGAAAAATATTTTGCAAAAATGATTATTCACAAACTTTGAAAACTATTTAATATAAGTATATGTTATATATATTTATAATTGTTAGTGGGTTTTCGTTCTTCTTGAAGGGTGTCTTGCAACGAGCAAAAGGGTGTTCAAAATGGAGTTACTATAAATGAGATATTTACTATAAATGAGATATTGTGTCTCAAATGAGTCGTTTAAAGCCAAAAAAAAAAAAAAAAAAATGGAGACCATCCCACATCGCCCAAAATATAAAGTTTCGAGGTGTTAATATAGAAATCTTGATGTCAACCATCAAATTGCTTTGGTGGTTTTACTCCAACACCTACGTACTTCATTTTGAGTCACGATATACCTTAAGGGCAAATACTGTGAAGAAAGAATCGCTCCGCTCCCAAACCTGAACCTCAAGAAAATCATATTTTCTTAATGTGATGAATGGGACATCATATTTGAACATGAGCCTTGTGATTCTTGTGATGCGAAACTGATGTTAAACAACGTGCTTTCGTCTTAAAACGAAATGTGTGGCAATGATTAATTGATTTATAATCTATGTGTTCAAATTTATTACCGTATCTTTTATATAATAAAACAAAACTTCTAGTGGGAATTTTTCATTTAAAAAAATCAAACCATACCTTAATAGGAAATAATTAAATAATTATTATTTTTTATAATGATGTATTTAATATAAAAACCCCCTAGTGAAAATTTTTCATTTTAAAAAAATCAAACCATACCTTAATAGAAAAAATTAATTATACTAATACTCCGTAGTTGTGTTTGGTTCCATTTTGTTGATGAAAAAGTACAATGGCTGCATATTGACATGGCAGGTCCCATTTGGTTCCATTTAATAATTAAGTTAATTGCAGGTGTGGTATTCACAATCTATGAAAAGATGTTGTGAAAAGTAAATATCTGGAACTTTTAAGACACTTGAAGGAAAAATATCAAATGAATAATTAGGTTAGGTCATTGTCATGTATATGTGTGGATAAAGATTTTATCTTATGCCTAGGCTAGCTTACTATAAGAATGAAACAAATCTTAACTCTAATCATCGTGAAGAATTAAAAGATGCAACTACGGATGAGAATGAACTTGGGAGGTACATCCATATGCATTATTTATGACGAATGCATTCTCGCACTTTTAAATTGCTATTATTAGGGGTTAGCTCCACTTTGTTTAAGGTTTTCCCTTCTAAAATTAGGGTATTTTGTCAAAGTGACCTCGGAAAAGGTGCGGATCTTGAAATCGATAAGTTTTCTAAATGAAAGTGGCAAGATGAGTTGACCATTTAAGTTGGGTAGCAGTCAAAATGGTTCGGGTCAAAACATGTTGGTTAGATTGAGTTGACCAACAAAGAACTTGGCTATTGATAAAAAAAGGCTCACTAATCGGTTGAACGCCTTGTCACAACTTAAGTGGGTCAATTGCGCTTATTTCATTCTCCACTAATGCCTTTTTTTTTCTTTCTTTTTTTTTTTTTTTTTTTTTTTTTAATTCTTGATTTCATAGAATCATTTTGACGATATGCATTTTTTCATGCCTATAGAGATGCTTGATAGTAAAATTGTTTTAGATGCAAGAAAGTCAAAGTTTAAAGATACCGAGTACATCAAGGATGGTAGTTCACGGTACCTACCTTATGCATGACCAACTAATTGAAAGTATAATACATGAAACCTTGGGCACCGAACATAGTCAAGCCAAATATTGAACTAATGTCCACGGTATCAATTTTAAGGGTTTATAAATTCTATATATTCCTCATTAATTTGAGCATACATTTAATGAAATCATTATTTTACAATTTTTTTTTCACATTCTAATGAAACTCATGACCTTATGTGATGGTTTTACCTCATAATTTGTGCCCATTACTTTAGAGACTTGGGATAATTGTATTGAATTTAGAGTATCTGCTCATCTTCCTCATGTTCTTTGAGATATACAGCACTCAGATTATGGTGCGAGTCATTCTTTGGGATATCGGTTTATCCTTCCTTGATTGTAAAAAATTCTAGAGTTTGTGGAGATTATTAAATTTAATGTCAAATAAATATAGGGGATATGTAGTAATAACGAACACCAACGGATATGCTTAATCTCTGAAAGGCGTGTGAACACTTTAAGATCGAATCAATTCGGCGGTTCTACCAAATTATTCAATCGGATACTAGAGTTGAGAATTTTCTGTATGTTTGTGTCTGAGATATAATGAACCGTTATTTCGATAATGACCAAACAAACCGTATATAACATGTTACGGATAACTGCCAATGGCAGTTTTAGGGTTTCCAAGTTGTCAAGTTTTGTCCCTCAATTTCCGAAAGTTAATTTATGAGGAACATAACTTCAGCAGAATCAGAACTTCAACAGATTCCACACTGCTTCAGCAGATTCAGAACTTCAACAGAAAACCTTCAGCAGAAAACCTTCCACACTGCTCTGCCCCTGGACCTGCCAGTGCTGTGGGCCCTGGACCACGCAACGGTGGGCGCCCCGGACTGTCCTTAGGGGCTTCGCCCCTAAGATCATAATAAATTCAAGTAGGTGTGCACTCCGCACCTCCAAACCTAAATGATGTATTATTATGATGAAATTGGTCAAAACAAGTTAATCCAATTACACTAAAATATCCAACATTCCTCCCTATTTTAGTGCAATCCTTGATTAACTAAAACAAGTAATCTCAAACAATCAAACTTTTGCATAAATGAAATGTCGTGACGATTGAATTTCACATTAGTACATTACACATTCCAAATATTCAAATACCGGTGTCGCTAAGGTTGAACCACAGGAATTCAATATGAATACACAAAGATAATGTACACAAAGTTTACATACATAGTAGTTCTATCTTGACACATGTTTTACTAGCCTATGTCCTTATCCTTCATAAGCATGTCAAAGCCAAGTCCCGCTTCTTGAAGCGGCTAAACTTCATGCTCATATAGGTAGCTCTTTTAGTCTTGCACCTACAACGCAATTTGTCAAAAGAGCTATTAAGAATATATTCATTCAACCTCCCTAACTTGTAGGTGCGAACACATACCTTGGGATGAATATTCTAATGTGTTCCAATCTCTAAATATTAAGCCTTCCACATTGAATTCAGCACCTAGCGTCATACTAGGTGGGAATTGGGTATCTTAATATCGAGATTTCGATGGACTTTAATCCCTTCCTTATAGCCGAATTTTTCACGAGATCTCTATTCAACCCTTTGGTTAAATGATCGGCTAAATTGTGTTGTGTTTTCACAAACACCACAGATATCACACCATTCGTGATAAGATCACGTAATATGCTATGTCTAACACCTAAGTGTCTAGACTTCCCATTATATACTTGACTGTATGCCTTAGCCAAAGTAGCTTGACTATCACATCTGATAGAAATGGATGATATCGGTTTAGGCCATAATGGAATTTCATAAATTAAGTTCCTTAACCATTCAGCTTCTTTACCAGCTGCTGCTAATGCCACAAACTCAGATTCCATTGTTGAATCAGTTATGCAAGTTTGCATCTTAGATGCCCAGCAAACGGCACCACCTCCAAGTAGGTATACCCAACCAGTTGTGGAAGAATGATCTTCCTGATTGGAAATCCAACTTGCATCTGAATAACCTTCAAGAACAGAAGGGAATCCACTATAAGTCAAACCATAATCCATTGTTCCTTTCAAGTACATAAATACTCGATTAATTGCTCGCCAATGGATTAAACCTGGATTGTGAGTATATCTACTCAACTTTCCAACAGCAAAGGCTATATCAGGTCTAGTACTAATCATGGCATACATTAAAGATCCAATAGCCCTTGAATATTCAAGTTGATTCACAGCAACACCTTTATTAGGCACAAGTTTTGTTGTGGGATCCATAGGAGTACCTATAGGAGAACAATCTTTCAGATTAAATTTATCCAACATCTTCTCAATATAATGTGATTGAGAGATAGTAATACCATGTTCTCCACGTATGATCTTAATGCCAAGAATCACATCGCCTCCCCATGTCCTTCATCTCAAATTTAGAGGACAAGAACTCCTTAGTTGTATCAACTTGATCTTGGTCGGTACCAAAGATCAACATGTCATCAACATACAAGCAAATGATTACTCCTTTACCGAAGCATCAAACTTGTTGTATACACACTTATGCGCTTGGTTTAATGCAAAACCATTAGACAAGATAACATCATCAAATTTCGATGCCATTGCTAGGAGCTTGCTTCAAGCCATAAAGAGACTTAACCAATTTACAAACCTTATTTTCGTTACGGGCATGACAAAACCTTCGGGTTGTCTTATGTAAATCTCTTCATCCAATTCACCATTCGAAAATTGTTTTAACATCCATTTGGTGAATTACAAGATTATGTATAGCCAAGTGCTAACAATAATCTAATGGTGGTAATCCTAGCAACAGAGCATAAGTATCAAAGAAATCAATACCTTCCTTTTGTCTAAAGCCTTGGATGACCAATCGGCTTTATACTTGCCTATGCTTCCATCCACCTTCATCTTCCTTTTGAAGATCCATTTACTATTCAATGGTTTAAAACCGGTGGTAAATCGATGGTTTCCAAGTATTATTGTGCATAATAGAGTCAATCTCATCTTGGATTGCCTCTTTCCAAAATCTGACATCTCTTGAAGCCATAGCTTCACTGTAGGTCCTAGGATCTTCATCAACATTGAAACAATATTGATATTGAAATTGAATTTCATTCCTTGATCCTTCGACCAAATATAGTTGGAAATCGCCACCAAAAGATTTGGTTTTTCTTGCTCTTACACTCCTCCTAGGCTCAGAAGGCTCAGGAAGAGAAACAGTCACTTGGTCAGATGCACCAAAGTTACTAGAACTTGCAATCATGTCTGCAGGTTTAGGTAAAGATGTAAACCTATCCTCATTGCCAAAATCAGCATCTCGTGACTCAATAATAGAGTGCACGGATACATAATCATTAGGTTCTATGACATAGAATCTATAGCACTTGGAATTCTCAGGATAGCCAGTGAATACACAATCTATACCTCTTTGACCTATATTATTTATTTTAGGATCAGTCAATCTTACCACACTCTCTGACCCCAAACTACGAGATAACTCGGTTTGGTGCCTTTTTATACCAAAGTTCATAAGGGGTTATTTTGTTCCTTTTATTAGGAACTCTATTTAATAAATAACAGGCTGTCAACATAGCCTCACCCCAAAATCCATCACTTAGGCCAGAATAGCATATCATGGAATTAACCATTTCTTTTAATGTCCTATTCTTTCTTTCAGATATACCATTTTGTTGTGGTGTATATGGAGCAGTGGTCTGATGTATTATACCAGTAGATTGAAAATATACTGGATCATAATACTCACCTCCCCTATCAGTGCGAAGTGTTTTAATCTTCACACCATGATAAAGCTCTACTTCCTCTTTATAAATTTTAAACTTATCAAGAGCTTCATCTTTTGTAAGACACAAGTAAACATAGCAATATCTAGTAGCATCATCAATAAAAGTAACTACATACTTTTTATTACCAAGTGATGGAGTTGAATGAAAATTACACAAATCACTGTGTACAAGTTCTAATACCTTAGTATCTCTAATGACATTTTTGGCGAAAGGTTGTCTAGTTATCTTAGTCAACAAACAAGTTTTACACTTTTCACCATTCAATTCAAAAGCAGGTATTAGACTCATTTTTGACATGTCTATCATTCTCTTGTAATGTACGTGTCCTAGTCTAGCATGCCATAATTCAGATTTACCACAATTATTGCTAGAACTAGTAGAAGCCATGCAAACAGAATTATTAATAAACGACACATCCAAATTTAATTTAAACATGCCATTCAAATATCCAAAGCCAATAAAGGTTCCATGTCTAGACAATATGTACTTGTCGCTTTCCAAGACTTGCTTGTAGCCACAATTATTTAATACAATACGGATACTAAGTTCTTATGAATACCGGTACATACACAACATTGTTTAAAAGTAAAGAGTTTCCGAGTAAAGACTAGATTAACATATCCTAGTCCTTTAATCGGTTCGATTGCAACATTGCCCATCTTTAATAAAGATCCATCTTCATTGGCTTAAAGTCCTTGAACCATTGAAGATTTTGCACACGTGACATGTTGCTCTGAATCCACCCACCATGATAAATCATCATCCCGTACATAGAATGTTTGAAATTATTGATACATAATAATTTTCAACGAGAATGATCGAGAGGTACCAAAAACAAACTGATTGCTTTCCGGGATCCTTGGATCCACTAGCACCACCTCGTTTTTCCTTTACCTCCACCCTTAGACCTGCAATCTTTCTTAAAGTGTCCGGGTTTCCCACACTTCAACAGTCACTTTTGGTTTCTTATCGAACCTTTGTTGTTATTGCTTTGCCATTTTCGTTTCCTTTACCGACCTTAGAGGATTCACCTCCTCCACTATGTTCATGGAAGAACCAGCCATGGTTTTAGTACCACCAATGAACCCTTTTCCATATCACGTATGGATTGTTCAATTTGGAAATGACTTCCAAGTTCAACGATTCAATTCCTCTTCTTATGTTTGATTGTTTTAAAATCCTTCCAAGAGGGGCGGTTTATCTATGATACTAGAGGAAATTGATTCATCCATTTTCATATCATATTGCGCAAACCGTCCTAATATCCTTTGCATTGTGGTAGTCTTGTTCCATGACAGCCTAGTGTCTACCATTTTGTAGTTATTAAAATTACCAACTAGGAATTTCTTACTAGACGCATCTTCCGCCATGTATTTGGCTTCTAGGGTATCCCATAATTCTTTTGCGAGACTCTACGTTTTGATAAATATCAAATTAGGAATCGACATACCGTTAAGAATATGACCACGACATATGTAGTCTGCGTTTTCCCACTTTGAGCGATTACGAGTGCATTCCGTTTCATTCTCAACGACCTCGAGGCACGGGGTACTCGAACATATACCACTTTCGATTCGTCGGATAAAATGCATCATCTTTGCAATCTCGAAAATCACCTTGAAAACTTCTCCAACTTTGCAAACGTCTTGTTCAGATCTTTCACAGAATCAGGGTTCGTCATCTTAATTGATTCGATCTTTATAGGGGATATGTAGTAATAACGAACACCAACGGATATGCTTAATCTCTGAAAGGCGTGTGAACACTTTCAGATCGAATCAATTCGGCGGTTCTACCAAATTATTCAATCGGATACAATTCAGAGTTGAGAATTTTCTGTATGTTTGTGTCTGAGATATAATGAATCGTTATTTCGATAATGACCAAACAAACCGTATATAACATGTTACGGGATAACTGCCAATGGCAGTTTTAGGGTTTCCAAGTTGTCAAGTTTTGTCCCTCAATTTCCGAAAGTTAATTTCTGAGGAACATAACTTCAGCAGATCGAGAACCAGTGATTCCACACCGCTTCAGTGATTGAACTTCAGAAAACCTTCCACACCGCTATGCCTTGGACCTGCCGGTGCTGCCGCCTGGACCACCGCAGCGGGCGGCGCCCCGGACCCCGTCCGCAGGGCTTCGCCCCTAAGATCATAATAAATTCAAGTAGGTGTGCACTCCGCACCTCCAAACCTAAATGATGTATTATTATGATGAAATTGGTCAAAACAAGTTAATCCAATTACACTAAAATATCCAACAATAAATTCAAGTGTTCATTGCTGACTTGCACATATTCATAATAAGCAACTGAATTTAGTAAGTAGATTTAGCCATGTTCATAGAAGCTTAAATGTATTTTATTAATCTAGCCATTTTCTTTGTTGGCAAAACGATTGGTATAGTGATAGTTTAAGATAGCTTTGTAGGTAGAAGTTTGTCGGATTTAATAAACATTCAACTATACTTCTAACATCGGCTCGGGTTTAGACAATATCAAGAAGAGTAAAGTATAAATGTGATATCGGGGTTCGGGTTATCGGGTCACTTTATTTAATTTGGCACCATTATACGGCTTGTATTAAATACACCAACTTAAGATTAAAATAAGTGAAAATAGATGGAAAAAACAATGGCATCATGTCTTGATTCTTGAGATTAATTCTTTTACAACCTATATTATAAAAATGTTGGATTGTACATGTGTGGAGCTTATATGCAAGACCAGTGGAAAAGTAGGATAAACATGGTCAATATAACTTAATAAAGAGGTAACAGAAAGATCTGGTGCACTACTGGAGTAAATTTGATCATTTCAATTGGTAGGCATGACAAAATGAAAAGGTTGATTTAATTTTTCTTGATCAAATATCTTAATGCAGAATCTTTAGAGTGTAAACATTGTGGTTAAAGTATTAAGGGTTCCTTTTCTTAAAAGAATATGGTAACATCGACTTTAGGCCACAAAACTAGAAGCGAACAAGATTTAAACGAGATTTATTGTGCAAAAGCCTCGCACGTTGCACGAAGCTTCTTTGAGAAGAGGTTTGTTACTCATTCAATGCTTCTTAAGCTATTTTGCTGTTTTTGAATGATATGTTGTTCCAAAATATCATCCAATATTTATTTCACTTAACAACATTTGATTGTTTTATGGATACAATTAATGTAGTATCGTGATATCTGATTGGTATCCTGTACAAGGCACATAATGGATAAAAAACTTGGTTCCATATGTGGGACGGTGAGGGTAGTTGTAAACAGTGTCCTTTGTATTTGCGTTAAATTGCATTGTTGTTATTTAAAGTTGCAATAGTTATTTTAGAGAGTTTCATAATAGTATGGTCTTTAATATGTTTTAATATAAATTCAGAATAATCAAATTGGGAATTTCAGAAAAGAAGTTGGATTAATTTAATCGTTGAGATAAATGTAAATTTGCTTAACTATCTCTAGGTTCAATGAATTGACCAAATCAGACTTCATACTACTTGATCTCATCGCAACAATGTGGCCATTTGATAATAGACTTGCGCGACTGCACGCTTAGTCACGTCATGGTAGCTAAAACTCAGGTTTCCCCATATCATTAGTTGAGTCACTGTAGCTAAAACCAAAGTTTTTCCCATAGGATTAAGGTGGGCTAATTGCATTAAGAGGTAATGAACATTTTTGCCAAATTTGCAACATAGCAATTAGCCCAGGTAATGGAAACGTCCCCATGGACAATACAACATAGCATAGATTGTCCCATTTGCAAGTGACTGGGTAGAAATTAGAACCTCAAATCACAATGGCTAATAATTTACTCCCTTTGTCCCGCATAAATGTAACACAGTCTTTCCAAAAGTTAGTTACAGCATTGTTGCCCTCACCTGTAGCACTTCATTGTTAATAGTGAACAGGTATAGTTTGGAAGATGGAGGCTAGAAGAAAAACAAAAAGATGAAGCTTGGGAAGCATTAATCAAGGTATGTCTAATAATTTACCGTTTTTGATAGCTTAATGTCATAATACAGGTTCGTTACTTTGGATAGCTTACTGTCTTATTATGGGTTGTTTAAATTTGTTCCAATTAGTGATGTAATAGCTTGATTAGGAGTTGTTTGGACAACTTATTTCAGCAGCTAATGAACCTTTAGTCGTTCTTATAGGAACTGTTGGATAACTTGTTTCTATTTAATCTTGACATGCTGGTATTCGGGGATGTTTGGATAGCTTATTTCAGCAGCTAACTAAACTTCACCGGTTGTTATTAGAGGATGTTTAGACAGTTTATTTCAATGGCTAATTAACCTTGACTTGCTGTTATCAAGGGTTGTTTAAAAAACTTATTTTAGCAGATAATAAACCTTGACCTGCTTAGTCCAATCTCTCTAAATAATGTGTTTAATTGTGAGTTGTTTCGATAGCCTATTTCGTCATCTTATTATCCATGACCTTTTTGGATCTAATGATACAATCTTTTATGTAAATGTCATTAGACAATTGGTTGCGCTGGAGGATATGGATATCTATGATTGCAATGGCAAGACTGGTCGTAGAGCATGTAGATTCTGTTGGAGATGATGAAGAAATAAAAGGATCCGACTACGAACAACCTCAAGTAGTTTCATGGAAGGAACGGATCGTGATTACTTATATGAGGAGGTGTCCAATATTGAGTATGTTGCATAACAGTAAGAATTGCCAAAGTGTAATATATAGCATACGTCGGTGTGTTGTTTTATATTTAAAAGTGAGAAAATAGGTCGATCGTTTCAACTTTACATCTCCCATTGTGAGTCTGAAACCAATCAATTCAATAACCTATAAAATGTTATAATAGCGACAACTTAATGTGGGCCCAAGTGTTTATGAACAGGTCATTATAACATGGTAACCATAATTAAAACAAAAAGCAAAAATTAAACTATTTGTTTTTTAATAAATTAAAATATATTATTCAAAAATTAAAAAAAAAAACCGGCTTGCACGGGTATTATAACTAGTATAATATATATCATTAAAATATTTGTAATTATTTTGACAAGTTGATGATTGGTGTAGTGCTTACAGTGTAAGTCATGCGCAAGGGAATTAAAACGGTCATTTTACCTCTACTACTACTAAACAAGATTTTCCTGTCACCCAACACCCGAAATTGTGGTTAGGTTTCCCCCCGTGCGGCTCCCTCAAGTTAAATGTGTCAAGTTTTATCGAAATGGAAGGACGACTACAATAACTAATAAGTCGTTGTCTCACACTTGTTAAGTGGGGGCACATCTTCACATCAAGTATAAAATGGTGTGTCAATGGTGTGTCATTGGATTTGTTGTTGGAAGCATTGGGTTTTTTGTTGTGTGAAATTCTTTTTAATCGGATCTGTCGAACATGCATGAAAACATTCAAAAGATGGAGAGACAATCCGAAAAGAACGAGTTTTTGGATTCAACATATGTTGGCAATTGTAGACTGCCTTGTGCTTGTGGGATAAGAACTCAACAGATAAAGAAAAAGAGTATTGCCTAAAATTGATCAAAGAGCAAATGATCTCGAAAGGTGGATCTGTGAAGCCGCTATTGAGGATGGCATCAATCTCAGTGATATGGATTCCATCCAGCTCACGTAGATTTCAGGATCATCACAAGCCGATGTTGTGGGATTCTAGTCTATGAACTTGGTGTTCCCACAAAACACTTGACGATTGAAGTTGTACGAACCACCCCCGTTGCCACAACATGCTAATGTATCATACTTCAAACCTACATTGCGGTTACAAATTTAATTTATTATACATGGTTAACAATTTCTACCATCAGAAATGTTGCAAAATAGCCATAATTTATAACATCAAACATTAAAAATATAGTAGATTGAAAGCCGTACCATGAGAAGTGGGATTTTGGAAAAGTTCTAGTAACACTTTGTAAGTAATATTGGTGTCGGAGAGTTCTTGTATGTTGTTCTACAAAAAATGCAGGCTAGCATCCTATGGGTGCTCAGTTTTTGAAAAAAAAAAAAAAAAATGTTCGACCTCCTAACCGTGCAACTCCTGCAATCAAAAAGACGTTACAAAATGCCCATAAAAGTTTTTAGCATAATTTTTCTTTTTGAACCTGATGAAAACTGTGGTCTCAGAGATGCACGTACCTTAATTGTGCTGATAAGTAGTGAAATCACTTGAGGAAGTCTCCCTTTGAAACCTTCGACGCCACTTTGAGTTAAATCAGATGTGACCAATATAAAATGTGTAGAGTAATTTCCAATTATTTCAGCTACAACCACAAAGCATTTCTATCAATATCTGCTTATGTGTATCATTACCAAAAAAGGCAACTAAAGAAACCTGACCCTAATCAGATACTAATGACCAAAATTCCTACAATAATGAGTGAAACCATAACTCTCAAAATAAGCCGAAAATCTGGAGCTTATGAAAAATAAGCCGAAATTAAATAAGCTTATAAGCCAACGTATAAGCAAACAAACACCCCTAAAACACAAATGGAAAGTATTTAATTTCGCTGTTTTATGGAGCCTCTAGTATACAATACTAGTATAAACAATAAAGTTAATATTGAACCACTCAAGCTGATCTATTGTCAAAAGACTTGGTGATTTTAACGCTAAAATTGTGTCAAGTCTCGATTTCTGTTTCTACTATTTATGTCTTGAAATTTGTTGTTTAGTAATTTGTTCGATCTTTCGGTGTGTCCAAAACTTAGCTGCTGAGTTTAGGAGCTTATTAAATTAATTAAATGCGCATTCAGAACTATACCATTGGTAAGATCAATTGATAAATAATTTGACCACTGAAAATTGCTATGAAGAGATCTAATAGTGAATATTTTGGATAAACTATGGACCAAGAACCCAATTCATACATTCATTTTTTAAGGAGAAACGATCGTAAAAACAAGTTAATTTCTCTTATTTGCAGACATCATGTTGCTGTAAATAAGATATGCCATTGGTAAAAAGTTGATGAAAAAAAGAACAAGCCTAGATGATCTTCACAACTCAAGCCAGAAACAGTAAATAACAAAGTCAAAGTAAGCAAAGTTCCAAGTCGATTACCACCCGAGACAGATAGAAGTAACCAAACAAAAAACAGGTCTTATCTAAATCAAACCATCCTGCAAACAGCGCGTACAAGTGTACAACCTATTCAGTAGACATGATAAAATTACAGATGAAAACTTTCTTCTATAAATCCTTTATTGTGCTAATGAATGTATCATCTATAAAACCCCAGCTTGACAGCTTTATTCCTACACGCACCACAGAGTTCTTGCAGCTAATCATATGTAACGTTGCATTCTATTGAAAAACCCAAAAGTGCATGATCTCGATTCTCGAATAACCCTACAGAGAACTGACAGCAACAAAATGCAACATCTAGGAAAATATATAACCATAAAATCTGGACAATCCCCTATTAGACGCCTAAAAATCTGTTATTTCTAGCAAACATGGAGACTTAAATGTGCAAAAGACATTAAACGGGAACTATGCAAAGAGGTAGTTCAGTCACTTTGATACATGAGAATGTGAAGGGTAATCAATTATCGAACTATACATGTACCCGCTGCATACATTTAGGCAGATGGGCGAACAAGATTAACAGCAAACTCATCTCTAACAAGGTGGGTTTCTTTTGTTCATTAAACTAGTGCGGGTGACTACAACCTAGCCTAACAGGGTTCACAGGAGCATATCACAAATGATAAATTAAGCCAGCATCATATGCTACTTTTAGTTCGCTTCAAATTGATTACATGTCAAAGAAGAGATACCTGCGAACTGACGTCTTTTTCAGGTAGCCAGACTGCAAGATATCCATCTAGTGCGGGTGACTTAGGGGAGTGCTCCCTAGCCGAGCCAACCCAGGCCTGCCCACAAGCACCCCTATCATCTACTACATACGAATATTCAAACTCTGCTAGCTGTCACTCCAAGTAGCAAGACTGGAATGTAAAGATGAATATTCAAACTCTGCACAAGCAAGCTTGCTGAATTGTTATCTGCTTAAATGGATTATGGTTGCTAAACATCAGTGTTGCTCCTTATAGTGCTTGTGAAAATGAAGAATGGTCAAGAGGATCGAATGTAACTAAGAATAATGCTTGGATAGCATGTTATAGCTTGACATCTAAAGTAAAAGTAAACAGCGTCTCAAATGACCCATGACACATTCATTGGTTATACAAAGGTAAGCAAGTAATCTTTCATCAGGATTCACAAGTCAAACACCACCAATAAAGGTCTTGATCGAATGATATCACCTCCCGATCTCAGCCCTTCACCTGAATTGCTATCAGACCAATCACCTACCTGCATCCTGAACCATTATATGGCAAGAATGCTGTGCACTCTAATCTGACTAAACTGTGTTTGATCAAGACCGTACTTGTTAAAGACTGATACCAAACAGCCAACCAAAGCCTCTTAGGAAAACTCAAAAGTATTTAATTTAAATTAAGGACGAAAATGGCACTCGGTACTATTCTGGTAGTGATGCTAAGAAACAGTTGGTTGGGGTTTTAGGGCGAAAGAATGAGGCAATGAAACGTCAGACTGACTTATTGGACAGGATGAAGGCATTGGAACAGCAGGGTGGTTCATTGTGCCGGGCTGATTCATTGGGCACGTTGGCTGATGAATATCTGCAGCGGGCTAAAGCATGCGAAGGGAGAGCTAAAGCATTGCGTCAGGGGGCTAAAGCATATAACCAGCGGGTTAATGCATTGCTGCCAAGTTTGGTCTATTTTGCCGATTGCTGCGATGACATTTCTAAGGTTGGATGATAGAAGAACACTGCACAACATGCTGCAGCAGCATTGTATCACAAAGACTGATTTAAATATCACCCAGAAAACTAAAATCGACAAGAATACCCTTAAGCCCTAAAACACGCACAAGAGAAAAACATTGATCTATACTAATCTTTTAATGTGGGTGTGTTTACAGCCCAACCTGAGCCACCCAACTTTAACAAGACTTGTTTCAACTCGGACTCATATTAACCAGTTACCTAACTCGTCCAACCAGACTATTTGGCCACATTACTAACCTTGTTGACAGAAGTTGACAATGTATGCTAAACCAGAAGGTTGGCATTCAGCATCATTAATCACTAGAACGCCCTTGACAAAGTTTCAGAACTATTACACATGCGTTTGAGGAGCAACTAGTAACCATTAGCAAATGGACCTTGAACATAGAATGGACAAAACTACCATAATAGTAAGTCAAGAGGGTGTAGTGACAACTTCTGATTTACTCCTCTTCCTAATCATAATAGTCAAAACTTAGTCGCTTTTTATACAAAAATGTAACCATTTTAAAACGTATAAAAACTATATCTTCTATACAAAAAAAACCGAGAATGTAGAGCTACAAATTATAGAAATGTTGGATTTCAACGCCATTAAGTTTGACATTGAAAGTAAAAAGTCAACAGTTACATCTTAAGTGACCCACACACCACTAAAACCCAAGATCCGTGAGTGAAGAAAAAAGAAGGTTCACAACCGAACATCACACTGACCTATACTTGTATGTTAAAAAAAGTACAATGTGCGACTTAATCTAACCCTATATTAATATGTTCAAGAGAGTACTTTCATCTTCAAGTACATGACCACAATCAAGCTTAACAAAGCTCACACGAGCATACAACATATGATAAACCAGCATCATAGAAAGGATAAACATAAGACAATCAAATCTGTCAACATGATTACCTAGCAGGAGAAGACTTGATAAGCAAAAACTTAAGATGGAAGATAAGATATAGCACTGAACAACTTTAGCACCAAGGGTTAATAAGCTTGTGACTAGGATCCATAATAGCGTGCCAATAACTAGCTTTTTACAGTTAACACAAGCATCGTTTAGAGTCTGCAGAATCAAAGTCACTATGGAGTAACTAATTTAAACGCATTCGGAATGTTGTCTAGCCTAAAGAAGAACTAAAGTGCCATCAATCACCTAACTTCATCACCTTTACGACCATGATCAAGTATTAGCTCTTTCCAGTCTATGCTTCAACCTGAAGCAATCTCACCAAGAACCTTCAAATTCGATGGAATTACAAAACCTTTAGTTTTTAAACGAGCGAGAGTCTGCCAACAAAAAGATAACAAAAGATGAGAACTGATTATTATCAAGTCAAAATGAAAAACGGAATTGTTGTGATTCATACAAGTGACATATCCAAACAACCACAATTCTCAAAGTAAAAAAAGAAAGTTGTATGTACCTCTAAACATAATTCCCCAACTTTAACCTCCTTAGCATGGGCAAGGTTAAGTAAATGTCGTTTAAGCATCTCTTCGTTCGATTCTTGCAATTCATGTATGTCCACGGACTGAAAAAATCTCTTCTTAGAATAATTTAGTTCAGCCTTAATTAGCGAGGATACATTTAGCAACATAAGATCCTTCAACATCAACTCTCCTTGGATCGCTAGTGTCAAAATATAAGGAGCATTGATTTCGATGATACAAATCCAGAAAGGATCTCGGTATCCAAAGAATCCCAAGTTCTTAACACTCTTGTTAGTAGTAATATCAATCCGATTAAAACCCTCTCCATGAGCCAACTCCAAAGTTTCCAAAGAGGACATCCATATAAAATATTCTCAATCATATCGCCGTCTAGAAGGCGTCAATATGCAAACCCTAAGGTTTTCCCAACTAATGACACTGGCTGGTTCAAATGCGCACTCACACACACGTATTCGGATAAAACTTGAACATGTGAAAAAAAAGTTAGGTAAAACAAACGGACCGGTCCTATTAGAAGCCCAACAATCATACCCGAAAGTTATATAAAAATCAACCTCTTGAACATCGCGACTAATAGCACTACGAATACACTTGCTGACATGAGTGTGGTCGTCGTAATAGGCGTGCAGTTTGAGCGTGTTGACATGAGTCTGAGTTTGTAAAATTCTTTCAAGGTATGAATAGAATTGGGGGATATTACGGTCACTTAAATGTGTAAAGGAAAGATTAGAAAGCTCGGGCCAAAGATGCCGCCATCTTTTAGAAAGAGTACACGTTCTTATGGCGTCTTTTGTGTCATCTAAGCGAGACAGGATTTCAACAAGTAAGCAGTCTGGTAATGAACTTATCCGATCCTTTTCTTCTTCTAATGCCATGGCAGCCAGCCGCTTCATCTCACTAAAACAAACACACAGTTTACTTACCCTAAAAGTAACGTTCCGCCCTACAAGAAATCGAAATAGTTATAATCAGATTGAGTTGCCCAAAACGTATTATTCGACTAATTAGCCGATTAGTATGTTGAACCATGCAAAGCCAACAAACGCATAATCACATAAACATATATAACCATGCATGACCAATACTAGTATAAGCACAAGTAAACAATAAATATAGCAGATATTTAGAACAAACTAATGGGTCAATATAAAAGTGAGCAGAATCAATACAACAAATTAATAAAAGGTAGGTTATAAAATTCGTGAATTAAGGAACAGTACCTGCATGTTGCTGCAAAAAGAGAGGTTTTTGTTGGAGTTTAAATTCTGATTCGATGTTTCTTTCTAGGCCTATGTTCTCCCCCGGGCTAGTTATAAATTGGGCCTATGGTTATTTTACTTTCAAAATTTATGGACACACTTTACTTTATGTTAAACTAGCCAAAAGACCCGTGAAATTCACGGGTATTTTAAAGAAAAATTAAAAGATACATAATGTTGATATCCTATGTAATAAGATTACAGAACGAAACCTATAAAAATATCATTTTTGATACGGTAAGTGTCGAGAAATGAAACATACATACATTCCAACAATTACCAAATAAATTAAAAAGAACCAAAAATCATATAAGTTAAAAAGAACATATTGTAGTTTAAGGTATAATACGCCATTAAAGTTGAATTTCTACTGACTCGTACATCTGCAATACCACATGATGTCTTCATCTAGTTCGTGTTTGAAACCCGACACCAAAGCAATTCTCACTGTGGCTTAAGTTGTATTCATTAGTTAATAATAGTATTCATATTATAAAGATATTACTGTTGGTTCTTGCATTTCATACACATGTATAGCTTTACTTATCTTAACAATAAATTAAGAGGATACATGAAGCAATAACCAAAAATATAGTAATAAGTAACATAATTTTTGATAAGAAAAATGTTGTTTGCAAGTGATAGTATACTAAACTGTCTAACCAATTGTTTGTATAACATTAAAATAGCAAAAACTTAAATAGTTACATGTTGTAGGTTTTTTTATTGTTCATTAGACTAATTTGTTAATATTCGGAATAGTCTTTTTTAATGCATGTCCAATTCAAGTTGTAGAATCAGATGTGACACATGTAAATTATAGTTGATATAACCCGATAATAGATTAATCAAATGAAAGTTTAAATTAAGAATTTTAATATATAATTTTTAACCTTTGATTACAAATTTCGTAGATTTTGTTATCTACCGTCCTCATTACATATGTTAAAAGTAAAACATTGTACAAAGGTGATTTAAACCCTTTAGTATGTTTATGAGATTATTGTTGGAAAAATGTTTGCAAAAATTATTATTTGCAAACTTTGGACACTATTTAGTATGTTCTATATATTTTTTTTGGTTAGTGGGTTTGCGTTTTTTTTAAAGAGAGCTTCATAACGAGCAAAAGGGTATCCGAAATAAGTTAATATGATTGAGAGACCGTATCTCAAAGTAAGGCATTTAAGGTGCAAAAAATACTGGAAATAGGAGAGCGTCCCATGTCGCCCAAACTATGAAGTGCGGTGGTGTTTATGTAGAAACATTGATGTCAACCATTAAATTGCTTTGATTTTTTTTTTATCCCAACTCATACTTTTTAGTTACTGAAATATTGAACACTCAAAATACAATTTAGTATTTTTATGAGATTATTGTTGAAAAAATGTTTGCGAAAATGATTATTTTCAAACTTTTGAAACTATTTAATATAAGTATATGTTATATACTACCTCCGTCCCATTTTTATTGTCTTATTTGACTTTGACCAGTATTTCTTGTTCAACTTTGACCATTAATATATTTATTTGTGTTATATAATAATTGATGAAAATTATACCAAATGAAAATACATTTAAAACCTAATATATTCATATATTTTTCATCAAGTATTATATAACACAAACAAAAATAATTATGGTCAAAGTTGAAGAAGAAATACTAAAAAAGTCAATACGGGACAATAATTTTGTGACGGAGGGAGTATATATTTATAATGGTTAGTGGGTTTCCGTTCTTCTTGAAGGGTGTCTTGCAACGAGCAAAAGGGTGTCCAGAATTGAGTTACTATAAATGATATATCGTGTCTCAAAATAAGGCGTTTAAAGCGCAAAAAAATAAAAATGAGAGACCATCCCACATCGCCCAAAATATAAAGTTTTGAGGTGTTAATATAAAAATCTTGATGTCAACCGTCAAATTGCTTTGTTTGTTTTACTCCAACACCTACGTGCCTTAGTTCGAGTCATGATATCTCACTCGTACAGTTTACTCCAGTTATGGTTTCTCCTCCCTTTTTGTCAATCTTGAGCATGTGGCCTTAATTTTCTGGTTTATACCTTAAGGGCATTTACTGTGAAGAAAGAATCGCTCCGCTCACAAACAAGACGTAATACACCCGAACCTCAAGAAAATCATATTCTCTTAATGTGATGAACGGAACCTCATATTCACATGATTCTTGTGATGCGAAACAACGTGCTTTCATCTTCAAACGAAATGTGTGACAATGATTAATTGATTTATAAATTTGTTACAAACACGTGTAGGTATAATTGAACGTCTATGACTGTGTTTGTCCCACATAGAAACAAGGTGAAAGTGAAAGTGAATGTCAGTATATAGCTTCAAAGCATTTTACGGAGTATATTTGTAATCGGAATCTAGGCTGTTGCGTACACAATAACTAATAAGTCGTTGTCTCACACGTGTTAAGTGTGGGGCCAAGGGTATTTCGCAATTGTCGTATGAGTCACATCTTCACATCAAGTATAGAAATGGTGCGTCAATGGTGTGTCGTTGGATTTGTTGTTGGGAGCATTGGGTTTTTGTTGTGCGAAATTCTTTTTAATTAGATCTGTCGAACATGCATGAAAGCATTCAAGCAATGGAGAGATAATCCGAAAAGAACGAGGTTTTGGATTCAATATATGTTGGCAATTGTAGAGTGCCTTGTGCTTGTGGAATAAGAATTCAACAGATAAAGAAAAAGAGTATTGCCTAAAATTGATTAAAGAGCAAATGATCTCGAAAGATGGATCTGTGAAGCCACTATTGAGGATGGCATCAATCTCAGTGATATGGATTCCATCCAGCTCACGTAGATTTCAGGATCATCACAAGCCGATGTTGTGAGATTCTATCCGTCTATGAACTTGGTGTTCCCACAAAACACTTGAGGATTGAAGTTGTACGAACCACCCCCGTTGCCACAACATGCTAATGTATCATACTTCAAACCTACATTGCGGTTACAAATTTAATTTATTATACATGGTTAACAATTTCTACCATCAGAAATGTTGCAAAATATATAGCCATAACTTATAACATCAAACATTAAAAATATAGTAGATTGAAAGCCGTACCATGAGAAGTGGGATTTTGGAAAAGTTCTAGTAACGCTTTGTGAGTAATATTGATCATCAATATTCTTATCACCGTGTGGTTGTTCTACAAAAAATGCAGGCTAGCATCCTATGGGTGCTAAGTTTTTGAAAAAAAAAATGTTCGACCTCCTAACCATGCAACTCCTGCAATCAAAAAGACGTTACAAAATGCCCATAAAAGTTTTTAGCATAATTTTTCTTTTTGAACCTGATGAAAACTGTGGTCTCAGAGATGCACGTACCTTAATTGTGCTGATAAGTAGTGAAATCACTTGAGGAAGTCTCTCTTTGACACCTACGACGCCACTTTGAGCTAAATCAGATGTGACCAATATAAAATGTGTAGAGTGATTTCCAATTATTTCAGCTACAACCACAAAGCATTTCTATCAATATCTGCTTATGTATCATTACCAAAATCCCTACAATAATGAGTGAAACCATAACTCTCAAAATAAGCTGAAAATCTGGAGCTTATGAAAAATAAGCCGAAATTAAATAAGCTTATAAGCCAACGTATATGCTTAAACAAACACCCCCTAAAACACAAATGGAAAGTATTTAATTTCGCTGTTTTGCGTGGAGCCTCTCGTATAAAGTTAATATTGAACCACTCAAGCTGATCTATTGTCAAAAGACTTGGTGATTTTAACGCTAAAATTGTGTCAAGTCTCGATTTCTGTTTCTACTATTTATGTCTTGAAATTCGTTGTTTAGTAATTTGTTCGATCTTTCGGTGTGTCCAAAACTTAGCTGCTGAGTTTAGGAGCTTATTAAATTAATGCGCATTCAGAACTATACCATCGGTAAGATCAATTGATAAATAATTTGATCACTGAAAATTGCTATGAAGAGATCTAATAGTGAAAATTTTGGTTAAACTATGGACCAAGAACCCAATTCATACATTCATTTTTTAACGAGAAACGATCGTAAAAACAAGTTTCTCTTATTTGCAGACATCATGTTGCTGCAAATATGATATGCCATTGGTAAAAAGTTGATGAAAAAAAGAACAAGCCTAGGTGATCTTCACAACTAAAGCCAGAAACAGTAAATAACAAAGTCAAAGTATGCAAAGTTCCAAGTCGATTACCACCCGAGACAGATAGAAGTAACCAAACAAAAAGCAGGTCCTATCTAAATCAAACCATCTTGCAAACAGCGCGTACAAGTGTACAACCTATTCAGTAGACATGATAAAATTATAGATGAAAACTTTCTTCTATAAATCCTTTATTGTGCTAATGAATGTATCATCTATAAAACCCCAGCTTGACAGCTTTATTCCTACACGCACCACAGAGTTCTTGCAGCTAATCATATGTAACGTTGCATTCTATTGAAAAACCCAAAAGTGCATGATCTCGATTCTCGAATAACCCTACAGAGAACTGACAGCAACAAAATGCAACATCTAGGAAAATATATAACCATAAAATCTGGACAATCCCCTATTAGACGCCTAAAAATCTGTTATTTCTAGCAAACATGGAGACTTAAATGTGCAAAAGACATTAAACGGGAACTATGCAAAGAGGTAGTTCAGTCACTTTGATACATGAGAATGTGAAGGGTAATCAATTATCGAACTATACATGTACCCGCTGCATACATTTAGGCAGATGGGCGAACAAGATTAACAGCAAACTCATCTCTAACAAGGTGGGTTTCTTTTGTTCATTAAACTAGTGCGGGTGACTACAACCTAGCCTAACAGGGTTCACAGGAGCATATCACAAATGATAAATTAAGCCAGCATCATATGCTACTTTTAGTTCGCTTCAAATTGATTACATGTCAAAGACGAGATACCTGCGAACTGAACTGCCACCGCATAAAACGTCTTTTTCAGGTAGCCAGACTGCAAGATATCCATCTAGTGCGGGTGACTTAGGGGAGTGCTCCCTAGCCGAGCCAACCCAGGCCTGCCCACAAGCACCCCTATCATCTACTACATACGAATATTCAAACTCTGCTAGCTGTCACTCCAAGTAGCAAGACTGGAATGTAAAGATGAATATTCAAACTCTGCACAAGCAAGCTTGCTGAATTGTTATCTGCTTAAATGGATCATGGTTGCTAAACATCAGTGTTGCTCCTTATAGTGCTTGTGAAAATGAAGAATGGTCAAGAGAATCGAATGTAACTAAGAATAATGCTTGGATAGCATGTTATAGCTTGACATCTAAAGTAAAAGTAAACAGCGTCTCAAATGACCCATGACACATTCATTGGTTATACGAAGGTAAGCAAGTAATCTTTCATCAGGATTCACAAGTCAAACACCACCAATAAAGGTATTGATCGAATGATATCACCTCCCGATCTCAGCCCTTCACCTGAATTGCTATCAGACCAATCACCTACCTGCATCCTGAACCATTATATGGCAAGAATGCTGTGCACTCTAATCTGACTAAACTGTGTTTGATCAAGACCGTACTTGTTAAAGACTGATACCAACCAGCCAACCAAAGCCTCTTAGGAAAACTCAAAAGTATTTAATTTAAATTAAGGACTAAAATGGCACTCGGTACTATTCTGGTAGTGATGCTAAGAAACAGTTGGTTGGGGTTTTAGGGCGAAAGAATGAGGCAATGAAACGTCAGACTGACTTATTGGACAGGATGAAGGCATTGGAACAGCAGGGTGGTTCATTGTGCCGGGCTGATTCATTGGGCACGTTGGCTGATGAATATCTGCAGCGGGCTAAAGCATGCGAAGGGAGAGCTAAAGCATTGCGTCAGGGGGCTAAAGCATATAACCAGCGGGTTAATGCATTGCTGCCAAGTTTGGTCTATTTTGCCGATTGCTGCGATGACATTTCTAAGGTTGGATGATAGAAGAACACTGCACAACATGCTGCAGCAGCATTGTATCACAAAGACTGATTTAAATATCACCCAGAAAACTAAAATCGACATGAATACCCTTAAGCCCTAAAACACGCACAAGAGAAAAACATTGATCTATACTAATCTTTTAATGTGGGTGTGTTTACAGCCCAACCTGAGCCACCCAACTTTAACAAGACTTGTTTCAACTCGGACTCATATTAACCAGTTACCTAACTCGTCCAACCAGACTATTTGGCCACATTACTAACCTTGTTGACAGAAGTTGACAATGTATGCTAAACCAGAAGGTTGGCATTCAGCATCATTAATCACTAGAACGCCCTTGACAAAGTTTCAGAACTATTACACATGCGTTTGAGGAGCAACTAGTAAACATTAGCAAATGGACCTTGAACATAGAATGGACAAAACTACCATAATAGTAAGTCAAGAGGGTGTAGTGACAACTTCTGATTTACTCCTCTTCCTTATCAATGACTTTTAAGAGTCAAACTAACCACTTTTTTGCATTACATAATAGTCAAAACTTAGTCGCTTTTTATACAAAAATGTAACCATTTTAAAACGTATAAAAACTATAACTTCTATGCAAAAAAAACCGAGAATGTAGAGCTACAAATTATAGAAATGTTGGATTTCAACGCCATTAAGTTTGACATTGAAAGTAAAAAGTCAACAGTTACATCTTAAGTGACCCACACACCACTAAAACCCAAGATCCGTGAGTGAAGAAAAAGAAGGTTCACAACCGAACATCACACTGACCTATACTTGTATGTTAAAAAGTACAATGTGCGACTTAATCTAACCCTATATTAATATGTTCAAGAGAGTACTTTCATCTTCAAGTACATGACCACAATCAAGCTTAACAAAGCTCACACGAGCATACAACATATGATAAACCAGCATCATAGAAAGGATAAACATAAGACAATCAAATCTGTCAACATGATTACCTAGCAGGAGAAGACTTGATAAGCAAAAACTTAAGATGGAAGATAAGATATAGCACTGAACAACTTTAGTACCAAGGGTTAATAAGCTTGTGACTAGGATCCATAATAGCGTGCCAATAACTAGCTTTTTACAGTTAACACAAGCATCGTTTAGAGTCTGCAGAATCAAAGTCACTATGGAGTAACTAATTTAAACGCATTCGAATGTTGTCTAGCCTAAAGAAGAACTAAAGTGCCATCAATCAACTAACTTCATCACCTTACGACCATGATCAAGTATTAGCTCTTTCCAGTCTATGCTTCAACCTGAAGCAATCTCACCAAGAACCTTCAAATTCGATGGAATTACAAAACCTTTAGCTTTTAAACGAGCGAGAGTCTGCCAACAAAAAGATAACACAAACTGAGAACCGATTGTTATCAAGTCAAAATGAAAATAGAATTGTTGTGATTCATACAAGTGACATACCCAAACAACCACAATTCCCAAAGTAAAAAAAAAAAAAAAAAAAAGGTTGTATGTACCTCTAAACACAATTCCTCAACTTTAACCTCCTTGGCATGGGCAAGGTTAAGTAGATGTCCTTTAAGCATCTCTTCATTTGTTTCCTGATCTTCGTGTATAACGGGCCGAAAGATTCTCTTCTTGGAATAATTTAGTTCGGCCTTAATTAGGGAACACACATTTAGCAACATAAGATCATTCAACATCAACTCCCCTTTGATCGCTAGTGTCAAAATATAAGGAGCATTGATTTGGATGGTATAATTAGAATCTTGGTATTCAAAGAACCCCAAGTTCTTAACACTCTTGTTAGTAGTAATGTCAATCCGCTGATAACCATAGCCACAAGCCAACTCCAAAGTTTCCAAAAGAGGACATCCGGATAAAATATTCTCAATCATATCGTCGTCTAAATATCCGTTAATATGCAAAGTCCTAAGGTTTTCCCAACTAATGACACCTGCTTGTTCAAATTTGCACCGACGCAAGCTAACACAGATAAAACTTGAACAGGTGAAAAAGAAGTCGGGTAAAATAAACCCATAGGACCCAAAAGGCAATACGTTGGTTATATTAAAATCAACCTCTTGAACATCGCGACTAATAGCACTACGAATACAATTGCTGACATGAGTCTGGTCGTTTTTGTAATAGGCGTGCAGTTTGAGCTTGTTGACTTGAGTCTGACTTAATATGATTCTTTCGACGGAAGAATATAATTGGGGGATATTACGGTCAGTTAAATGTGTAAAGGAAAGATTAGAAAGCTCGGGCCAAAGATGCCGCCATCTTTTGGAAAGAGTAGCTGTTCTTATGGCGTATTTTGTGTCATCAAAGCGAGACAGGATTTCAACAAGTAAGCAGTCTGGTAATGAACTTATCCGATCTTTTTCTTCTTCTAATGCCATGGCAGCCAGCCGCTTCATCTCACCAAAACAAACACACAGTTTACTTAGCCTAAAAGTAACGTTCCGCCCTACAAGAGATGGAAATAGTTATAATCAGATTGAGTTGCCCAAAACGTATTATTCGACTTACAAACGCATAATCACATAAACATATATAACCATGACCAATATCCCAATCTACTACTAGTATAAGCACAAGTAAACAATAAATATAGCAGATATTTAGAACAAACTAATGGGTCAATATAAAAGTGAGCAGAATCAATACAACAAATTAATAAAACGTAGGTTATAAAATTCGTGAATTAAGTGAGGAACAGTACCTGCATGTTGCTGCAAAAGAGAGGTTTTGTTGGAGTTTAAATTCTGATTCGATGTTTCTTTCTAGGCCTATGTTCTCCCCCGGGCTAGTTATAAATTGGGCCTATGGTTATTTTAGGATTTACTTTCAAAATTTACTGAGACGGTCTATTTTATGCATTATGCGGTTGTACTTTAAATATAAACAATTTTAACTAATTGTATATTCAGTATCTCAATAACTTTGTAAAATATACCAATCACTTCCTTTCGTTATATAAGCGGCTTATGGCTTATATATTTTGAGCTAATAAGTTTTGTTAAGTGTTTGGCTTACCTTATCATAATTAATAGGATAAAATGACAAAAAGTACATGAACATTAATAAGCTCATAAGCCCATCATATAAGCTTAGCCAAACTCCCCGAGTGTCTTCAAAATAATTACTAGTATAATATCGTTAAATGTTTTGATTGTTACCGCCTTAAAATGTAACTATTGAGAGTGCGTTTGGTTCATGGGTTTTGGAATGAGGTATGAGATTCGGAATGAGAATGTTAAAAGGATGTTTGGTTAAGAAATATGGATTTTGAGATTGGGATTGAAACCCACAAATAAGGGTACTTGTATACCAACCTATAATAGTGGGTTTAGAAATCTATTCTCATTCCAATTACCGCATACTATCAAATCTATATCAGTAGTGATTCCTAATTGCAAACCAGACGCACCATGAATATTGAACATGAAACGTCATAATAGAATTTAGAGTTAATTGCATTTTTGGTTATTGTGGTTTGGCCAAATTGCAGGTTTGATCCCCAAAACTTTGAAAGTGCAACAATAGTCCCTATTTTGAAGTTTGGGTTGCATTTTTGGTCCTTTTTGGTGTGAAATGACCAAATTACCCTTGTCTTTTTCTGAAGAAGACAAAGGGTATTTTAGTCATTTAACTTTACCCAAGGACCAAAAATGCAATCCAAACTTCAAAATGGGGACTATCACTGCACTTTGAAAGTTTTAGGGACCAAACCTGTAATTTGGCCAAACCACAGGGACCAAAAATGCAATTAACTCTAGAATTTATTTTCGTTACTGGTACTATATAAGACTTGTATTCATGTTAAGATAAAAATATGAAGACATGTGACCAATATTGAATGGATTGTACACAAATTTAGCTTAAATGTCCTTTCTAAGATTTAAACTTGTTCTACTAATAGGATTTGTTTCGATAGTTTTGCATAATCGAATGTAAAAAAGACTCTTGAAATATAATGAGATAGAGCTGCCCAATATAAGTAGCAATGTTGAATAAAGTTTCCATTTTGCCTTTAAACTCTTGAAAATTATAGTTCCGCCCAACAAGAGAAGTTGATTTGGGTTTTTAATTAAAACTTGTGACCCGCAACCCGACCCTATTGACACTTAAAAAATAGCATAATACGATGATACCATTTCGGTTAGTCAGGGTCGAGAAAGCCGATAGAAAACACAAAGACACTTGAATTCAAATTGGATTAAAGGAGAGCTATATTTGAAATAAATCATTCTTATTATCAAATTAAGAGTCAAAAATACCTTCCTTTGGTCAAACTTAAAAAAAAATGCATGACAAAAAAATGAGGAATAATTGAGTTTTAAATGTATCCATTTGGCACTTTACCCATTTTACATATTATTGCAAGTTCATACTCATATTAATTTGACTTTTACAATGTCAATCCATTGTCATTACACATGTAAGTAATCGCATTTTGGGCAAGAACCTATTAGTAAACCAATAAAGGCAGACAATACAATGACAAAACCATAAAAGAAATATAATATTAATACTGTTAGCCAAATACCATAGTACATGAAGTTAAGATTTTGTACTAGTCAACCAACACTGATGCTTCCTAAACACACCTTACAAATTATTGCACATAAAACCTAGTTTCTACAAGGGATCCAAAACACAAAAACCAGTGAGTTTCTAAACCCACTAAATAAACCATAGACAAACGAAAATGATGACTATCCACGAGAAAACACAGAAGTTCCTCAAACGGCAAAATTTCTCCTTCTCAAGAAGGAGATCAGCTAGGGATGCTTGGTGAGCAGCCTCTAACCCGTTTGCCCTGTCGACCGCGTTGACAGCCTCCAACGTCTCAGCAATGAGGTTGGCTTGGCATTCTTGTAATGTCGCCTCATTCCGGTGAAGGTGTCTCCGCAAGTAGAGGATCACCTCCCTTGCTCTCGGTGTCATGGGTGGATCGTACCACCCATTGAGTGGACATCTTGATCCCTAAAAACAAAAATCAAAAGTTGAGGATCACATTGAAGTTTAAACTTATAACTTGAAAATAAACTTTCAAGCTAAAACAACTATTATACTTAAACCATGATTAAACTATAAACATAACATTTTAACCAAAAAAAACACAACTATTAACTTTATACTGGAAAAAATTTAAAGTCTCCAAACCTCAACTGGACAAGCATAGTAATGCCTTCCTGTGTTCACACTATCATGTCCTTACGACCGCCCGCCTACCACAACCACAACGCACCATTGTTAAAATTTAACCGAAAAATTTAAAGATAAAATTTTATGAGAGAGAGGAAAGTTTAGGGATGAGTGGCGAAAACGTTTAGCTATTAATAGCCTAAAAAATACTGTAGCAACCACTGAATACGCGTTGTACTCAGACGGTTTGGTTAATTAGCGAAATTGCAAAATGACGATTATGCCCTCGGACTAAAGACAAAATGAAACGGAAAGGAACGAGTTTGACCAGAGCATTACGGGTCAAGGGACCTCTTTGGCCTCAAAAACTTGAAAAAGGACTCATGGCGGCGAAAATGCTAACTTTTGTCCCCCGGTGATTTTTTTTGGCAAGTTTAGGGACCAACGGTGTATTTTTGTCTTAAAAAAATATGAATCGTCAAAAAATATATGATTGTTTAAGAAACCAAAGGCTAAAAATGGTTTAAAGTATGAACAAAATGATGATCCATTGGACAAGAAAACTCCGATCATACTAGATGGTAAAATTCAATATTTGGAGAGCACACTTATAGGTGTATTTATTATCAAATTACAATATTACCCTTAGCAACTAATAATTAATCTTAACTACATTATAATGCATTTAGACCATTCCTAAAAAGGAAGTCTTCAACAAAATAAGCCTACACACTTAGAGCATCCACTATGGTGGCTTGTGGGTGGTTTGTGAAAAGGTTTATAAAAATTTAAAGAGGTCTAAAAAATTATAAGCCATAGTGGACATATATTTCAATCATATGTGGCATGAATAGGTCTAGGATCTTGAAGAGGTTCAAAGTTTAATTCTCTTAAAGTATTGAGTGTGTTTTGAAACATGAGAAAGGTTTATGAGTACGTTTATCCATAGTACAAATAGGTTTACGATATGAAAAGGTTTACAAATTAATAGAGTATTAATTGTATAAACCTTTCAGTAGGTTCACCATTGAGGATGCCCTTACTATAAAATGAAGACTTATAATTCAATACATTCCATTAAATTAAATACAGTTTTCAAAGCCCATTATTAAAAATGTGTAACCACTAAAAAACATTTTCATAAATAATGATTATTGAAAACATATAACCGCATCTACTATATAAATACATACAAACCATTTCATATATCTCTCACACACATATAAAACATCATCAATAAGGCCGAGTGTAATAATTTAAAATACGTAGCTCACCAAAAATTAAAATACATAAAAGTTATTGTTAAAAAAACATATAAAAGAAAAACATTTGTTCGTCATAAAATTTAGTCACAGAGTACCCGCCGCCGCATTACGCGAGTACCCTGCTAGTTATGTAAAATGAATCAAAATAAAAATAATTGGATGACTATGATTTTTTCCTCAACCTTCTTAATCTAAAACTCTTTTCAATGTTAATGTAATATAATGTTATGCTGTAAATATATGTTAAATTTAAAGCTAGGTCATCAAAAAACTATTATTGTTTCAATGGTTAGTTTAATAAATCTATGATCATCGTGTTTAGTAATCACATAAAAATTTTCACAAGACCTCCGTTAGCTTGTATGTCGATATATGTAATTGTCATATATCTGTTTATCTTGAATCAAGGTTAAATAAAAATCCCTAAGGATAAACTTAACAAAGATTACGTGTCTGAAGTTCATCAAATTAGGGTTGATAAATTGCAATTTTTATATAGACTTGGTAATTTGTGTATAACTATGTTTGTATGGTAAGAAGTGAATCAAAAGAAGCAAATAAATAGTAAAAGGACCAAAAGAGTGATTGTAATAAAGTAAGAAATATAAGCAACAACAACTAGAACTAGAAAAAGAACCAGTTGATACGGATTTGGATGTTGATGAAGAAGATGAAGAAGATATTAAGGATCTCATCTTTCAGCTTGAAAAACAAGACGACGATGACAATGACAATGACAATGACAATGAAGATGATGATGATGATGATCACTACGAGTTACCAAAGGCTGCTTGTTGTGTTAATCATGATACGCGTAAAATTGTTGATGGGGTTGAGATTCGACCACCTAAACGTAAAAGAGGAGAAAGAGATGATCTTGATCTTTGCTCCATCTGTCTCAAACCTTGGACTATGGATAAACTACATCAACTGAGGTATCTCTATTCATTTTCTTACTCATTATAATACTATTTGGATACCCGTGCATAGGGGCGGTGCCGTGGTGATAAATGTAGTGAATGAATTGCTGACCCACCTTTCCTACCCGCCTAGTGAAATCGTTACTTAAGTATGTTTGGGTTTCCGTAGCTTTTCGCAACGCCATATTAAGATCAGCATTCTCACATCTCACGACAAATCAAATCAAAATAAAATAAACCCACTAAAAATGCGAAAAACGAAAAAATCATGATAGTATATCAAAATGGATATTGGCTATGTTTGGTGCGGAGCTTTTTGAAGTTTTTTGGGGATGAGCGGTGAAAATGAGCTTTTTGATTTTTTTTTTGTTCGTTTGGTAAATATATTAATGTAAAGCTTATAAACTTAAAAACTAATTAAGGAAATACACAATTTATTGAAACACACAAAAATAAAAAAACAAAAGTTCATTCAAAAATATATTAATGTAAAGCTTATAAATGATGCAGATGTTTATAACTAAAAAAACATACTACCTCTGTCCCGAAATTATAGTCCATGTTTGACTTTTTCGGTCTTTTTTAAATTTTGACCTAAAATATTTTTATCTGTGTTGTACAATAGTAGATGAAAATACATTTAAAACTCAATCCATTCATATATTTTGCATCAAATATTGTATAACACAAACAAAAATACTTAAGGTCAAAGTAGTAAAAAAATGACCGAAAAAATCAAACGAGGACTATAATTTTGAGACTGAGAGAATAACTTTGTTTGATTCACTATTGACACATAAAGGACATTTGCATGTAATTTGTTGTTAATTATGTCCATTCACGCAAATAGGCATTAGATATCGAATTTGTCATCTTACATTCAACTATCTATACTACATATAATCGGTGTAGCATAGCAACAAGATTTTATAGCGGCAACTAAAATATCATTATAACTATCTGCCGCTATAAAATCTCGTTGTTATGCACGTGTAATCGTCTAGTTTACATTAATGTATTCTAAAGTCAACTTTTATATTTTTGTGTGTTCCCTTAAATCACGTATTTTCATAAATAAATTTTACATCTTCCTGATAATAGCCAAGTCAGTGATCGTGATTCGTTTGGGTTCCTGTTAAAATTTACACTATTGACTTATCTTTTTCTTTTGTGTGATAACTACTGCAGCTGTCTTCCGTGTGGGCACGTATTTGGGTGGTCATGTATACTGGAAATGATGGAAGGCCGTTTCTCTTACAAGGTATGTATGACACCCAAAATTTGAGGTGTTAATTTAAGTCTCATTGGTTAAACATGGGTCTAGTGGTTGTTTGATATAAAGTGCATTCATATAACAATTACCCAACGGGTCTAGAGGGTAAAAAAATTACTTGGTATTTTGATTCACATTTTTTATATTTTACTTAACACCTTTTTTTTTTTTTTTTTTTTTTTTTAATATAAAAGTGACCAAAACCCATTTATACCCAACCCATTTAGACCCATATTTCTAGAAGACCATCTAGACCTGAACCCGTTTGGACAAAAGACTCAACCTGAACTGGTCCATTTATTACCAAAACTTAAAATCTGCTCTTACTCTTGTCTTAAATAATTGTTGTTAGTTAGTTCAAAAAAAAAATTGTTGTTAGTGCCCTCAATGTTACAAAATCTTCTCGTTAGAGAGTGTTAGACTTCTTTATGCAACTCGCCTTTGCATTCCAGCTGATCAAAAGGTAATCAATCTCTTTGTTTAAAGCAAACCTTCATTTTCTTTATATATACGGTGCATTGTCAAGCATATATGTATATTCTTTTTTTCTAAGTCTTGTTTTTTTAACTCGCCTTGCGGTTGTAAGAAAACTGTTTATAAATATCTCATGCAGGAATCCATTAGACGCTTTCCATACAACAAAAAAGGGTTTACTGCATTTAAGCAATATCAATGGGAACTGCTGACAAATGCATTTAACAATAGGTCTCATGCTTTGAAACAACGGGCTGATGTTTTGGCACTCTAGAAGGATGCTATGAAACGGCGGACTAAATTATTGAACCGGATGGCTAATACACAAAAACGGGCTGAGTCATTGGCATGTCTGCAGGCTGGTGCAGAAAAACGGGCTGAGGCATTGCAATGTCCGGCTGATGAATATCTACGGAAGGCTGATGCATTTGGGCAGCCGGCAAAAGCATTACGTCAACGAGCTAAAGCATCGCGTAAACAAGTTGGTGAATACATGGAAAGTATAAAGTTTTTTAAACAAAACTACAAGGAGTTATTGGGTTTGCCTGACATAAGTTCACAAATGGATAAGGAGGATCACAAACCGATAGAAGCAAACAAAGAATATAAACAAGAACAAGAACAAGAACAACAAGAAGAAGAAGAAGAAGAAGAAGAAGAAGAAGAAGAACAACAACAACAACAACAACAACAACAAGAACAAGAACAAGAACAAGCACAAGCACAACAAGATAAAGAACAAGTAGATATGGATTTGGATCTTGACGAAGACGAAGACGATGACGATGAAGAAGACGAAGACGATGACATTGACGATGACGTTGATGATAAGGAGACAAGCCTGTTACCTAAGGCAACTTGTTGGATTGATGTATATTCGGGTAAAACTGTTGATAGGGTAGATGTGCCATCAAACAAACGTAAAAGGGACGAAGAAGAAGAAACTGTTGATGGGGTAGAGGTGCCATCAAATAAACGTAAAAGAGATGAAGAAGAAGAATGATATGTGCAAAAACACATATCATTTCTTTATCAAATAAACCCCAAAATAACCAAGAAAGAGCCGTTTAGTGCTAATATTTGTGGTTTTCTTGAGTTTGTGCATGTGCAGGTATGGATATGTCAAACACACAAAAGAAGCCAAATCGCATTTAAAATCCGAGCACGAGAGATTAAGAGAGTTTGAGCTGAGCCGAAAGGTCGAGATTGTGCATTTTTGAAGATTTTATTCTCTGAGGATGATTTTTGGAAGTTATAATCAAGTTTGAAGAATTGTCAAGATTAGTCCCTCATCTTTGAGCTTTTGGCAAGAATTACCCCTCAAGTTTCAGAAGTTGCAAAATCAGCCTTTGGATTATTTGAAGATTGGCAAAGATAGTCCTTGATCTAATTTTCAGAATTACAGATTTGGTCCCTGAAGTTTCAGCTTATACACATTTGGTCCTTAATATGCCTAATGGGTTTATATTAAATCCTAAGCCTAAATCCAAAATCAAAAGCCCAAAACCATCAAAACCTTACCCGGTCCAACCCAAACTCAATACCCACGGTTTATTCATGACCCGGTATACCTATTTGGACCCCGGTCAACCCACCCAAAACCCGGTCAAAACACTCAAATTAATATAAACAAACACCTGCGCCAAAAATCTTCCCCAAAACTGCTACTACATAAACCCTAAAACACCCTTTGGTCAATTAGTCAAATTAACACAACTTGAGGGCAAATTGGTACTTTCCCTGACACATTATGACACACACTGACACATGTGACTGCCAGGTCAGCTATTCGTGTGCTACATTCCAATCCCTTGTCTCTGATTGGTCGAAACAGCATGGCATTTGTAATCCAAGGGTTGTGATGAAAGATTGATAGCTGGGATTTGATCAAGGGCTCATAATACACTCAAAGAAACACACATTTGGGATTTCTAGATGCTTCCAAGACCTTGAGCTCAAGTATTTAAAGACCCAATTCGTTCACAATTAGATCATCTTTCTACTTTTCAATTTTCCAGTAGCTTATTGTAGTTTATTAATGTTTTAAATATTTTCTTTGTAATTCTCTTATATTTCAAGATTTGTATTCGCTTTTGATATTAGTGAAATTCCTCTTTTAAGCTCAAAATTATGTTTAGCTCTTAAATTGCTTTGAATTGCTTATCAGTATCATTTGAGTTCATGATAGCTTATTCTTAAATCACATCAGCTTATTTCTCAATTTAATAAAAAAATACAAAAAAAAATCAGAGAAAATATATGAAAAATAAAAAATACTCTAAATCTTCTTATGAGCTTGTAAAAGCTTAAGCTACTGTTATATATAGACTCATTTAAGCTTATAATATAGTGAGTTCATTCCTGCTTTCATCCATTACACACAATTCATAATTTCACCAACCAAAGTCAACCGGTCATTGAGGAAGAAGGATTTGGTAAACTGCTGGTGTTAGATAGCTGGATTGATTTTGTGATGATAATGGGTTTAGGATAGTGTCACACCCCAATTTACTGCATTTGCTTGTTACATTGAATGGAATTCTGTTATAATCATTGTTAGGGCATATTTGGTTGATTAGACTTTTGTCATAGCACCACATCACTATGTTATATTGAACGACCTCAAAGTGTCGCTTTGAAAACACATCGTTGGATATTTCATAGCTCAAAACATAATCGCATTAGTACAACATCGGTCCCAAAAGGTTTACACAAGTTTGCCAAAATACAAATATGTTACAAATCCAAACGATGTTTTGAAATAAAACATAAGAGCCATAATGTACATAATGTAAGTCGAAGTACCATAATGACTCGAAAATATAGGTCCCTAAACCATGTCATGATGCGAATGCCTCGCCACTCGAAAATACATTGCTAAAAACGTCAACAATAATGTTGGTGAGAAATCATAGGTTTATGTAAATGTTTTATACGACTACACAAGTATAGACCATGCATGACAATCAAGTCACGTAAAAATAATGTTACAATTGCTCTAAGCCCATGACCCCAAACTAGACTGTTCAATAATGTATGCCCCGCAGAGTGTTTGCGACAACTCCGTAATGTAATCAAATGAAATGCATCCGCTCACTTGGTGGGATTCACCAACCCGGATGGAGGCGCCACCCTCGATAGATCTATCCACTCATCCTCGCTCAAAGATTAACGGTTCATGTTCAAGTAATGGGGACTTTCAAATTGGCATATGTGGTAACTTAAGCAATGTAATGAATTTAACATACTTGGTATCGTACAAAAAAAATGTAGTGCAATGTATTCTCCCCGGTTTGAAAATAATCAAAAGCATGTAAAACGGGCTATGAAAACTCACTTGGATAAACCGGAATAACGGCAATAGTGAGTACACCGAGGTTTATAATGATGCGTCAACCGGACCTATTATCAATGATATGATATGTCATGAGTTGCAATGTAATGCTATGCATGCACTTCGTATGTTATTTATACCATTTACGGGTTTTGAAAATATTACTCGTCGTCGAAAAATACTCTTTGACGCCTTGACCCTTCAAAATGACTTTACATGTTTTACGCCAAAATGTCATCCTACAATGGTTTTATAATGATTTTGGTGAAATTACCACTTTTCGTCGCAAAACAATGTCGTCGGAAAATCATTAAATCAACAAAATGACTCCGAAAAGTGGTCGTAAAATGGTGTACGCCGATCGTTAGAGAACGAACTCGACGGTTTTGGAAAGTTTGTATCGATATCTAAAAGTTTCAGTTCAGAGTTTTCGTTCAAAAGGTCTCGATCATAAAGATATTAAAGGCTAAAGATGGTGGTTTTGTGAATTGTGTGCGTAAAATGAGTTTCGCCAATGTTTGAACATCCGTAATTAAATCACTATAACTCCGCTTGACCAACGGCTTTTGTTTTGAAAAATATGGCCGATGAACTTGATTTTACTAGAAGACACTTCGTTATAAAAGTTTCACATCATGGTTAAAACGCCGCAAACATGGACGATATAGCTAATGAAATACTTGTTACGTCAAAATAATATAGTTTTTCGTAAAATAATATTTACGGCAACTTTATGAAAACGCCATATATTTGTCGCTTTAAACCGCTTTCACGTAAAATATGTCCTTAGCTTCGTATCAAGTAAACTAATATATTTTGAGAAGTCGAAATAATTTGTGAAGCTTAAGGCTGTTTTGACCCAAAACACTAAAACTGCATGCTGTCTTTTCAGAAATAATACTTTTCGTCGCCAAACTTTAAAAATTCACCACGGCTTCGTTATAACTCCGTTTTTGTCCGTTCAAAAGGCCACGGATTCGTTTTAAAGTATATTTTCTAAATATGAAGGCCAAAATGTCGTACCATCAGTGGGTTTTTCCAGAAATTCGTTTTAAGGACAGAACGTAAAATATAGTTTACGAAAATAGTTTTTCTCGGACAAAACCTATTCTAATCCCTTCAAATCAACTCCAAAGCTAATCTAATCCTACCATACACCTTCTTAGGGTGTCATGGGTTCCTAATCACCATCAAGACCAAAGAATAACTTGGGAATAATTATAGGATGACTAATAAGTATATAAAACTTAAAAATCAAGAAATAAATGGTATAAACTACATAACATGCATATAAGTTCCAAAATGATAAGAAACATATGAAATGATAAGGAAACATAAAATGACAAGAATATGCTTACTAGTGCAAGTGAAGAGGTGTAGGTAACAAAGGATTTACTTAAATATCCTTGGTTTTTATTTCAAAACCATGAAAAGGATATGTTCTAGGTTGTTAAAAACACTTGATGTTGCAAAATTTTGATCCCTTGGAGCTTGTATAGTGGCGGTTATGGAGACCCAAGAAGAAGAAGAGAGAACTTTTGTTTAACACTTTGGGACTATGTGAAGAGAATGAGAAAATAAGTAGTGTTAGACTTTGTATACTTGCATTATTAGAAGAAAAAACATCAACCATACCAACATTTAAGACTACCCTCCCTTGGCCGGTTTTGGGGAGGTTGTCTCCAATATATATTTTTTTTTTTTTTTTAAAACTTGTATACTTGTAGATATTTGTATAATTTGTGAAATTTGTAAAAAATGTAAGTAAAATGTAGTGAATTGTAGGTAATTGGAAAGTTTTGGTAAAAGTAAGTTTTTAATAAATCAAAATAGAATGTAATGAGGTGATAAAATTGTAAAATACTTTCCTTGTGAAAATCGGGTGATAAAATAATTATCGTAAGATTTTAAGAAAACAACGTAATAATTAAATTTTAACGATTAAAATACCAAATAAACTTGAAACACTAGGAAAACTAAAATATAGTTTTATAAACTAAATGTGAGTTTAAAAATACCTCGGATCATTTTTGAAAGTAACGGGTTAAATAATCAAAATAAAAACTCACGCGATAAAAATTAATAAATATAAAAATTACGCGTTGAAGGGTGAAATGAAATGTCGTGCATGAACTAATGAAATGCACATGATGTCAATGAAATGTAGACTAATCATAGTCCATATGAAATGTACGTGATGTCATGATCATGAATTCGCCTCTAAACCTCCAAGGTTACGCGAATTTGAAACAAGTAAACCAAGTTTACTAAAATGTTGAAATAATGAGACGTGAACGGTGTCGAGAAATGACCTGAAAGTACGGATTGTCACATTCGCCCATCCAAAAAGGAATTCAGTCCCTGAATTCAAACGTTGTTAGGTCTAACGGTGTCGGCGAAAAGATGTGGATACTTGCGTCGATCCGGTCTTCCTGCTCCCAAGTAAACTCGGGACCTCGTCGAGAATTCCAACGAACTTTCACAATAGGAATACGACTGTTTCAACCGCTTGACCTCGCGGTCCATGATTTCTCTGTGTTCCTCCACAAAGTTGAGTTTGTCGTCAATATGAACTTCGTCCAATGGAATAACGAGCGATTCGTCTGAAAGACACTTCTTCAAGTTTGAAACATGAAACGTGTTGTGCACATGACCGAGTTCGACGGAAGATCAAGTCGATAAGCTACCGGACCAACTCGGCTCAAAATCTTGAATGGTCCAATGTATCTCGGTTTAATTTTCCACGCTTTCAAAGCGCACCACGCCCTTCCAAGGCGATACTTTCAACATAACTTTGTCACCCACTTGAAATTCCAAATCCTTGCGCCTAACATCCGTGATAACTTTTTCGTCGACTCGGCGTTCTAAGTCGATCACGAATTTGAACAATCTTTTCGGTGGTTTCCGCACTATTTCGGGCCAAGAAGTTGTGCGCCTCCGACTTCGCCCAACAAACAGTGATCGGCACTTACGACCATAGAGTGCCTCAAATGGTGCCATCTTGATACCGTGTGATAACCGTTGTTGTACGAGAATTCAATCAATGGCAAATGGTTAGCCCAACCATTTCCAAAATCAATCACACATGCTCTCAAAGATGTCTTCTAATGTTTGAATGGTCCTTTCACTTTGACCATCGGTTTGTGGGTGATATGTCGTGCTCATCTCTAATCGGTTCGAATGAATCTTGCAATGAATTCCAAAAGTTTGAAGTGAATCGACTATCTCTCGCCGGAAATGATAGAAATTGGTGCTCCGTGCCTCGAGACTATTTCTTTGACATAAAGTCTAGTGAGTTGCTCCATGGAATAAGTCTCTAATCGGTATGAAATGAGTCGACTTGGTAAGGCGATCAACAATTACCCAAATAGCGTCGTAACCTCCCGATGTCTTAGGAAGTTTCGTAACAAAGTCCATTGTAATGCGCTCCCATTTCCATTGAGGAATTTCGGTTGTTGGAGCAATCCCGACGGCTTCGGTATTCGACTTTTACCTTAGCATGTAAGACATTTGCTAACGACGTGGCAATCTCCGCTTTCATGTTCGCCACCAATAAAGCTTCTTAAGATCTTGATACATCTTATCCGATCCTGGATGAATAGAATACTTTGACTTATGCGACTCATGCATAATCAATTTCGATTCCGCCATACAATGGAACCCACATTCTATCTTTGAAACATAGTACTCCATCCGCTCTCTTTACAAAACCATTTGCGCTTTCGGGCATGCCATAAAGCTTTTCACTTGGTCGGTTCTCCTCCTTAAGTGCTTCGACTTGTGCTTCGTGGATTTTCGATGGTAAAGGAGAAATAATCGTCATTCCCAATGAACGAACTCTTAAAGGTTTAGGCCTCTTTCCGACTAAGAGCATCACCACAACATTGGCTTTTCCCGGTGATACTTGATTTCACAATCATAGTCGCCGAGTAACTCCAACCAACGACGTTGCCTCATGTTAAGCTCCTTCGATCAAGAATGTATTGCAAACTCTTGTGGTCAGAACACGTGCACTTTGTACCATAGAGGTAGTGTCTCCAAATCTTGAGCGCAAAACAACGGCTCCTAACTCGAGATCATGTGTGGTGTAATTCTTCTCATGAGTCTTAAGTTGTCGAGAAGCATACGCAATCACCTTCTCATTTTGCATTAAACAGCCCCAAGTCCTTTATGCGAAGCGCCGCAATATACAACAAAGTTCTCAATGCCTTCGGTAGTGCCAAAATCGGCAAGACCGCAAAGCTTTTGCTTCAACAACCTGAAAAGCGTTTCTTGTTTCTTTCCCCACTGCATTCTTGTTTTTCTCGTCAACTTGGTCAAAGGTCTCGCTATCTTCGAAAAACCTTCGATGAACCTTCGGTAATACCCGGCTAGTCCTAGAAATTGACGAATTTCAGAGGATTCGCTGGAGTAGCCCAATCTTTCACGGCTTCAATCTTTATGGATCAACTTGTAGTCCTTGACTATCAATGATGTGACCAAGAAATTGCACTTTGTGGTTCCAAAAATCACACTTCGAAAACTTAGCATACAACTTCTCATTCTTGAGTAGCCTTAAAATCGTCCTTAAGTGCTCTTCATGCTCTTCTTTGCTCTTGGAGTAGATCAAGATGTCGTCGATGAACACAATAACAAACTTGTCCAAGTACGGCTTACAAACTCTATTCATAAGATCCATGAATACCGCCGGTGCATTAGTCAATCCAAACGGCATCACTTGAAACTCGTAATGACCGTAACGTGTTCTAAAAGCTGTCTTCGGAATATCCTCTTCCCGAACTCGAAGCTGATGATAACCCGAACGAAGATCAATCTTGGAATAAATACTTGAACCTTGCAACTGATCGAACAAGTCATCAATTCTGGGGAGTGGATAACGATTCTTCACCGTTAACTTGTTCAATTCTCGATAATCTATGCACATTCGGAAGGATCCATCCTTCTTCTTCACAAACAAGACCGGTGCTCCCAAGGCGATGAACTCGCCTAATGAATCCTTTGTCTAGAAGCTCTTGCAATTGATTAGACAACTCTTGCATTTCGGATGGCGCTAAACGGTACGGTGCTCGTGCAATCGGTGCGGCCCGCACTAAGTCAATTTGAAACTCTACTTGACGTGCGGTGGAAGTCCGTAAATCCCGGAAATACTTTAAAATTCACGGACAATAGGAACATCTTCAAGTCGCTTCTCCTCCGACTTTTCTCCGTTACATGAGCTAAGAAAGCAAGACAACCTTTCTTAATGTACTTCTCCGCTTTGATACTCGATATGATACTAATTCGAGTTCCACTGCTCCCCACTAATAATCAAAGTTTCGCCATTGTAGGAAGATGTACAACTTTCTCATCACAATGATCTTTGCGCGATGCTTAGATAACCAATCCATGCCTATGACGACGTCAAAACTACCAAGCTCTACGGGCATGAGGTCTATGTTGAAGGGATGATTAAGAAAATTGAATGTGCAACCGCGAACAATGGTGTTGGTGCAAACTACGCTACCATTAGCTAATTCGACGTTGTATGATATGTCTAGTGTAGTTGGTTTAATGTTGAGCAAAGGTGCAAATGCAGTAGACACAAAACTTTTATCGGCACCCGAATCAAATAAGACTGAAGCATAACGATTATTAAGAAGGAACGCACTGTAATGACATTCGGTCTTCCTTATCTTCTCCGCCTCCAATGACATAAACCCTTCCTTGAGCCATACCTCCTTGATTCGGATTTGCTTGATTCCTTCCCTTCTTGCAATCCCTCTTGTAGTGTCCAATTTCCCCGCAACCAAAACATGTAACTTGTGGTGCATTGCAATCCCTAGTACGGTGGCCAACTTTCTTGCACTTCTCACATGGATCGGGACATCGACCCGGATTGTGGTGGCTCAAACACTTATTACACTTCGGCAAAACCCCCGAATATCCTTTTCCTTCTTTTTGACCCGCGGCATAAACCTTAGCAACCTCTTGCCTTTTGGGCGGTTGTTGAGTAGCATTCCTACCCCTTATGTTATCCCACTTGCGCTTGTTGTTGTTGCTATTATTGTTGTTGTAGTTGCCTCGGTTGTTGTTGTTGAAACGGTTGCTGGAGTTGTTGTTGTTGTTTCGGTTTGTGGTGGTGTACTTTCCTCGCTTCACCACTTGTGCCATCAACTTTTGAGTAACTCGAATAGCTTCTTCGATTGATTGCGGATCGAACGATGTCACATCTCCTTGAATGACTTCGGGAAGTCCTCCAATAAAAGCCTCTAGCAACTTTTCATTATCCGATACCATCGACGGGCATAATGCGGCTAATTCCTGGAATCTCCGAATGTATGTATCAATGTCATACCCAATCGTGACCAATTCGTAGAACTCCGTCTCTAACTTCTTGATTTCTGTTCGAGGACAAAACTTCTTAGTCACCAAGCCTTTAAATTCCCCCCACGTAAGCTTAAAAGCATTCTCCATACCAATTGGTTGAGCGTATGAATTCCACCATGACAACGCTCCATCGAGCAAAGTGCTCAGAGCATACTTAACCTCATCGTCATCCGGGACATTATAAAGCAAGAATACCGATTCCAACTTTTCAAACCATCTAACCATTGTCGTTGCTCCCTCGGTACTCGGAACTTAGTGGGTTCACCACTCTTGAAATCTTTGTACGAGCATTTCTTAACCCCGATCCTCAAGCATTACCAGCAGTAAAGACTAATCTATGGCTTCAAGAAGAACATGGCTTCAAAGAAGAAGCAGCAGCACCCATCGCTTCTTTCGACTCTAAGTGCATTAGCAATGCTATCGCTCACCAATTTTGAATTGTCGCTTGACTCATTTCAACCTGTAGCTTTCTTCGTGCCATAACTCTTCAAAATCACAAGATGAAACAATCATGAGAACTCGTAAGTAGAAACAACCATCATGCAAATATATCCACAACCACAACATGCATAAAGATAAATGGAATCACAACGAACAATAACGAAATATCACAAATATAATCACAACACACGTGGATAATATACATGAAAATTTCGCCTACATGGACCGATATCATAGATAATAATAACCATTCCTACATAGTAGAGTCACTACTTGATACATTTGTTTGTACAACAACCAAAATACAACAAGTTCTTTAAACTACGTCACACACCTTGTGACTAGGATAATAATGGTCAAAACTATACAATGACAAAAGTCTACATAAGGCACCTCATGGTGCTCCACCTGCCCTATCCTGGAGATCACGAACCTGAAGAACCAAACTATCAATCAAACTCCTCATCTCATCCATCTGACCCTGCAATGAAACAATACGCTCACGAGCTAAAGCTAACTCCCGTGATCGACTCAGAACTCATCTCGTGCCATATCGGCCCCGTCAAACAACTCGTGCATCTCCGCCTCAACTCCGTGATGTGCTCTCTATCCTCAACTGCCGGTGTCAAGACCCCAAACTCTAAGTCAATACAAACCTCGCTTAATATCAAACCTCGACCTCCCGGCGATGGGCTCAATCCTATCAACCGACAGCTCCTCCAACTGCCGAGTCAAACTATCAATCAGAATCGCTGCATCGACACGGGCACCTAATGCCCTGTGGAAGGTCGTCGCGGCAAGAATGCCCTAGAACTCGCCTATCTCAAATCTAACGGGCGGCTCGGCTCACCGATGGTGGTGTAGGATATCAAACGCACGCTTTTGGGCGGCAAGTCCGATGCGGTACAGGATCTCTAAGAAAGTATGATGATGATGGTGATGATGGTGGTAGTGGTGCTGGTGGTGGTGATGGTGCGAGCAACGGGTTAAGAGCAGGGCTCACGTGAGGTGTGGGTGCGACTTCACCCTCTTCGAAGGGTTCGGTCTCGGTGTCGGTCATGATCAGTGGGAAGGCTGCAGTGGATCCAATAGAAGATACAACCTCAGTGGAATGTGATGGATCATCATCCGATGATATGGTAATAGGGTGAGAATCTGAAGACATGTCTGTGACAACCGATATGAAATAAATGTAAATAATCTCGAACAAAGTGTAAGTGAATCCGCATGATAACAATGAACATGTACTATGATGAAATGATGAGATGCTATGATAATGTAGCTATAGTCTAGGTCAATGATGCAACCTAGTTCTCTATAATCGTAGCTCGTACCAATCATCACACCCCAATTTACTGCTTTGCAATGAATGGAATTCGGGGCATTGATCGTCATAGCACCACATCACGCTTATATTGAACGACCTAAAGTGTCGCTTTTAAAACACATCGTTGGATATTTCATAAAAACATAATCGTAGTACAACATCGGTCCCAAAAGGTTTACAAAGTTTGCCAAAATACATCCATGTTACAAATCCAAACGATGTTTTGAAATAAAGTACCATAATGTACATAATGTAAGTCGACGCCATGACTCAAAATATAGGTCCCTAAACCATGTCATGATGCGAATGCCTCGTTTCGAAAATACATTGCTAAAAACGCCAACAATAATGTTGGTGAGAAATCATAGGTTTATGTAAATGTTTTATACGACTACACAAGTATAGACCATGCATGACAATCAAGTCACGTAAAAATAATGTTACAATTGCTCTAAGCCCATGACCCCAAACTAGACTGCTCAATAATGTATGCCCCCGCAGAGTGTTTGCCGACAACTCCGTAATGTAATCAAATGAAATGCATCCGCTCACTTGGTGGGATTCACCAACCCGGATGGAGGCGCCACCTCGATAGATCTATCCACTCATCCTCGCTCAAAGATTAACGGTTCATGTTCAAGTAATGGGACTTTCAAATTGGCATATGTGGTAACTTAAGCAATGTAATGAATTTAACATACTTGGTATCGTATAAAAAAATGTAGTGCAATGTATTCTCCCCGGTTTGAAAATAATCAAAAGCATGTAAAACGGGCTATGAAAACTCACTTGTATAAACCGGAATAACGGCAAATGTGAGTACACCGAGGTTTATAATGATGCGTCAACCGGGACCTATTATCAATGATATGATATGTCATGAGTTGCAATGTAATGCTATGCATGCACTTCAGATGTTATTTATACCATTTACGGGTTTTGAAAATATTACTCGTCGTTTAAAAATACTCTTTGACGCCTTGACCCTTCAAAATGACTTTACATGTTTTACGCCAAAATGTCATCCTACAATGGTTTTATAATGATTTTTGGTGAAATTACCACTTTTCGTCGCAAAACAATGTCGTCGGAAAAATCATTAAATCAACAAAATGACTCCGAAAAGTGGTCGAAATGGTGTACGCCGATCGTTAGAGAACGAACTCGACGGTTTTGGAAAGTTTGTATCGATATCTAAAAGTTTCAGTTCAGAGTTTTCATTCAAAAGGTCTCGATCATAAAGATATTAAAGGCTAAAGATGGTGGTTTTGTAATTGTGTGCGTAAAATGAGTTTCGCCAATGTTTGAACATCCGTAATTAAATCACTATAACTCCGCTTGACCAACGGCTTTTGTTTTGAAAATATGGCCAATGAACTTGATTTTACTAGAAGACACTTCGTTATAAAAGTTTCACATCATGGTTAAAACCGCCGCAAACATGGACGATATAGCTAATGAAATACTTGTTACGTCAAAATAATATAGTTTTTCGTAAAATAATATTTACGGCAACTTTATGAAAACGCCATATATTTGTCGCTTTAAACCGCTTTCACGTAAAATATGTCCTTAGCTTCGATCAAGTAAACTAATATATTTTTGAGAAGTCGAAATAATTTGTGAAGCTTAAGGCTGCTTTTGACCCAAAACACTAAAACTGCATGCTGTCTTTTCGAAAAAAATACTTTTCGTCGCCAAACTTTAAAAATTCACCACGGCTTCGTTATAACTCCGCTTTTGTCCGCTCAAAAGGCCACGGATTCGCTTTTAAAGTATATTTTCTAAATATGAAGGCCAAAATGTCGTACCATCAGTGGGTTTTTCCAGAAATTCGTTTTAAGGACAGAACGTAAAATATAGTTTACGAAAATAGTTTTCTCGGACAAAACCTATTCTAATCCCTTCAAATCAACTCCAAAGCTAATCTAATCCTACCATACACCTTCTTAGGGTGTCATGGGTTCCTAATCACCATCAAGACCAAAGAATAACTTGGGAATAATTATAGGATGACTAATAAGTATATAAAACTTAAAAATCAAGAAATAAATGGTATAAACTACATAACATGCATATAAGTTCCAAAAATGATAAGAAACATATGAAAATGACAAGGAAACATAAAAATGACAAGAATATGCTTACTAGTGCAAGTGAAGAGGTGTAGGTAACAAAGGATTATCTTAAATATCCTTGGTTTTATTTCAAAACCATGAAAAGGATATGTTCTAGGTTGTTAAAAACACTTGATGTTGCAAAATTTTGATCCCTTGGAGCTTGTATAGTGGCCGGTTATGGAGACCCAAGAAGAAGAAGAGAGAGAACTTTGGTTTAACACTTTGGGACTATGTGAAAGAATGAGAAAATAAGTAGTAAGTTAGACTTTGTATACTTGCATTATTAGAAAAAAACATCAACCATACCAACATTTAAGACATACCCTCCCTTGGCCGGTTTTTGGGGGAGGGTTGTCTCCCAATATATATTTTTTTTTTTTTTTTTTAAAACTTGTATAAACATATACTTGTATTATTTGTTGTGTAATTTGTAAAATTTGTAAAGAAAAGGTAAGTGAATTGTAGGTAATTGGGACTTTTTGGTAAAAGTAAGTTTTTAATAAATCAAACTAGAATGTATTGAGGTGATAAAAATTGTAAAAATACTTTCCTTGTGAAAATCGGGTGATAAAATAATTATCGTAAGATTTTTAAGAAAACAACGTAATAATTAAACGTTAACGATTAAAATACCAAATATATGTGAAACACTAGGAAAACTAAAAATATAGTTTTATAAACTAAATGTGAGTTTAAAAATACCCGGATCATTTTTGAAAGTAACGGGTTAAATAATCAAAATAAAACTCACGCGATAAAAATTAATAAATATAAAAATTACGTTGAAGGGTGAAATGAAATGTCGTGCATGAACTAATGAAATGCACATGATGTCAATGAAATGTAGACTAATCATAGTCCATATGAAATGTACGTGATGTCATGATCATGAATTCGCCTCTAAACCTCCAAGGTTACGCGATTTGAAACAAGTAAACCAAGTTTACTAAAATGTTGAAATAATGAGACGAGAAATGATGAACGGATTGTCGAGAAATGCTTTTAATCAAACTTTGTAGGCCTGCTTTTGATATGAAATTTGGTACAATCACTTTGGTTGGTGGTCTTGAGAACAAAGTTTCATAATTTTAGTATTTTAAATTAGTTTTAAAAGTTAAAAATTAGTTTTTAATCCTAATAAATTCCGTAAAAATCCTAAAATTAGTTTTAATTCATAAATAGTTTTCAAATTGAATTTTTAGCATAAAAATAATTTTAGGTTATTTTTAGGATATAGAATAGTTGTAGTTGCATTTAAATTACGCTTTGTTTATTACGCTTAGTTAATTTCGCACTTAGGATTTCCGTAGAATAAGATTCCTTAATTACTTTCCCTTCTCCGTAGTTTAATAAAATCAAATTCAACAAATCAAAACATCGAGCATTAAATCCAAACCAAAACGACGTTATAATTCACGCTCGTTGGGAAACGATTCGGGTCGACTAATCCGTATCACGATCACACACGGATTTGATTTAATATTCTTTTCCTAAAGGAATTTTGAGTCTATCTTCGTGATTATTTTTGATATCGGTATTGTAGTTTTATCCATACACAAATACCCCTAAACCTACACACGAATCAAAGAACACGAAATTGGAATTGATCTGATGATAATGATGATGATTTTGAACAAGTGGAGGAGATGACCTTACCGTAGTCATAAGCGTGGATTGACAATGGTAAACTGCATGAGATCGAGGTACCGCTTATGAAAGATGATGATTTTATTGATGATTCAATGTATCGTGATGATGATGAACCAACGGATAGTAAAAAGATTTTGTCAAGCCCTTGATTTTAGACCACCCAAGATTCAAGCAAAGCTCCGATGTTTGTCCCATCTGTTTCAAGCATTGACCGTGACCAAAAGCATCGAGCTTGTTGTCTTCCTTGTGGCCATATTTTTGGAGCATCGTATAAAGAAATGGCTTCAAACCGACATATGTAGTAAGAGGTGTCCTCAATGCAAAATCTTTTGCTCATCGAGGTCGTTAGACCTCTTTATGCAACATCTTTTCGCATTCCGCTGCCGATAAAGATGCCGAGGATCAAAAGACACCCACCGACGCTTTCTGAACAACCTTGAATGATCGCTCCATAAGCTTGAAACCGCACGGCGGAATTTTGCATTCAAAAGTTGTATGATGCTAACAAACGGTTTCATGAGGTTTTGTTAAAAAATGAGGCAATGAAAAGTCGGATCGAGTTATTGGATGTGATGAAGGCATTGGAACAAAAGGTGGTTCATTATCTCGTCGATGCATCGGGCACGCTATCGATGAGTATCTCATGGTGCTAAAGTATGCGAAGGGACAACTAAAGCATTGCATCGTAGGGAAAGCATACAACCGCCGGTTTAATGCATGGCGCCCAAGATTGCTCTACTTTCATGATTGCCGCGATAGCATTCGTAAGCTTGGATGACGGAAGAACACTAGAAGAACAAACAACAAACAAAGATTGTATCACAAAGATTAATTTATTATGCATCAAAAGTTTGATGAGTAACGAAGTTTATATTTATATTTTACCGTAATACTAATTATACCACTTGAGATGTTATGTTATCGGTTGTTAGATGAATGTTTGTATATAAGCGTAGGGATATCACTTGAATCGTGTGATCACTTTCCAAAGTAAACTATTCGACCCTAATGCCCGGGTATCACGAATATCTACTAAGGGGATAAGACCAAATGCGTAATCACTTTAGAGAATTAGGCACTAGAGAATTAGGCACTTTAACCCTTGCGCTTATAAGTGTTCTCGTGTGTTTTCAGTGTCTCTTTCATGCATAATCGATCTCCTATTTATAGGAAATACTCTTGGCATAGTCAATGGAATTATGAGTATTAATCGCCCATTAATAGCTTCATAATCATCCCCATTATAGTCGTTAGTGGTTACATGACCAATTAAACGTGGTCATTAATGCGCTTAAACCGCCACTTGAATAGGTCAAACCGCTACAAGCAAGATTTCATCAAGATTTCATAGTGCCTTCATGGTTACACCGCTCTGGAAACGCCATCGCTTCAGTAAACACATCATCATGAGACTCAACTTCTGGAAACACCACTTCGCTGGAAACATCGATCCAAAGTAGGCATCGCTCGCTGGAAACACCGATACTTAGTGTAAACCACAACAAGATTTCACCAAGCACTATCAATCCAAACCACTACAAGAGTTCGTGGTGTTCATGGACCTTATGGGTGTACACTGCACCTCCTAACCCATTACAAGGTGTGAATCGATCCCACAAGTGCACTAAATTTTCCAACAATCCTCCCAAATTTAGTTCACTTCCTTTGCATGAAAAATAAACATCAATCAAAACATGTGCATAAATGAAAATGTCCCGAGGATTGAATTTCCATCTTAGTAATTACACGCTCAAATATTCGAGAATCGTGGTGTTCTAAGAATTGAACCCTTCAACCCATTTGAATACCAAGATAACTACACACAAGTTTTCAAACACTTAAAAGCTCCCGACACTATACAAGCCATGTGTCCATATCCAAATTCATAAATGTTGTAAAAGCTAAAGTCCAAAGCTTCTCAAGCGGCAAAACTTCAACATTTACATAGGTGGTTCCTCTTTAGTCATGCTCCGCCAAGCACTTTTTCAAAGAAAATTAACCATTAAGAAGTAAAGACTTCATCCTCCTTTCAAGCAGTTCCGAGCACAACCTTGGGATGTAAACAAAACATGTGCTCCAGCCCACCGAATGTTCGCTTTCCACATTGAACTCGGCCCTAAGTTTCCTCGTGAGGAGTGGGTGTCCTAGCATTCAATGACTAAGTTGGACTTAAACCCATCCCTTTAGCGACTTTATAACCAAGTCTCTAGCCGCACCCTTCGCCAAGTGATCGCCTAAGTTCGCTGAGATCTCACAAACTCTATAGATACCACCCCATTCATGATAAGCTCACGAATCATGCTATGTCCGACACCCAAGTGTCTAGACTTACCATTGTACATCCGGCTATAAGCCTTAGCCAATGTAGCCGCACTATCACAATCGGATAGAAATAGGTGCTATAGGTTTAGGCCACAATGGAATCTCAAGAAGCAAGTTTTTCAACCATTCACTTCTTTACCAAAGAAATGCTAGAGCCACAAATTCGATTCCATTGTTGAACCGGTGATGCAAGTTTGCTTCTTGGATGCCCAAGAAATTGCACCTCCACCAAGTAGAATACCCACCACCGGTAGACTAATTGTCTTCGAGTTATCGATCCAACTTGCATCGCTGTAACCTTCCAACATCGATGGGTAACCAAGATATGAGAGACTATAATCCATAGTTCTCTTCAAATACTTCAAGACTCTCGAATCGCCGCGTTGATGAGCACTAGGATTACTAGTATACCGCTCAATTTTCCCACCGCAAAACCAATATCGTGTCTTGTACAAGTCATGGCATACATCAGCACCAATTACCCTAGAATACTCAAGTTGAGATACGCCTTGCCATGATTAGCATCGCCTTTCACAGTATCCATAGGTGTACTCATCGAGTACAATCAAAGTAATTGAATTTCCTCAAGACCTTCTCAATATAATGAGACCGAGAGATAGAAATTCTATTACTTTCATGTTTAATCCTTATACCAAGGATAACATCGCCTCCCCATGTCTTTCATGGAGAACCTTGATGACAAAATTCCTTTGTCGTCAACTCGATTTTGGTCGTGCCAAAGATCAACATGTCATCAACATATAGACAAATGATGACTCCTTTACCGATTCATCAAATTTTATATACACATTTGTCACCTTGGTTAAGAACATAACCACTAGACAAAACCACTTCATCAAACTTTTGATGCCATTGTTAGGTGCCCGCTTAAGTCCATAAAGAGACTTAATCGCTTACACACCTTGTTTTCATTGCCGTGCATGATGAAGCCCCGAGGTTGGTTCATATAAACCTCCTCTTCCAATTCACCATTCAAGAAAGTCTTTCACATCCATCCGATGAATAACCGATTATGAATAGATGCCATAGCAATCGCTAGCCTTATGGTATCGATACGAGCCACGTGGGCATAAGTATCAAAATAGTCTATTCCCGACTTTTGTTTAAAGCCCCGAATGACTAGTCTAGCCTTGAACTTTTCAATAGTTCCATCTACCTTCATTTTCCTTTTGAAAATCCATTTGCAACCCGAGGTTTGCAACTGTGAGGTAGATCAACCAACACCCAAGTGTTGTTGCCCATGATGGAATCCATCTCATCATTGATTGCTTCTTTCCGTAAAGCAATATCCGGGACTTCATTGCTTCTTCAAATGTCTTGGGGTCATCCTCAACAATGAAGCAATAGGAGTATTGGTCCGAGACCTCATCCCTAGTTCCTTCAACTAAGTATAGTTGAAACTCGTGTCCAAATGACTTTGAGTCCCGACCTTTGCTCTTCCCGAGCACGTGTTCAAAGTTGTCGAACCACAACCTCATCGATGGTTCATCATCGTGACCTCGATACACCAAAGGTCATGAGTTCCATTAGGAATCCTCCGACTTGGTCTAGGACCGATGAGAATCTATTCTCATCAAAATCGCATCCCTTGATTCAATTATTGTGTTAATCGAACATGTTCATTAGGTTCAATAACATAGAACCTAAAAGCCTTGGAATGCTCAAGATATCCAACAAAGATGCAACAATGCCTCTTTCACCCAAAGTCTTTTGCTTTGGATCGTGGAGTCTTACAATTTCTACAACCCCAAACCTTGAGATAATTCAGTTGGTTTCTTTTTAGTCCGAGTTCATAAGGGGTAACCTTGTTCCTTTGTTTGGAACCCTATTTAATAAATAGCAAGTCGTTAACATAGCTTCACCCTGTAACCTTGACTCATCCCGAATAGGACAACATGGAATTAACCATCTCCTTCAAGAGACCGCTTTTCCTTTCGTAAATACCATTTTGCCGAGGAGTATAAGGCGATCGTTTCATGGATTATTCCAACAGATCGAAAGTACCGAGTATCCATGTACTCACCTCCCCTATCGCCCTTAATCTTTGATCAAAGACCCAAGTTGTAATTCAACTTCGCTTTAAACACTTTGAATTTATCTAATGCTTCATCCTTGGTATGTAATAGATAGACATAACAAAATCTAGAAGCATCATCAATAAATGTCACAAAGTACTTCTTATTCCCCAAAGAAGGAGTGGCATGCAAATCACACAGTCATCGTGAATAAGCTCCAAGATCTTAGTCTCACGACTAACACCCCGAAAGGGTTTCTTGGTTATCTTGGTCAACATGCAAGTTTTACACTTTTCGTTGTTCATGTCAAAAGTGGATTAAACCATCCCTAGACATATCTTGCATTCTTTTATAGTGAACATGACCAAGTCTAGCATGCCAAAGGTTAGAATCACCGATCATATGTGGTCACAAAAGTCGAAATAACATCGTCGCTGGTAATATTAAGCCCGAACATTTGATTACATAAATAACCAAAACCAATAAAACACCACATTTAGAAAGAACAAATTTATCGATTCAATAACTTGTTTATATCCATGATTATTCAAAACACTACTTGAAACCAAGTTCTTCCCGATATCGTGAACATGAATAACATTAAACAAAGTTACAATCTTTCCGTAACTAAACCTAAGATCTACACAACCACGACCATGCACCAAGGTCGTTGACTCATTTCCATGTGAAGAATAGAACCATCATTCGCTGACTCATAAGTCTTGAACCGCCTTCTATCTTTGCACACATGAACTGTTGCACCGTAGTCAACCCACCACGCAACATCATCATCCTCGCACATAAAAGATTCAGATACATATGTAACATAATAAATCAAAAGACTTATTAAACATATTTCGACCTTTCAAATGAGTTGGTCAACCACCACCCCCGAACCATTAGTGCTCGATCCATTGGCTTTACCACCAACTTTAACACCCTTGCGGTCCCTTTTAATGTGACCGCCTTGCCACATTTCCAACAAGTAGGTGTTGCCTTCTTGTTAGGATCGCCTTGTGTTGTCATGATATTTGCTTGCCTTTGTTGTCATTGTACCGTGGAGTTGTTATGCTCCACCATATTGACAATGATGGTCCAAGAAGATTGCTACTCTTTGGCTTGTCATTATCCCGCACCTTGAGAGATTCCTCAATGTGCGATGACCGCCTAACTCAACAAGAGTTAACTCCTCCTTCATATGTTTCAAGGTATGCTTGAAATCTTTCCATGAAGGAGGAGTTTATCAATAACACAAGAGACTTGAATAGCCTCATCCATGTGCATATTGTGTTGTGTAAACCTTCCAAGTATTCCAAGAAGTTCATTGTATTGTTCCATAACCGGTCTTGAATCACCATTTTGTAATTTGTGAAATTACTAACAAGGAACTTCTTACTTGATGCATCCTCACCATATATTTGGCATCCAAGGAATCCCACGCTCTTTGAAGATTCAAAGTTCGATAAATATCAAACAAAGAATCGACATACCATTGAGAATAAGACCTCTGATATGTAGTCATCATTCTCCCACTTGCTCCTCCTCCCGATCCGATCCACATGAGCATCATCACCATCATCGTGAATTGGAGTAGTCAAGACATAGACCACACTCATGCTTGATGAAGAAGTGCATCTTCTTCGCCACCTCCTAAAGTCCACCCTTCAAACTTGTCCAATTTAGCAAAGTTTGAAGCCATGTGTTTCATTGCAAGAATTGCCATTGATTATCACTAAATAGTTTACTTTGATTGTTGGGTGTTATTCGTCCCAAAGGTGGTGAAGATAATCAATCAACTGCTCAAGAGAAACAAAAACTAAGGTCAACAAGAATGATACCACTTGATGGTTACCGGATATCACTTGAATCGTAATCACTTTCCAAAGTAAACTATTCGACCCTAATGCCCGGGTATCACGAATATCTACTGGGATAAGACCAAATGCGCTAGAGAATTAGGCACAATTCTTTAACCCTTGCGCTAATAAGTGTTATGTGTTTTCCGTGTCTCTTTCATGCATAATCTAATCTCCTATTTATAGGAAATACTCTTGGCATAGTCAATGGAATTATGAGTATTAATCGCCCATTAATAGCTTCATAATCATCCCCATTATAGCCGTTAGTGGTTACATGACCAATTAAACGTGGTCATTAATGCGCTTTAAACCGCCACTGAATAGGTCAAACCGCTATAAGCAAGATTTCATCAAGATTTCATAGTGCCTTCAGTGGTTACACCGCTCAAAGGAAACGCCACCGCTTCAAGTAACACATCATCGGTGAGACTCAATCGTGAGACTCAACGATTCGCCATGGAAACACCACTCGGTAAAACACCGATCCAAGCACTATCAATCCAAACCACTACAAGAGTTCGTGGTGTTCATGGAAACACCGATACTAACCCATTACAAGGTGTGAAACCACAACACTAAATTTTCACCAAGCACTATCAATCCAAACCACTACAAGAGTTAATGAAATAAAATATGTTAACTAGTGTTCATGGACCATTATATGGGTCCGTACACTGGTCCCTAGTGTCCGATCAACTCTACTAACCCATTAAAAGATACGAAACAACCAACCAAAGTGCAGAAAACCGAAAAGTATTTAGTTTAAATATCACCCAAAACCAAGTGCACTAAATTTTCCAACAGCCACCCAACTTTAACAAGACTATGCTTTACATGTTTCAACCCGGATTCATATTAACGCTACCTAACTCGTCCAATCGCACCATTTGGCCACATTACTAACTCGGTTGACCATGTATGTAGACCCGATGCGTAGTATGATGCACCTCGTACAAAACAAAGATACACGCACCTAGGAATCACAAAGGGTTCTCGATACTAGCCAACTAAGGCATAATGAAATCTAGATACTTGAAAAATGTATAATTACAACTTCGCTCCAATTATGCCATCCGTTAACGAAAACCATTGAGTATCTTCTAGATAGAGATGAAATGTATTAACATTAATCTGCCAATTGATTCAGTTTGCAAGTCGGCACAATAGAAGTCGGTTACAAAGACATGTTTTCAAATCAAAATTTTAAGAAGTGCATCCTGCTCCTCACCGCATCAGTTGATACTAATACATTTTACTATTGATGTTGACCACCCCACTAAGATGCTGTTTATATCACCGCAGATCATATCTATATTCCAAAATCTTGACATATAAAGAAAAGACCAATGTAAGTTTTTAGCACGCTCTAAAGCTAACTAAAGGTATGTCGCTAAGCAAAGCAAAGTTCATGAACCTCAATCTATCAACCCCTTTTAGCAACGAAAGCCACCTTCAAGGGTTGATCGAGTTGCAACATCACTACATCTATACTCGTAAAGTAATACAGAAGTGATAAATGCATAACAAAAACTGTACTACCGTAGTATATATGTTATCTAAAGGGCATCAATAGTTTTGGTCCACAGCTGGCATTTTGAAAGTGAATGCTAAAATTTTACATGTTTAGGTCACAGAGTTTCGTGAGGTGCATGTGAATCATGCCCCATCGGGTCTTGAGATAGAGATGACTACATTTTATCCCAACGATGATGCCTATAAGAACTTCAAGATCACATCTTCGCTCCCAAAATTTATAATGTAGAATAAAAGATCAACATTAATTTTGAACTTGTCTGCAAGTGCCAACTAAAGAGCCACCAATCAAGAGCAAAGGAGTTCATTCACACTCTTTCAACCACTTATGCACAAAAAACCTCCACCTGTGGAGTATTCATCTTCAATATCGGCTCTAAAGGTAATGAAATTCTAAACCGACCCTAACTAAAGTAGCATTGGTTTCAACCTATAAATGTAATACTCTAGCACATCTAATCGGCTTCCTAACTCCTAAGAAACTCTTGATGGCTTCACTATAATCTAATTGTTGCACTCTATTGCTAAGTTGATATCATATTATCATTTTCTTTCCAACATCCGTAACCAACCAATAAAACAAAGTTACGCTTAATTCCTACCACAAGCATCTACATTTCTAGCACCATAGAATCGAGAAGTACATGTTCTAATCTACTAGCAGAGACCAAACTTCCTAATAGGATTATACCATACAATAAACAAACAAATTACTAATAGCATCACCGCAATACCACATATGATATCATGTTTTATTAGCTTTTCAAGAAGCTTTTTATAATAGAAATACAAATTGAGCATGTTCTATTTCTCAACCACTTTCGCACAAAGAAAGCCACCTCGAGAAAGTAATCCTTTTCCAAATTGCCTCCAAGGGTAAGAGGATCCTAAACATCTATAGTACCTAACAACAAAAGAACGGATTCAATGTATATATATAATACTGTGTAATCCTAATCGCTAGTGGTTACCTATTGCTAAGTTGTTATAGATTCATTACAATCTTCATGTTGCACTCTATTGCTAAGTCGCTACAATCATTTTCACTTTTCCAAAGATTGGCGCATCTAAGTAATGTGGTAGATTAAAACTAGTTCCTACAACCGGCCTCGATTTCTAATTGATCGCAAGAAACCGCTAAGTTCTCTCACGCAAGCGTAAGAAACCTTAAAACAATTTCAAAGACGAAATCAATGAAGATCGTGAGAATACAGGGATTCCCGGTCGTTATGTCCCAAGGAGACTCAATGGTGTGTACAACACATATTCAGATGATAGAATGATCACTAATGATAGCGATCAGAAAGGATTAGGATTGAATATTACACTACTGAAAAAGGTTATAAAATAAAGCGACTTAAATACAAATTAAGAAAATTAAAAAGATAAAAGATATTAAATAAACGCTATCACTATTTTTAAAGTGATGAACGTTTAAAACCTAAGACTTACGTTTAAATAAAAATTACGTAAACGTACAAATAAAAACGTGAAACTTACACAATATAAATCCTAAAAATATGAAAAATACATTTTTACAAACCTAATGATATGAGAAAATTATTAGAAAAGGAAAATTATTTTTATAACTATTTAATTAATTATTATTAATTAAAAACTATTTTAAACTATTTAATAATACTCTAAAATAAAAGAAAATATGAAATAAGACTAGAAAAATAAAATTAAGACTTAGAAAAATCTAAAATATGATAAAACTAATTTTAAAACAGAAAATATATTTTTTAGACTTTTTATGTATTTATTATTAATTAAAACTATTTAAAACTAATTTAAATTATTAAAATACCAAATAAAAGGAGAAAATATGGAAAATACTTTTAAGCTTTTACATTTATCTAAACTTAAGAAAATGAAAATTATTTTTTGAGACTTTTCTTAATTATTTGTATTAAAATCTATTTAAAAAGGCTTAAAAACTAATTTAAATTAAGAAAAATAGCAAAACAACTTGGAAAAATCTGAAAAATTCAGGAAATGCCTAAAATTATATATAGAAGCTAGGAAAAATAGAAAAACAAGGGGTTGTGTACAAGAATAAGGAACTGATGAACAAAGTGCTTATTGGAATAAGCACTTTGATAAGCAAATGGAATCTAAAGACTACCCAACTTAGACAGAAGTTCTAATAAGCTATATTAACCAAAATGAAACTTAAATCAGCTGTCCTAAACCTATGAATTGCCAAATACCAAGATTTGATGATATGAGAGTTAGGCTTAAAAACAGTGAAGGGGGGGGGGGGGGCTACTTTAAGCAAGAAATTAAGCACTCAAAATAAGCTACAACTGCAAAACACCAACTGGAACTTGTAGAAGACCTGGTTGAGAGTATTTAAACCAATTTATAGACCTAAGTGAGCCCTGATGAGCCCTGTGCAAGGGCTTGCATCAGCTGAGAAAAACTCAAAGATATGCCGAGTTTCAGGATGTGGCAATCGAGACCCAAAGTACAAGCTTGTTCGAGCTTGTAAGAAATTTGTAAAATCAATAAAATGGTAATAAGTAAATAGACCAAGAGAGGTTTTTAAAACTACCAATTTCACAAAATAAGACCCAAAATGAATCCTAGAAAATTCCTTGCGCTATCGAAAACAAGTTTTTGCCACTTTTGACTTTTTGACAAAACTAAAAGTTGACTTTCATGAAGTTTGATCTAGATTTGTGGACCTGAAATGATATATTAAAGTGAAATGAGACTACTACAAGATGTATTTATGCAATTTGAACACAAATTAAGCTTTTGACTTGTTAAACTTCAACAAGCCTAGTTGCTAAGACAGGTACAAAGAAATTTTGACTTCTAGAGCTAGCAGACCCCAAACTTTGATTCAAATGAGCTCAAAAGTACTTAGAAATCATGAACCAACCTTAAACAACCAATGACTAAGCCTAAATGTCAGTTAAATCAGTTGAGCCAAACACCCTTTTAAAAACTGTTAAGCACATAAAAAAACTTAAACTCCTAAACTGACTTTTCCCAGTGATCAAACTAATCTTTCAAGAACTCAACACAACTATATAAACATGTTAAAACTAATAATGATCAAAGAAGGATACAAGCATGAAATGCAAATTGGCTTGAAATGGAAAATGTGAGATGTTATTTACATGGATCCAAATTTTATGCAAACCAAAACCAAACCCAAACCTAAGCTAAACTATACTATTTCAACCCAAAAGCATCCTCTCGCATCAATCACAACTTATCCAAACGCTATTGAGCTCGGCTTTGACTGCTGACCATACAACAAAACCACTTAAAAACTTGATTGCAATCTTTCCAAAAGCTAAAATAAGCTTAAAGGAGCTTATTTGATACAAACATAAGCTTATGAGAAACTTGGATACAAATTTTGAAATTTGAAAATCTTCACAGTACACAGTAAACTGGAAATTCATATAAAACTTGGATTAAAGTTCACAAACACATTACAAAGACACTTTTAACATAAATGTGATATTAAAACACTGAAAGTACAACATTTAAATTAAGCTACAACATTTATTAAAGAAAAACGACATTAAGAGAAAAATTAAGAAAACTAGCTACTCCTCCTTTCTTGCTTCTTTCCCCTTTCTTTTATACCCATTCTCTTTCTCTTTCTCTTCTGAGCAAACCCCACCATTTTTCTGACCCTTGGATTGATTAGATGCAATACTGGCCATAGGATGGTTTTTTGGCGCCAAAAAGGTTTTAGCCAGGTGGAGGACTTGAGTGTTAAGGGTTTAGGATCATTTAATGGTTCTTGTCTTGTGTTGATGATGAGGGGACAAGGAGAGGAAAAAGTGAGGAGGGGGGATGGCTTTGTGGTGATTATAGCAGAGCAGGTGAAGGGGATGAGAAAAACGCGCCAAAGGTCAGTCAAACCAAATGGGTTGACTGGTGGATTATTAAAACCAGGGGGTTCAAAAAGGCTAGGTGACAGGGGGCCAAATTGATGAAAGTGGTCAAAATGGGTTTAAGGCTTATAATAACATAGGACTAAATGTGCACTCAAAAATTGAGGGACCATAGTGCCAACTCATCAAAGATATTCCAAGGACTAATACTCGACAAGCTTCAAAAGTACAGGACCAATTCGTCATTTTCCAATTTTCCAGGGCCATTTCGCCAATTCTTAAACTCAAGGACCATTTTGTAATTTCTCAAACTTTTCATATTTTTCACCAAAGGACTAAATTTGACAACTTATGATTTTAAAAGGACCTTTGGTGACTTTTCTTTGAAATTTTGACTCGTGGACTATTTTTGACAATTTTAGAAACTGGGGATCAAACCGCAATTTTGCAAATTTGATACGCTTTTTCATCCGATTTTGATATTTTTGCATTTAAAACACATAAAACACTGATTTGTGATATTTTGATTATTTTGATGTGTTTCGAGTGTTTTCGGATGATTTTGCAGCTTAGATTACACAAAATGATGAGTATTTAGAGACTCATCACTAGCATACCATGAAATCAAGAAGCATGCATACCAATCTGCTAGCAGAAATCAAATTCATAATACCATAATAGTAGTGAATTACTAATGGCATCAAAAGGCAATACCAAATAAACTAAAACCAACTATCCGAAAAAGTACAAGATTAAGCACAATCAAATCATCAACATGATTGCCAAGCATGAGCAGACTTGATACGGAAAAACTTTAGATGAAAGATAAGATATAGCACTGAACAACTTTAGCACCAAAGGTTAATAAGCTTGTGACTAGGATGATTCATAATAGCATGCCAACAACTAGCTTTTTACAGTTAACACAAGCATCATTTAGAGTCTGCAAAATCAAAGTCGCTATGGAGTAACAAATTTAATTGCATTCGGAATGTTGTCTAGCCTAAACAAGAACTAAAGTTCCATCAATCAACTAACTTCATCACCTTTAGGACCATGATCAAGTAATAGTTCTTTCCGCTCTCCGCTTCAACCTGAAGCAATCTCACCAAGAACCTTCAAATTCGATGGAATGACAAAACCTTTAGCTTTTAAACGAGCGAGAGTCTGCCAACAAAAAAAAAAGAAAAAAGAATTGATTGTTATCAAGTCAAAATGAAAATGGATTATGGAACTCCAACGCATATAAACAACCACAAATTCCCAGAGTATAAAAAGAAAGTTGTATGTACCTCTAAACATAATTCCCAATTAGAACCTCCTTGACATGGGCAAGTTTAAGTAGATGTCCTTTAAGCATCTCTTCATTCATTTCCTGCTCTTCATGTATGTCCTTTAACCTCCTTGGCATGGGCTGAAAAATCTCTTCTTGGAATAATTTAGCTCAGCCTTAATTAGCGAAGATACATTTAGCAACATAAGATCCTCCAACATCAAATCTCCTTTGATCGCTAGTGTCAAAATATAAGGAGCATTGATTTGGATGATACCAATAGAATCTGGATGTTGGTAACTAAAGAACCCCAAGTTCTTAATACTCTTGTTACTAATAATATCAATCCGCTTAAAACCCCGCACCGATCCAACTCCAAAGTTTCCAAAAGAGGACATCCGATAAAACATTCTCAATCATATCTTCGCTATATAGGCGCCAATATGCAAACCCTAAGGTTTTCCCAACTAATGACACCGTCTGGTTTAAATGTGCACCCACCCACACTAACACGGATAAAACTTGAACAGGTGAAAAAAGTCAGGTAAAACAAACTCATCGGTCCTAGTGTTGAGCCAAATATCAAACTCAGAATTATATAAAATCAACCTCTTGAACATTACGACTAATAGCACTACGAATACAATTGCTGACATGAGTCGGGTCTTCATACTGCATGGAGTTTGAGCTTGTTAACTTTAGTCTAAGTGTTTAAGATTCTTTCAATGGATGAATAGAATTGGGGATATTACTTGTTCTTAAGGAAAATGGGTATCGAAAAAGATTAGAAAGCTGAGGCCAGAGATGCTGCCATCTTTGGAAAGGGTACCAGTTCTTATGGCGTATTTTGTGTCATCTAAGCGAGACAGGATTTCAACAAGTAAGCAGTCTGGTAATGAACTTATCCGATCTTTTTCTTCTTCTAATGCCATGGCAGCCAGCCGCTTCATCTCACTAAAACAAACACACAGTTTACTTACCCTAAAAGTAACGTTCCGCCCTACAAGAGATGGAAATAGTTATAATCAGATTGAGTTGCCCAAAACGTATTATTCGACTAACTAGCCGATTAGTATGTTGAACCTTGCAAACCCAACAAACGCATAATCACATAAACATATATAACCATGACCAATATCCCAATCTACTACTAGTATAAGCACAAGTAAACAATAAATATAGCAGATATTTAGAACAAACTAATGGGTCAATATAATCAATACAACAAATTAATAAAAGTTAGGTTATAAAATTCGTGAATTAAGGAACAGTACCTGAATGTTGCTGCAAAAGAGAGGTTTTTGTTGGAGTTTAAATTGTGATTCCGATGTTTGTTTCTTAGGCCTATGTTCTCCCGGGCTAGTTACAAATTGGGCCTATGGTTATTTTACTTTCAAAATTTATACACTTTATTTTTTGCATTATGCAGTTGTTATAATTGTATATTCAGTGTCTCAATAACTTTGTAAAGTGTACCAATCACTTTCTTATGTTATATAAGCGGCCTATGGCTTATATATTTTGAGCTAATAAGTTTTTGTTAAGACCTTATGATAATTAATAGGATAAAATGACAAAAAAGTACATGAACATTAATAAGCTCATAAGCCTATCATATAAGCTTAGCCAAACTCCCCCTGAGTGTCTTCAAAATAATTACTAGTGTAATATCAGTTAAATGTTTTGACTGTTACCGCCCTTAAAATGTAACTATTGAGAGTGCGTTTGGTTCATGGGTTTTAGAATGAGGTATGAGATTCGGAATGAGAATGTTAAAAGGATGTTTGGTTAAGAAATATGGATTTTGAGATTAGATTGAAACCCACAAATAAGGGTATTTGTATACCAACCTATAATTGTGGGTTTAGATATCTATTCTCATTTCAATTACCACATACTATTACCAAGAGTGATTCCTAATTGCAAACCGACGCACCTTGAATATTGAACATGAAACGTCATAATAGAATTTATTTTAGTTACTAGTACTATATAAGACTTGTATTCATGTTAAGATACAAATATGAAGACATGTGACGAATATTGAATGGATTGTACACAAATTTAGTTTAAATGTCCTTTCTAAGATTTAAACTTGTTCTATTAATAGGATTTGTTTCGATAGTTTAGCATAATCGAATGTTAAAGAGGACTCTTGAAATATAATGAGATAGAGGTGCCCAATATAAGTAGCAATGTTGAATAAAGTTTCCATTTTGCCTTTAAACTCTTGAAAATTATAGTTCCGTCAACAAGAGAAGTTGATTCGGGTGTTTATTAAAAACTTGTGACCCGCAACCCGACCCTATTGACACTTAAAAAATAGCATGATACGATGATACCATTTCGGTCAGTCATGGTCGAGGAAGCCGATAGAAAACACACCGACACTTGAATTTGAACCTATTGAGGGGTCGGGTACTCGGGTACAGGTGGGTTTCGTTCAAGTTCGGTTGTATTCAGATTCATGTTAATAATCTGTATATCTTACCTTTCTTATACTCCATTCTACTATTTTGTAGCGAGATTGTATAATATTGTTGTTATGGAGTAATTGAATTCGTTCTTGTATTATGCTTCAAATCTATAAACATGGAGACGGACATAGTATTAGAAAATTCACTAAAAAACATTTATCTCATTTGTCCAAAGTTCTCTTATATAATAAGGGATTTACCAAAAATGTCAAAAAAAGAAAAAGAAATTATCAATTCAAATTGGATTAAACGAAGAGCTATATTTGAAATAAATCATTCTTTTTTTTTTTGCATTCTTGAACCAGACCTGCCCAAGGACCGGACCGGACCAACCCTTAATGGACCGAACATATTCGGTCCGGTCCTCAGTCTAGGTTTTTGGGCTATTTCGGTATCAGTCTTGGCTGGTCCGGTCTTAGACTGATGCTCACCCATATGCTTATCTTATATAAGCGGCTTATAACTTATATTAGTATATCATAAGCTCATAAGCGTTTGGTACGTGTTGGCTTAGCTTATCATGATTTAAAAAGTAAAATGACAAAAAAGTTCATGAACATTAAATGGGTGTAATTATTAAATGAGGTTTGTATAAAATATTCTTATATAAGCTAACCTCTTATCAAAACCCCCTTATATAAGCTCATAAACTCACTCATGTAAGTCTAGTCAAACACTTACTTTAGGCTTATTTAACACATATAATCTAATAAGCTCATAAGCTCTATCATATAAGCTTAACCAAACACCGCCTTATAATAAGACTTATGGGCTTATATAAACTTATTACATCGTAATAAACTTAAGCTTGTGGGCTTATATAAATTTGTCATATCGTAATAAACTAATATAAGTCTACAAATCTCAAAATAAGCCAAAAATTGAGGCTTATAAAATATAAGCCAAAAAAAAAATAAGCTCATAAGCCACATATAAGCTTAAACTGTTACCTTAACTTTTTCTTAAAAGTTTTTAAGCAATCTTTTGCCTACTTTAATTTTTAGTAAAGCTTTTGTCAGTTTTATTCACTCTTTGTCTCGTTAGTCACCAAAACATCTAGTCACTAAATGGTTTTTAACTTTTTATCTTATAGTGTTTGAACCTTTGTTTGACCACGTATATATGAGTCAAAAACTCTTCCTTATCAATGAATTTTAAGAGTCAAACTAGCTATTTTTCGCATTACATATTAGTCAAAACTTACTCGCTTTTTACACAAAAATGTAACAACTTTAAAACGAATAAGCACTATAATTTTCATGCAAAAAGGACGTCGAGAATGTAGAGCTACAAATTATAGAAATGTTGGATTTCAACGCCATTAAGTTTGAGATTGAAAGTAAAGAGTCAACAGTTACATCTTAAGTGACCCACACACCACTAAAACCCAAGATCTGTGAGTGAAGAAAGAAGAAGGTTCACAACCGAGCATCACACACTAACCTACACTTGTATACATAAGTACAAGGTGCAACTTAATATAATGCTATGTTAATATGTTCGAGAGTACTTTCATCTTCAAGTACATGACCACAGTCAAGCCTTCAAGTACATGACCACAATCATGAAAGGTTTATGGATAATTATTAATATATGTATGACCGGATTCGAACTCGAGACTTTGGGATTGCACACATTACGTATGAGAATCAATGTATAAATAATTAATATATAAAATGTTATATTTAATTATTTGATCACGAAATAAATACTTAATGATATTTAATATTTGACGAGTTTTGATTATCGGTCATTAAATGTCAACGGATATGAAGAAAAGTTAACAAGTCAAGAGAATGTTTTAGGAATCCTCTTTTGGGCTTGTGTTTGGCGAAAACTATAGAATCCCACATCGGATACTATAGCAATCTTGACATCTACCATAAGGCTATAAATACATCCCCATGTATTCATCCTTTGGTACACTAGATTTCAATGGAAGGCCAAACTTCTTCTTTCTTCCCTCTTGTTCTTGGTCGACGAAGTGAATCCCCATTGTAAGGGATTTACGAGTGACCTTGAGCATAACAAAGGTGTTTGGTTAATCTATTGTGATCAAGAACCTAGCTTTTCTCATTGATTCGCTACTAATACATGTGTACAAGAACGAAGAGCAAATACACTTGTGTTTGCATATCATGGTGGGTCGACATAGGTGTTGGTCGACATTCATAAACCCTAATTTATTAGGGTTTAGGGTTTCTTGGTCGTTGATCTTAATTGGGGGTTTTTCATAAACCCTAATTGCATTGATTCGCAAAAGGTACGCATATACTTTTAATTCGGTTAATTATTTACAAGTATTATTCCTATTACTTCCGCTGCATGCTTTGATGATGTTTACTTGTTTATGTAATTGTTATGATTAGTAAAACCCAACATTGGCATCACGAGCCGTTAATATGTTGTAATTAATTACCAAACACATAAAATTGAATCTTTATGATTATTATATGCTTTTATGGTTTCTAGGGTTTTGAAAATTGAACCTAATTTTTATTAATTGGTCGACACCCATTAATTGTTTAATTAGGTTTTATTTTTGTAAAACTTGTAGAAACCCTAGGATTGCATGTATATTTTATGTGGTTTTCATGAATAATTGTTATGTGCCATGATTATATGCGATCTTGGGATTATAATTGTTATGAGGAATTCATGGTGGAACATGCATGTTTTGCCATGGATTATTGTTTTGATAAATTGTTTAGTGATATACACATGTTTATTTATTTGATAATTATTGAATTGGGGAAGACCTCAATTATACTAATAAAAATTCGTTATGTGCTATTTGGTATACTATTGACTTTGGCTTACGCAATCGACTTGTCGATGCATGTGGCTCATCTACCTTGTAGGTGAAAGCCCTAGTTAATATATGCATGGTTTTACGCCTAGAATTGTTTATTAGGTTTTATCGAAATAATTATGCAAGTGGCTAATTGTTTTTTACATATGTTAATTGTTAAGTTATATGTATATTATTTGAGTTCGTTATAATTTTTATTAAAATGCCTTTTGTTTATATTGTATGACACGTTAGTAAGCAAAAAGGGTTTTTTGAGAATAGAAAATTAAATGAACTAAATAATGGCGAAATTTGATTTGTTTTCTAAGTATTAAATCTTGAACTTTTAATCGATCGATGCGATCGCACTAAATGGTTAGAACGGCTCACCCACTAGAACAAACTCGAAGGGGTTTAAAGAAGTGCGCATAATCACACCGAAAGGATGTCTAAGGTTATGCTTCAGCTTACACGGTCCTCTGCCTCCCTGCTCGATTGAGCTACCTAGTATAACCATTCTATGTACGAAGCATCTTAGTGCAAAGTTATATGTGTCTCAACGCATCGATTAAAAACTTTGTAGAATTTAATCTTAGCAATTTAAAACTATAAGTAATGTTTGAAATTTATTGTGCTATGAAGTTGTATGCATGCTTCTTCATACATAAGTTTTGATTACACGTCAAAAATTGTACCTTTTAAAATTTAAGTTTATGCCATCTAATGATATGAAACACTTGAAGTTGTAATTTAGTTATGTGAGACCTTGAGCTAGATTACAATAACAAGGTGAATCTTTATGTTGTGTGAGACCTCACTAATAATTTGCGCTTCTAAATTAGACAACTTAATTAAGTTAGTTAGTGAGACCTATAACTTAAGGCATAAGATGGGATAAAACATGCTTACATTTTGCATAATTGTTTGGCAAAATTGTAAATCCCATATTTTCTAGGAATTGAAAACTTGTTTGTCAATTATTGTTCTTCGATAATTACCTATTCTATACTTTCATCACTATCGATCAACCGATGTGGTGAAACTATGATAATGAGGGTCCTAGATTCAAGAAAATTCTATGGTTAATATGAATATTGACCTAAGGGTATTTTATTTTCTTGAAAGATTTAATTATCGAAAATACTAAAATTGAATTTTGTTAATTCTTTTGATTGTATTAATGCAACATTAAACCGTAAACGTGGTTTGGGCTTTGGTAAATTGATCTAGTTCGCTTTTCAAAAAAATGTTTGATCAAGAAAATTTACTAAAAGACAAACATAAACTCTTTCCATGGAAGAAGAGCGAGACTCGATCCTATTCCTTTTCATGATTGAGAAAGGAATGTTAGAATATTAGAATTGTCTAAATTCTAATATAACTCATAGCAACTTTAATAGTTAAGAAATTGCACACCATGTTTTCCTTAAGAGATTTCATTACACTCTGTTGGTGATTGAATTCTTATATGACATTTTGGTCAACTAGAAAACATGTTTGACATTTTATGAGTTATTTAATTAGAAGCTAGACTAATTATCGTTAAAATTGGTAAAAGACAAACTAGTATAGTTTATCTAGTTGTTTTGCTTTGACCAAATTAAAAGGTGCTATACATCATTATGGCGATGGTAGACCCATCGAGGAAGAAATTGCATGCTCAATTTTCAAGTTAATAGCATTGATGGATGATTCATCATCTACAAAGTAGAATACACTCTTTTAGTACCTAAGTAATTGTTACGAATGGTCTTTAAAAGGGGTAACAACGTAATAGCACGCTATTTTCACTGGTTAATGAAACACTTACAATGTTGTCAAATCCAGTGGGAGTATGGTGTATTACTAAATAAGACATTATTGTAACGTTGTCTAATTCAGTGGGAGTTACAAGATTTGCCATCTTGGTAGTAACTCAGATTATTTCTAGATTTTCTTGAAATAATACATTACGTTTAAAAATGTAGACATTCATATTCTCAAGGATAGTCATGAACGTTTCCTTAATAATTAAGTGCTCCTACATCTACTTGTAATGCTTATATATCTATGACACTATCATATTGCTCACATAAACAAACGAATGTCATGGTGTTTATTCGCTATATGGTGTTGTTCTATGCACAAGTGGGAGAAGTATTAATTGTGTGCAAAAGAACAAACACATACAAATATGATTAATGGATTCTCTTGATCGTAAGATAAGAGATTAACGTTCTAATAAGATTGACTTGTTTAGAACATGTGTCAAGATTATAACATAGACTACTTTTATGTCTTATATCATTCAAATTATAGAAACACTTGAAGTTACATTTTAGGTTAAGTGAGATCTTGGCTAGATTGTAATCTCAAGGTAAATCTCCACTTGTCGTGGATCGGGCGTGGATGCTTTTGCGCTTAAGTTGGACATTCCAGGATGACATAATTAAAATAAAGTAATCTAATGTTACTTTAATTAATTATGTATTCTTGAAATGATATAAATAGTTTATTAACTTGAAAATTAATTAATTGAAACCATGGCGTGGTGTTCATAATAACTTTAAATTATACATGGTTATGTGTTTCTTTGTAAAGTCACAAACATGAGGTCTTTTCATTATTACAAAGACTTATAATATAAAGTAAGATATTATAACTGTTATGTCTTTTGACATGGTCAAAGAATACTCATGTTATAAAGCATGCAATTGGTTTAAATATTCTATTATACCATTAAGTTGTCTTAGTTGGTAAAATAGGTAAGCCAAATGGAATAAGTTTATCTTACATATTGTTAGATTGTCTTACAATATTAATTCTAATGAAATACTGTATGTATATGGAATGTTCAGTTAGAAGAACAAACATTTGTTATATTGTTTGCTTCAAGATAACAATATCTTCTTTTCTTCCAAAAGCTATCAAGGTTAGAAATTGAGTATTGATTGGATATACTTAATAAAACTCAAACCTAGAAGATTATTAAGACACCATTTTAGTATGGAATGTGATGAATCACATTGAGTCTTATATTGAAGTTCTGATTTGTTAAAACTACTTATGGAGTAGGTTATTATTGAACAAGATTTACGAATCGTTAATGTGATTTGTAATATCCCAAAAGAAAACAATTTAGTGTTGTTCTAATTGCTAAAGTATTTATAGATAGTCTTTAAATTACAAAAGCAAGTGAGAGTTTTGTTTAGATCTTGAAGAGATTAAATTACAATTACAAAACACATAATCTTCTAAAATACATTAGTAAATATCATGATGAGGTCCAATATGATAGACCTCAAGATGGTGGAATTCTCATTCATAGATCCGTAAGGATTCTCAGATAATTGATTGATGTGCTGAGATATATGAGTTGCAGGATTATGGTAAACATGTTAATCATGATGATGCATTTACCTAATATTGAATTGTGGTAAATTATTCATACTATGAATGACAAGATGCTGTTCATAAAGATAATCAACTTTGGAAACTTGGTTTATCTTAATAAAGATGAGTTTTTTCAAAAAGAAAGAAAACCCCAGTGGTTTAAATCTTTGTGTAGAAATCATATGGACAAAATTGTACATGTGTTTAATGCATGACTTGTGACAAGATTATTAATCACACTTAAGCAATTAAATGTGATTGAATATTCTTTCCTTGGCACATTAAATATATAATGATTATAATTGTCATACTTATTTTCATTAATATGAAAAATGACAATTGAATATTAAAACTCTTTCTTGTGTGATTGCTTTTGCGAGGACGATAAGTAATACAAATGAGTCTTATGAATTCACATAATCTTTGGAAATGTACAAACTGCAAGAATCCATGAATGGATATATGCATGCATCTAGGAGATGATTCTTATGTTTAACTATTAAAATCCAAGTTTTGGTTTTAAATTAAAATAAGATAATTTCTAAGTATTCCTGAAAGCTAGTGGGAGTATTGTGTTTATTTTCTTTAAATCTTATATGTTGTGGGTAGTAACATTCCATCTAAGCTAAATGTTAAGTTCTAGTTTGGAATGGAACTTCACTTGAAAGATTTAGAAAATAAGACATATAACCTTGGAATATATGTTTATTATTAATAAACATGTGTGGTAAAATAAATGAGTTTACTAGAACATGATATATCATTTGGAAAATGGATATGTAGAATATGAATTAAATCTTTGTTTAATTTAAGGATTTTTCATGTACATCATGTTACTGTTGTATCATGCTTGAATGCAAGATGATTTGACAACATTGATATCTAATGAAGTTATTAGATAACTAGTGTAATGAATATTCTAATGGAATATGTTTGAATCTAGAATTACATTCCTCAGCCTGGATTTGCTCTCAAAATTCTATGGATGAGCAATACAACAATTGTTGTGAAATTGTCATGGCTAACAAACTTGAAAGTTTGAAGGCATCAAACATTACACTATAGATATTGAAGTTTACGAAAATTTTTAAAGAGCATATTGTTGTTTTTATACAATAATGCTTGTTTAATTGAGATGACACTCAATACTAGTCATGGGAGGATTTCATCCTTGTTGATGGCCATGTGAACTAGTTGTGCTCAACTAAGAGCATAGTTGCATTATACAATAAAGAATAAGAATACTTTAAACTTTAAAATGTTTGAAAGTTTGATTGTCATAAATTAGTGGTTGAGGATGTCACACACTTTATGAAATATTATGTGGCAATATCAAGATATTTTGAATGCACACATACAAGAACTTCACTAGTTGAATTCTTGAAATAAGTATTCTCAAAATTCCAATAGATCAAAGTTAGTTGAAATTATGCCTTGTCAACAAGTATGATTTTCATTACTTGAGGCATAATTCATTAACAAGTATTATCATGCATTGACCTATTTAAGTATTTGGATAAAGGATGTTATGAACAAATATTACTTTAATGAAATAAAATAGTTGTTTATGTTTATTTTTCATTTTCTTAATATTATATCCTATATTTTCATGTTTAATCCGTGAATAACTTATGTTATTATAAAAGTCCATTGTCGATCAATGATGTGGGGATGTCATTGAATTAAGACAAATCTGAGTTTTGGTAGAATATACTTTAAGTATATTGATGCGTAGGACATGCCAAATTCACATGATATTCAATGAATTGAATATAGGACAGATCCCAACTTTACATGATGATACTTTAGGATCTTTGTCATTAAGTATATCATGAAGTGTTTATCCTCGACTTGAGATACCGATAATCAGTATGAATGTAGTGCACTTGTATAAGATAGTCTAACGCTATCTCAGAATCGGTAGTTATAAGGGCTATTTTCGGAAGTGTTACAAAGTTCATGAGTTATGTTTGTAGTCAAGAGAATTTGTTCCTTTGAATTTGTTTCAAAGCATAATACTATATTTGGGCCCCTCGTAGGATTGACAAGATGTTTGTAAGGCCTTACCCAAGATCTATCTGGAATATGTTCAGATGATTTGGTAATCTTGTTCAATCAGATATAGCGAGAAACAAAAATATTAACTTATGAAATGACTTGATCCATATTCATAGTTAATGTAGTATTAGTAACAAAAGGATAAGTAAAAATGATGAATCAGTAAATGGTTTTTTCCGGGAGACCATACTCGATTCGATCTGGGGGCATTGGCGTGTTAAAGCTAGACTAACCAATGTCATTACTATATTAAGTAATATCCAAGTGGGAGCTGAAAGGTTTATGGATAATTATTAATATATGTATGATCGGATTCGAACTCGAGACTTCGGGATTGCACACATTACGATGAGAATCAATGTATAAATAATTAATATATAAAATGTTATATTTAATTATTTGATCACTTAAATAAATACTTAATGATATTTAATATTTGACGAGTTTTGATTATCGGTCATTAAATGTCAACGGATATGAAGAAAAGTTAACAAGTCAAGAGAAGGTTTTAGGAATCCTCTTTGGGCTTGTGTTTGGCCGAAAACTATAGAATCCCACATTGGATACTATAGCAATCTTGACATCTACCATAAGGCTATAAATACATCCCTATGTATTCATCATTTGGTACACTAGATTTCAATGGAAGGCCAAACTTCTTCTTTCTTCCCTCTTGTTCTTGGTCGATGAAGTGAATCCCCATTGTAAGGGATTTACGAGTGACCTTGAGCATAACAAAGGTGTCCGTTAATCTATTGTGATCAAGAACCTAGCTTTTCTCATTGATTCGCTACTAATACGCAGGTACAAGAACGAAGAGCAAATACACTTGTGTTTGCATATCTTGGTGGGTCGACATAGGTGTTGGTCGACATTCATAAACCCTAATTTATTAGGGTTTAGGGTTTCTTGGTCGTTGATCTTAATTGGGGGTTTTTCATAAACCCTAATTGCATTGATTCGCAAAAGGTACGCATATACTTTTAATTCGGTTAATTATTTACAAGTATCATTCCTATTAATTCCGCTGCATGCTTTGATGATGTTTACTTGTTTATGTAATTGTTATGATTAGTAAAACCCAACAAATCAAGCGTAACAAAGCAAACACGAGCGAGCATATGACATATGATAAATAAGCATCGTAGAAAGGATAAACATAAACAAAATCAAATCTGTCAACATGATTGCGAACTGCCAAGCAAGAGCAGACTTGATAAGATATAGAAATGAACAACTCTAGCACCAAGGGTCAATAAGCTTGTGACTAAGATTCTTAATAGTGTGCCAATAACTAGCTTTTTACGTTAACACGAGCATTGTTTAGAGTCGCAAAATCACTATGGAGTAAATGCAATCGAATGTCGCCTAGCCTAAACAAGAAATAAAGTGCCAACAATCAACTAACTTCATCACCTTTAGGACCATGATCAAGTTATAGTTCTTTCCGGTCTCCGCTTAACCTCAAGCAATCTCACCAAGAACCTTCAAATTGATGGAATTATAAAACCTTTAGCTTTTAAACGAGCGAGAGTCTCACAACAAAAAAAAGAAAAGATAACGAAAATGAGAATTGCTATGATTTTCCACAAGAGCAAATTGTTTCTACTCATACAAGTGACATATGCAAACAACCACAAATTCCCAAAGTAAAAAGAAATTTGTATGTACCTCTAAACATAATTGACCAATTTTAACCTCCCCGGCATGGGCAAGGTTAAGTAGATGTCCTTAAGCATCTCTTCATCCGTCGCTCTTCATGCTTGTCCATGGCCCAAAAGAATCTCTTCGTGAAATAATTTAGTTCGCCTAATTATCGAACACACATTTACCAACATAAGATCATTCAACATCAACTCCCTTTGATCGCTAGTGTCAAAATATAAGGAGCATTGATTTGGATGATACCAATAGAATCTGGATGTTGGTAACTAAAGAACCCCAAGTTCTTAACACTCTTGTTACTAATAATATCAATCCGCTCAAAACCCCGACCGATCCATCTCCAAAGTTTCCAAAGAGGACTTCCGGATAAAATATTTTCAAACATATTTTGGTCTATTTCCGCTCCTTCGATATGCAAAGTCCTAAGGTTTTCCCAACTAATGACACCCGCTGCTCAAATTTGCACCACACAAGGTAACACGGATAAAACTTGAACAGTGAAAAAAGTCGTAAAACAAAGTCATCGACCAAATATATATACATGCAAGTCATATTAAAACCAACCTCTTGGACATTACGACTAATAGCACTACGAATACAATTGCTAACTTCAGTATGGTCGTTGTGAAGGGCAACGGCCAGTTTGAGCTTGTTGACTTGATTGGTCTGACTTCTTAAGATTCTTTCGACGATAGAATAGAATTGGGGGATGTAACGATAAGTTTCATGAGTAAAGAAAAGATTAGAAAGCTGAGGCCAAAGATGCTGCCATCTTTTGGAAAGAGTAGCTGTTCTAATGGCGTATTTTGTGTCAGGTAACCGAGACAAGATTTCAATAAGTAGGCAATCGGGTAATGAACTTATCCGATCTTCTAATGCCATGGCGATGTACCATTGCCGCCGGCCAGGAATCATATGCTTGGGGCACGATTTTATTTACTTAAAATATGAACAAATTATGAAGAAGTAGATATGGTATTTTTTTCTTCTTGATAATGGAGCTCGATAATGGAGGAAGAAGACTAAAGAAAGAAGATGAAATATTGAAGAGAGAGATGAACGAAAAAAAAAAAAAATTGTATATTTATCACGTTTGGTGTCGTGGGCGGAGTAGGGACCCACATGGGGTAAGGGCAATGGCCAACAGTAACTAATACTTTGTACCATAGTTGTCGTGATCCCGATCCCGATCTTAGATCTTACGATTTTACGACATCGCAAAGTAAACGATCCGGATCCTACATAGGATCTTTGCGTGCTTAAGATCTTATAGGATCCCGATATTTACCATACGATCTTACGATCTAATGCGATCCGATCTTACTTTTCTCGAATTACAAACTAAAAACAACAAATTTATGGGTTGTTTGTTTGTAGAATTCAAAAACAACGTGTTAATATTTTAGACATTTTATAATCATAATTTAGAACAACATTTATATGAAACATTCATAGTATTTTATGGTTATAATGTATTAGAATTTGTAGATTTGTATAAAATTACATAAACTATTAAGAAATAACATTAGAGTAGGATCTTAAGATCCCGATGCGATCTTACGATCACGATTTTGCAAAGACGAAACGATCCCGGTAAGATCTCGATCTTGACAACCTTGCTTTGTACAATAAAAATAGAACTAATACAATACATTAGTTTTTTAGAGATTAAATGGGTGGTGAGTGATTTTATCTTATTATACCATCAATTATTACATATTTTGATATTTTAACCATAGCCTTAAGTTCTATATTTATCCAGTATATTGTTTTGTTCGTTTTTAAACGTTGATTTTGTAGTTAGAGAAATTCATTCGTATAATTTTATTACATATTATGAGTAATATTTTAGAGGATATGTTGGTTATATTATTGTTTAATAGGGCTAGGATTTATAAGACATGTTTCATTTATAGGTTTTTTTTTTCTTTGAACACTTTCAGTTATGACATTTTTTTTATGATCAAATGATATTTTTAGTAAATGTTGACTATTTCTTCCAGAAACGCAATATATTTTGAAAATTCCCTCGTAAAGCAACATTTTATTTATTAAATAAAAACGGGCGTGAGAATTAGCTACGTAACTCGACTAGGTTACAAAACCAGAAAAGATAGTGTATTATTTGCTACGAATGGGGCATTTTTCTGTCGGCTCGCCCAAGGCAGCAAAAAACTCAGAACCAGCCCTACGCTTCATCTCACCGAAACAAACACACAGTTTACTTAGCCTAATATCCCAATTGATGCAAGATCTTTAGAACAAACTCATGGGTTAATACAAAAGTGAGCAGAATCAATTCAACAAATTAATTAAAGGTAGGTTATAAAATTCGTGAATTAAGTGAGGAACAGTACCTGCATGTCGCTGCAAAAAAGAGAGTTTTTATTTTATTATTTTTTATTTTTTTTGGAGTTTCAATTGTGATCCCCATGTTAGTTTTAGGCCCAGTTCTCCCACTTGGGCTTGGGGCTGCTTATAAACTGGGCTTATACTTATTTTATATAAGTGGCTATGGCTTATATATCCCAAGCTAATAAGCCTTTGCTAAAGTGTTTGGCTTACCTTATTATAATTAATAAGATAAAATGACAAAAAATACATGAACATTAATAAGCTAATAAGCCCATCATTAAAGCTTAGCCAAACTCCCCTTAGTGTCTTCAAAATAATTACTAGTATAATATCACTTAAATGTTTTATTGAGAGTGCGTTTGGTTCATGGGTTTTGGAATGAGGTATGAGATTTGGAATGAGAATGTTAAAAGGATGTTTGGTTAAGAAATATGGATTTTGAGATTGGAATTGAAACCCACAAATAAGGGAATTAGTATACCGACGATAATAGTCTGTTTAGAAATATATTCTCATTTCGCCATCGATACTATCAAACCTATACCAAAGAGTGATTCCTAATTGCAAATCGATGCACTTGAATATTGAACATGAAACGTCATAATAGAATTTATTTTAGTTACTAGTACTAAATAAGACTTGTATTCATGTTCAGATAAAAATATGAAGACATGTGACCAATATTGAATGGATTGTACACAAATTTAGCTTAAATGTCCTTTCTAAGATTTAAACTTGTTCTACTAATAGGATTTGTTTCGATAGTTTAGCATAATCGAACGTTAAAAGGACCTTGAAATATAATGAGATTGAGCTGCCCAATATAAGTAGCAATGTTGAATAAAGTTTCCATTTTGCCTCTAAACTCTTGAAACTTATAGTTCCGCCTAACAAGAGAAGTTGATTCGGTTTTATTATAAACTTGTGACCCGCAACCCGACCCTAATGACACTTAAAAAATAGCATGATATGATGATACCATTTCGGTCAATCAAAGTCGAGGAAGATGATAGAAACACACACACCCGAATTTGAACCTATTGAGGGGTCAGGTACAGGTTGGTTTCGTTCAAGTTCGGTTGTATTCATATTCATGTTAATAATCTTTATATCTTACCTTTCTTATACCCCATTCTATTATTCTAGCGAGATTGTGTAATATTGTTGTTATGGAGTAATTGAATTTGTTCTTGTATTATGCTTCAACTCTGTAAACATGGAGACGGACATAGTATTAGAAAATACACTAAAAAACATTTATCTCATTTGTCCGAAATTATTTTATATAATAAGGGATTTAACAAAAAATGTCAAAAAAAAAATTAATCAATTCAAATTGGATTAAAGGGAGAGCTATATTTGAAATAAATCATTCTTATTATCAAATTAAGAGTCAAAAAATATCTTTCTTTGGTCAAACTTAAAAAAAAAATCGTGCATGACAAAAAAATAATAATTAAGTAAAAAAAATATAGGTGTCAATTTTATAAAATATAACACTAAGAAAAGATGACTTTAACTGGTTTGAGTCTGTGTGTCAGTGGGTTCAAATCCCGTGAATTAGTCGGCCAAAATGTTAGAAATCATGGTTACCAAAGTAAATAAATAAACAAATAAATAAAATTAAATTTGTTAATTTTTAATTATATTATAAATTTGTTAGAGTATCATGTGTGAAAAGGGTATAAGTCGGGTGGTGATGGTCGAATGCCCGCTTTCCCGTGTTGAACGGAAAGGACCCATCAAAATATGACTGTTAATTTGACTAGTCAACGAAAATACTGTTACGGGCTAGTTAAAGTTTCTGTTGACTATTTGATTTGACCAGTTAAATATTGTAAACTAACTAAAATGCCCTCGTGATAATGTAAAATGGTTAAAACACCCTCCACACTAAGGCTGGGCACAATCGTGACCATCCATCATACCAAATTTTACACATATAAACAATATTTTTACAAAAATCAATATACAAAACACACATAAATCATATCTTTTCCAAACCCCCAATTTCATCATCAAACCTGTCAGAAACAACTACCAGATTATTTTATTTTATTATTATTATTTTTTACTTTTATTTTTTATTTGCGTTAACAGCAATACTAATAACTCGGCCAATTTGTCGAACAGAGCCGAGTCACTAACATGAGAAACAAATTATATGCCTTTGCTGGTCAAGTATCTTGAGTCTAGACACATCAATTTGTTACCATATATTGATATACATCACCACACCGACACCTTAAATTATGATAAATCCATACCGCATGAGACTCCTAGATTATATCGATCCATAAAAGGGTAGTCGATTCACATCTTATATTAAAAAAACTACGAATACCATACGATTAATTACAACCAATTTCCTCATCTACATAAATATCAATTCAATCTTCCCATTTGTACATGGCGTAGCAATCGACTTAGTTGCATCCAACATAGCACCAAGCTGCTCCTAAGGCTTGTCACGTTGATGACCGGGTCACCCGTGCTACATCGCCTTTCTCTCTCCGACGATCGACAACGACCTAGTTGCCACAGTGGTGACCTAGGTTTTTTTTTTTTTTTTTCAACATTACAACTTTTGTCCATTTGTGAGATAACAATTGGTCGTTTGGCGAACTAGTTTGCATGTGGGTTGATGCTCAACCGGTGTTGTAAAAGCGCCTCAGCGGCGCCTAGGCGCTAGTCGGCCTCACATCCCCGATTTGAAAGAATCGCCAAATTACGCTGCTTTGATCAAAAGGTGGTCAACGAATCGCCTAGGCGGGCCAATCGGCCTAGGCGACGAGTCGGTCAACGGCGGTCAACTCGGGTCAACGCCGGTTTAACGTCGGATCTAGGGTTGAAGAAGGTGAAAGGGAGAGTAAAGTGAGAAGTGGAGGCTATGTGTTTAATGTTGTGTAACCCTAGCCCTACTAATATATGATTTATTGGCCCATTAAAAAACACATACAATAGGCCCAACAACTAAGTGAGTGGGCTTTAATAAATATAAACCAAATCTTTATCAAAATCATATATAATGTAAATTTTACAACATATACAAAAAATATGTAATTAAGAATAATAAAAACATTAATAAAATTATTAAAAAAAATATACAATTTATGCATATTTTCTACCAAATACATATAATTTAAAATTTTTTATATATAAAAGTTCAATCCGCCTAGGCGGCGCCTAGGCCCGTCTAAACGGTAGGCGGTGGTCGACCGCCCGACTAGCGTCTAACGTTTTTTGCAACCTTGTGCTCAACCGAATACAACTCAACACCCACAATGGGTGCAACCCATGGCAGCCCACCATAACCGAATGGGGTAACCTCACCATTGTGAATAGCCTAAGAGAAAATAGGAAAGAGACATAATGAGCTTTGATTCATAAGAACAAACTAACACAACTAATAACACTTCACATGTTGCAACTTCTTTGGTCAAAAGTAAAATATATAAATAACCAAAAGTAAACGCTAACTAAAAATCCAAACACCCTTGACATCTATCGATCTTTAATAGTAATAGATCTCATCTTACCATGCATGTTGTTAGGGTGTTGATCGGTTCGATTATCGGTTTCTTGATTCGGTTAATTCGGTTAAAAATTTTAGGCTAACTGAGAACCGAACCGAACCAAATTCAAATTCGGTTTTCGGTTTGGTTTGGTTGAATTCTAATTCGGTTCGGTTCTTGGATTGATCCGAATAACCCGAATTTCACTATTCTTAAAGAAAAAATTAATAATTACATAAATATTTAGCAAAAAATATATTTTAAACATAAAAGTGTTTTATTATATTATGATAACCTTTAATAGTATGTATTTATATATAAATATACATAAAATATATAATATATATATAAATATATAAAAATATATATATTTATATGAATTCGGTTTCGGTTCGGTTTTGGTTCAAACCGCTAAACCCATAACTAACCCGAACCGAATTAGTAGTTCGGTTCGGTTCGGTTTTAGCAAATTCGATTTGGTTATTAGTTCGGTTCGGTTCGGTTTTGGTTTTCGGTTTATTCGGTCTTTTCGGTTTTTTCTCTCACCCCTACATGTTATAACTTAAACAAACTAACAAATACAAATCAGAACCATGCATTCCAACTAATTTACGTGTTGTATTTGAGATGATGTTAAGTTTATGATATATAAAATATACTAAAACATAAAGACATCAAGAGTACACAGCGGAAGACTTAAGATCATAACAAATAAATTAATTAATCGAAGTATGCGTAACGCACTCTTGCGAATATCAAATATCTCGAGCAAAGCAAAACAACCCTCGAGCAAAGCAAACCAAAGAAGTACTTATTGGTGTAAGAATAATGTCTTACAACCACGCTCTTGTACACACGAATTAACCAAACGAATCAAGCGATTGCTAGATCTAACACAAGTCCTCGCTTAAGAAAACGAAACCAAACTCCCTTACTTGGGGTGTTCGGCCAATTAAGGACAGAGAGAGAGAGAGATCTAGGGTTAATTCAATGCACAAGTGTATGAAACCCTAGAACCTACCCTCCTTATATACTAGTAGGTAAACTTAGAGGACAAGTTGGGGAACTAGGGCCTTGGAGAAGCCTATGGCGGCCACCATGAAGAGCCCAAAGCCCATTCCTTAACTTTCCAATTTTTCCATTTCTAGTCCTTCTTTTCCATTTAACTATCATAGTCATTTTTCCGTTAAATACATAACGATCGTTAACCGGACTTAATGTGTAATAATTAATCGTAAACATAAACATTAATTATTAACTTTAATTTCATTCGCTAATGTGTGCAATCCGTGGTCACGAGTTCAATCCGGACATTCACATGTTTGTAAATATATACATTTCAACACTCCCACTGGATATGTTTACAAACGTGAAATGACATTGGTTAGCGCTCAGCAACACGCCAATGCCCCGGTACAACTCGTGTATGGTTTTCTGAGAAAACCAAGTTTGATGATTCATCATCATATTCATCCTTTGTTTCTAATACCATGTTAATAAGAATATGGATCTTACTCATTTCTTAATTAACTATTCTGCTTCTCGCTTTATGATTTATTAAGATTACAAATTCTTCTAAACAGAAGACATTGGGTATGGCCATACAAACATCTTAACAATCCTACGAGGGGCCCAAGAGTATTATACTTCAAAATGAATTTGAAGGAAACAAACCCATTTGACTACAAGCAGATTCATAAATTTCGCAACACTTCGAAAACAACCCTTATAACTACCGCCACGTGTAGCGTTAGATTGCTTCACAAAATGCACTACATCCATGACATATCTCTTGTATCTCAAGTCGAGGATAAATATCCATGATATACTTAATGACAAAGATCCATAAAGTATCATCATGCCAAGGATAAGTCCTATATTCAATTCATTGAATATCATTTGAAATTAGTCATGCTACGCATCAATATACTTTCAAGTATATTCTAACTAATACTCGATTTGTCTTAATTCAATATCATTCCCATGTTATTGATTGACAACGGACTATTTAGAATAACTTAAGTTATTCATGGATTAAACATGCAAATATAGGACAACATCATAATAAATGAATAATAAACATAACAAAAATACTTTATTTCATTTCAATTATAATGTTTACAATATCCTTTATCTAAAATACTTAGTCACGATGGGCATGAAACTACTAGCTAAACGAAGTCCAAACTTATCGACAAATGATTAAGTTTTTCACCGTGCAAGGCCTTCGTTAATGGATCCGCTAGGTTATCATCTCGTGTGAACTTTGAGCAACTCAATTTCACCTATCTCGACTTGCTCTCTAACATAGTGATATTGTCTAGGATAGTGTCCGGTGCCCTTCATGACTCTGTGATCATGGGCAAAAGTAATTGTAGCTGAATTGTCACAATATACTTTAATAGGATTTTCAATCGACAAGATAACACCAAGCCCCGAAACAAATTTCCTTATCCAAACAGCTTCCATGGCGACCTCGTGACCGCTATGTACTCACTTTCAGAAAGGACATCGCAAGTGTTGTCTTCTTACTCTTCCAATCCACAAGACCTCCATTGATGACAAAATGTAACCCGCTTGAGACTTCGTATCATCTTTGTCACACTTCCGGGATGCATCGCAAGAATCTGTAATGCATGATTCGCTTCTCGATTTCTCCATACACTATGAACATATCTCTTGTAGCCCTAAGGTACTTGAGAATATGCTTAATGAGCCCGATGAATTTCACCGGATTACGTTGATACCGACCGGTCAAGTTTTGAGCAACGCCACATCGTGCCTGTGCATCTTATCGCGTACATGATAGATCCTACACCAAGCATAAGGAACTTTATTAATACGCCACCACTGCGGTGTTGAAGCACACCTTGGTCGCTCAAACCATGATTCACTTGCATTGGCAAAAACCCTTCTTGAATTTTGCATATTGAATCTCTTCAATATTTTGTCAATGTAAGCACTTTGGCTTAAACCAATTAGCCGCCTTGATCTATCCCTTGAGATCTTGATTCCAGTATATATGCTTGCCCCTAAGTCTTTCATCGAAAACATTTACCAAGATAGGCTTTCACCTCATTTAGACTTGGTATATGATTTCCCATGATTAATATGTCATCGACATACGTAATAAGGAAAGTAACACGACCCCACTAGCTTTGTGATATACATGGCTCATCAAGATCTCGAGTAAATCCAAAACTTTTGATTTCCCATCGAATCTTTTATTCCATTGCCTTGATGCTTGCTTTAGTCCATAAATGGACCTCTTAAGCTTGCATACACGGTTAGGAAATAATGGATTCACAAACCCTTCCGGCTGTGCCATATAGATGTCTTCATCTAGACGGCCATTAAGAAAAGCGGTTTTGACATCCATTTGCCAAATCTCATAATCATAGTGTGCAACTATAGCTATGAGAATCCTAATAGCTTTTGCTGTGGAGTATAAGGAGATGTGAGCTGCTGGATAATTCCACACTCAGCTAAGTAATCTTTGAACTCTTGACTTATATACTCACCACCTCTATCGGATCAAGAGCTTTAATCTTCTTTCCAAGTTGTAATTCTACTTCACTTTTAAAACCTTAAATGTTTCAAAGACTTCATGTTTATGTTTAAGTAAATAAACATAACCATAACGACCGAAATCATCCGTAAAGGTTAAGAAGTAGACAAGACCACGCTTTGACACATGTCTAAGTGGACCACACATCGCTGTGTATCAATCCAAGTAGATCGAAGCCCTTTCCACTTGTGGTGAAAAGGTTTCCTTGTCATCTTCCCAAGAATGCAAGACTCGCATTTGTCAAATGATTCATCATTGACCGCTTTTAAAAGCCCATCGTGTTGTAGCTTTTCCATGCGCTTTTGCCAATACGGGCAAGGCGACAATGCAAAGATAAGAAGAGTCACAGCTCGACTTGCTCTTCTTATTGCTAATGCTATACAACGAATTATTTTCATTGGATATACAACCATCCATATCAATTTCAAACACACCAAGCATAGGAATTGCATTAAAGTAAAAACATTATTTAAAGAAACCGAAATTCCATAACCGGTAAAAGTGTGCACAAAACCAATATCTTTTAACAAAGAAATCGAAATGACACCCCTAACAATGGAGGGTGCATAATGACAATTATTTAGTTCTAAAATTAAGCCCAAGGCAACACTAAATCAAAGTCCCTATGGCTTCGGCTAACCGCACGCTTCCATTTCCAACGCACAAGTATCTCTCTCCATGTGTCGACTTCTTCGCCTCTAAGTCCCTCGCGATGTATTACGATGTGAGTACCACATCCCGTATCATATATCCGTGAATTTAACTTATGAGGAAAAGAAAATAATTCAAACATAAAATACCGATGAGCTAGGCACCATCTTATTTTTATTCGTAAGGCACTCATTCGATAAACCGGACGGCCCGCTTCCAGTGACCGGTGAGTTGCAGTGGTGGCAAGACAAATCCTTCTTAGGATTCTCCTTTTCTTTCCAGGTTCTTCTTAGGAGCTGGTGGGATGACAACTTGTTTCCCTTTCCTTTTCCTTTCCTTTCTTATCCGCATGCGGCTTAGGCTTATTCACCCTACCACCTCAGATAGCGAAAGCACAGCAGTGTAGGAGCCTTCTTTGGCAATCTCTTCTCGTAGTCTACAAGCATTGCATGTAACTCATTCATCGCCTTCCCGTGCAATGCATGTTAAAATTGCGGACAAAATCACCAAATCGTTCATGATTAAGGAATGATTGATGAGTCCACACATACATCGCTCGAGTAACCACAGTAGAGAAGCCCAATTGGTCCAAGTGATGTTTCATCTCAAGGACGTGGTCGGAGATGATTTGCAACCTCCCGCCGCAACTGTGAACCTTTTCAATTAGTTCATACAGCTCACTGCCGGTGGCTTCTCAAACATACGCTTGAGTTCATCTAGCATGCTCATAGGCGGATAGTGCTCAAATTGTTTTGCAATTGAGCAGACATCCCCAAAGCATTAGACATGCCACATCATTGTGCTTCTCATATTCAACACGATATGCCTCTAATTCTAGAGCGCTTGCCGTGGTTGGGAGGAGCTTCAGCAGAGGTGTAGTCAAAATTTCAACCCTTTGGCAACACGAAGGATGATCCTAAGTGAACGATGCCAATCATTGAAATTAGGGCCAATCACTTGTCCTTCCAATCATATCTTTGAAAGCTGCACTCAAGAAGCTCATAGTGTTACCAGATTGAGCCATCTACGTAAAAAGTTCAAAACCATCATTAGTATTTTGATAATTTTCCTTTTCAATAAACAATTAAATACCCAAGGTTCATATTCATATAACCAATTAATATTTATTGAAAACTAGGATCCAAATTGTCATAATCTCATCACATCGCTTGATCCGTTAGTGATGAACCTTATACAAAATGGTAGAGCATTTGCTCAATTGCCAATTTCAATTGCAATTCCTAGATTTATGGGATTTACATATAGCCAATATCAATCGCCATGTAAACATGTTTTATCCCATCTTATGCCTTGAGTTTTCGCCACCGCCTAACTCAATTGTCGTCCAACTTAAGAAACGCAAAATCGTCCATGCCCGCTCACGACACGTGGACATTTTACCTTTGATAAAGATCTAAATCACGCTCTCACGCAAATAGAAAGTAATCTTAGGTGTTTCGCTTCGCTGGATGGCATATAACTTAAATTTAAAGGGTAATAGTTTTGATGTTAAATCAAATATGTACAAAGGTGTCATGCATTCATCTTTGTAGCATAGTTTTATTAAAACATTTATATCTTGTTTTAATGTTTAAGCTTTTCATCATCAAACTTTAATTGAGGTATTGGGTTCACCAATCAAGGAATTAGTGTTAATTATCATCCATTATACCGCACTTTTGCATAAGTGTAAACACTTAGTGTTTCGATAATTACCACCTAAGTGGCGCATGGAATCAATACTAATTCGCCTTAAGATGAGCTTGCACGCTTAATGACTTACTAAGTAGCTCCACCGAACTTCTGAGGAGAGACTGTGCACGTGCTAAAGCACAACCTTAGACATCCATTCAGTGATCATGCACTTCTTTAAACCCCTTTTATTAGTTCATTCTCATGGGTGAGCCTTTCAGTCATTTGTACCAAAGTCATCAATCAATTAAACGATTATGATTACTATTCTTAAAAATACATGTTTCACCATTATTTAGATCAGTTTATTTTTCTTGTAAAGATACCCTTGTTACAAAACACAAACAAGCAAGTATTTATAAAAATAAACAAATAAACAATGAATACATAACAAATAAAAGTCATGCATATCAAATAGCCACATGCAAACGGTTTTGATAAATCTTATTAATAACCAATTTTATAATCGTTAATATGCATATATTTAATTAAGACTTCCACCGTTTTCATCTATGTACAAGAACCACATGCATCGATTCATCGATTCGTAAGTCAAAACTAAATATATACCACATAGCACATAATTGATTGAATAAATAATTATTGAGGTCTTCCCAATTTAAGATCTATCATTATTTAATGTATATCACTTAAAACATGAAAGACATACAATAAATGTATCCATGATAAAACATGCGATAATAATCATGGATATAAATTACACTTAACAATTAATGCAATTAAATGAGTTACGCATATACACATAAAGTTGCATGCATCTTAGGTTTCTAATCCAATTAAAACAATAGTTTACAAAACCCTAATTAGGGCCCCAAAAACGCCCTCAAAATTAGGGTTTAGGTTTTGCAAACCCTAGATCTAAGCATACAAATAATAACACATTCATGTTTATTTTAATTATGTGTTTCAAGAATTAATTACTTGTTATACAAGGCTCGTGATGCCATCGTTAAGTTTATGATATATAAAATATACTAAAACATAAAGACATCAAGAGTACACACGGAAGACTTAAGATCATAACAAATAAATTAATTAACGAAAGTATGCGTAACGTACCTCTTGAATATCAAATCTCTCGAGCAAAGCAAAACAACCCTCGAGCAAAGCAAACCAAAGAAGTACTTATTGGTGTAAGAATAATGTCTTACAACCACGCTCTTGTACACACGAATTAACCAAACGAATCAAGCGATTGCTAGATCTAACACAAGTCCTCGCTTAAGAAAAACGAAACCAAACTCCCTTACTTGGGGTGTTCGCCAAATTAAGGACTAGAGAGAGAGAGAGAGATCTAGGGTTAATTCAATGCACAAGTGTATGAAACCCAGAACCCACCCCTCCTTATATACTAGTAGGTAAAACTTAGAGGACAAGTTAGGGAACTAGGGCCTTGGAGAAGCCTATGGCCGCCACCATGAAGAGCCCAAAGCCCATTCCTTAACTTTCCAATTTTTCCATTTCTAGTCCTTCTTTTCCATTTAACGGTCGTTAGTCATTTTTCCGTTAAATACATAACGATCGTTAACCGGACTTAATGTGTAATAATTAATCGTAAACATAAACATTAATTATTAACTTTAATTCTCATTCGCTAATGTGTGCAATCCCGTGGTCACGAGTTCGAATCCGGACATTCACATGTTTGTAAATATATACATTTCCAACAGATGATGCAAATAACTCCACTTTTGGTTTTATAACAAACTATTAAAAGTTCATCCAGACATCCATCAGATGCTTTCTATTGAGCAACCTTGGAATGATCGCATTCCATAAGTTTAAAACTGCTCGGCGGAATTTTGCATTGAAAAAGTGGTGTGATGCTAAGAAACGGTCGGTTGGGGTTTTAGGGCGAAAGAATGAGGCAATGAAACGTCGGCAGGGGCGGTACTACTATGGGGGCAGTGTGGGCAAGTGCCCCCACAAAGTTCTTAGTAGATATTAAGAATTGGGGTAATTATGAGAATACACCTTTTGCTCAAGGTGTCAAAACTTTCTAGGAAAAAAGTTGGGGTATTTCCAAAATAGACCTTGAGACTTGCGATTTTTTCCTTCCAATCTAAGAGTGCTAAGTGTCCTTCCACTTTTCTGAACCCAATCATTGAAAGTTCTTTTTCGTACCTATGATTTATAATCGACTTATATCCAGCGACTTTTTAAGATTCGAGCGATTTTTTTTGATATTTTCGAGGAAAAAGTCAAACTTTGGAAAGTATTATTTTATTCCTTTTGCTCCTTCCCAATGCTGAGCGACTTAAACGAATTAATTTGAGCGGTTTTTTAAAAATTGTACTTTTGTACTGTTATCCTTTTTTTTTACAGAACTATAAATTACTTTTTACTTAAGCGTTTTTTTTTCAGCGCTTTTTCATATCACATATCTTTCATAACCTTTATTCAATGAATTAGAATAACACATACATTACAAAATACTCCTACAAGTCAAGAACTATCCGTCTTCTCAAAATCCTGCAAAAAAATGTTTCAGATTCGGTATGTATTTCTATATTCATATATATAAATTGTTCGTGATCTTTGTTTTTCCGTATTTTATTTGAAATTAATCATGTTTAATAGTAGTTTTGCAACAACAATTTAGTTTATTTAAGTTAGCAAAGGTTTTGATTGTGTTGGGGTTTTAATTTATCCGTGTCCGGAGATGTGATGCTTTGTTGTTGTACCTTTTGAAATAAATGCATTAAGGAATGAAGTAATATATGGTATTTATTACAAAATTGTACAATATGCTTGGATGATTGAATGCAGCTTTGTTACTCCCCTTATATGTAATTAAGTAGAATATGTTTTTGATTTTATTTTCTTTTATTTATTTATTTATTTATTTATTTATTTATTTATTTATTTTATTTTTCATTTGTAGGAATATGAGGCGAAAATCATCATCAGAAGTAAACCAAACTACTTTTCTTTAATAAAATCCAAGTTGGATAAAAAACGAAGGAAGTTGTTTCGGGGAACATGTTTCGGTAAATGGTTGGACCTTTCTTATTTTGACCAGGAAGCACATATGATAGATTATATTTTACAAAAACAATGTTATCCGAATGAAAATCATTATGATATGCCGATTGTATATTATATTGAAGACCGTCCCCTACATTTCGGTCGTCGAGAGTTTTCTCTTATCACTAGTTTTCATTTTGGAAAAGTAAGTTTTGAAAATATGGATCCGACACCTCAATTTTAGGTCAAGGGTTTTCCCAAAACGCTCGTGTTCAAAAATTACAAACTTAGATATTCTTGGCCTAATTGAGGATGAAGAGGCATTTGGTATCATATGCGATGACGCCTTTGTCTATTGTTAGCTTTGGAGGTTATCTTCATGGGCGATTATTGGTTGTGAAGTTGATGATTCTCTCATGCGATTAGTTGAAAACCTAGATGATTGGGATGCCTTTCCATGGGGAGAGCATATTTAGAGGCATTTGTATGATGAAATTTTGGATGTTGCGGATAAACACATGTGGGATTTCCTTCAAGGTATTAACAAAGACCACAAGTTTGTTCCAACCTATACACTGTCAGGATTCGTTTGGGCTTTCAAGGTTAATATTTTATATATCAATATACATTGGAGTCATTTTATGTATCAATATTTTTATGTTATTATTTTTTATTGAAATTGCAAAATCCGTATAGATATGGATACTGGAGTCATTTGAAAGAAGCATTCTATGGTGGAATAAAGTTTCTGATATTATGCCAAGAGGAGTAGCGTGGTCAAAGAATACACCCTTCAAAAGATCTGATTATAAGTTTCTTTTTGGAAAGGTAAAAGTATTCATAATATTTTTCTTATTAATGCAATCTTTATTCAACATTATTATTTGATTTTTAAGGATTCCAATCCTGTTAAAGAACTTACACCGACAATAGCTGAGAGGAGATCTGATTGGTATATAAAGTTTACGCGCTTTTGCATGATTACATACCTAGAACTCACAAAGTGAAAACCACATCTTTATGACGAGTGGTTGAAGAAGATGGTCGCAAGACGCAAACGTGGCAAGACCGAAGGAAACATTTACCTATTATACGCAGGAGTGAGAGCAGTATAATAGAGATCAGCATAACACAGGATGGTGTTATTACAGATTTAAATAAGCGTTTGTTCAAACTCGAGACAATTATTCAGGTTATTTAAGCTTTATATTCTCCTCATAGACCCATCAATAATCACACGTCCTTAATATTTTGTATCATTTATTTCAGGTTCTTGCTCGAGAAAGAAATGGGGTAATATATCCTTTTTTTCGGTATATATACTTTGACATCCTTTTTTGTTGATCGTCAATACGTTTGCACCAAATTTACAAAACAGCCCCTCAAGTATCCATTATCAGGAACCTGCTAGCAGTGGATTGAAAACCACTAGCAGTGGTTTCATATACTCTAGCAGTGGATACACCAAATTTACAAAACAACCCTTCAAGTATCCATTATCAGGAAGCTGCTAGCAGTGGATTGAAAACTACTATCCGTGGTTTGAAAGACTCTAGCATAGATACAACAAATTTTCAAAACAGCCCGTTAAGTATCCATTATCAGGAACCTGCTAGCAGTGGATTGAAAACCACTAGCAGTGGTTTGAAAGACTCTAGCAGTGGATTGAAAACCACTAGAAGTGGATTCAAAAATTAATTTATCTTTCTTATATATGCTTTTTATAAATACTTTTTTTCATTCTTAGGAGAAATTGGAGTTAACTAATGATCTTCGGCATCTTAGTGCACGCTTTGTGATGAGCTTAATCATGATTTTCTTGACTTGTTTGAGTCAAGTCACCAAGCATTGATACTAGTTCATCGGTAGCGGCTAGATGAATTTTATGATGACGATGTTGCAAAGGTAATTTACAAAATCAAGAAACAAGAAAAACCCTTTCCATACCATAACATATCATAACGATAGGTTCTTTATAAACCGACAGGAATTTATTATCCAAGAAGAATTAAGGTTGCGACATGAAGAATTACAAAGTGCCCGGTTAAAAGAGCAAGAAGCTTGATGCAACAAGAGAAGAGGTTAAGGATGGAAGAGGACAAGTTGATAATGCGGGAAGAGGAAAAGAGGGTGCAGATGAAAATGAATGAAAGAAAAGGGAGAAGCAATCATGAACTCGTGATCATGAAAGCCAAGAGAGCTGCTTTTGCGTTTCCAAAGGAGTGAACAACGTTCGGTGAAGCTAATTCGTATTATTGGACCAAGGCATATGTCGAAAGAAAAGACGATGCTCTAGCTTATTCGATCCAGATATGAGTGAAAACTTAAAATTGTCACGCCTTGGGTTGAGGTATGAAAAATACTTCTTGACAACCTTTTAAAATATATCTTGTTAATGACAATTGATTATAAGTTTAATCGTTTATATACTAGGATCTTGCACGCCCAAAGAACGCTGTCAATGAGTTCATCTTACAAATGAATTTGACGAATTTCTTGGACAAATTGGACCGCTTAACGCAAGTTTCCTTGGTGTGACGATGTATGTGGATAGAAGGTTTTGGGAAAGTTTGGTTTGCTTAGACCCGCCTAGGAAAGGTTGGCTAAGGGATGAGGCAAGTACTCATACAACTGCACCTATTGAATTGATTTCTTATAATGTTTATCACATTCATTCATGTTTCAAATTTACAGACATAGAGTTGTGGGTTAATTACCTTTGGCATGTTAGGTCCGATACTACTGATTGGGCGATGGTTAATAGCTATTTTGTTCACATTCATTACAAAATTTTTGCCGCTGTGGTATGCTAATGGTGAAAGATACTCTATTCCATGGTCCGACGTTAAGCACGTAAGTGACGATATATATATTTTATTCTAGTCCGCCTCATTCATATAATTATCCTGCTTAGCTTTTGCCATATATTAATGTTATGTTTGTGACCCAAACGTTGTAGGTTTTAATGCCTATTAATGAAACCGAAGCTCATTGGTGTCTTCTTGTTTGGAGATAGACACGAGCATTGTTACCTTTATGATAGCGGTCAAACTTTTGAAGAGGAATGGCGAGAGTTTTATATTAAACGTGGAGTGTTTGTGTTTGACTATTTATTCATATGTCATAAGAATTAATACGTAACTGCTTAACCGCTTTTAAAACATTAGATTTTTAAAACAAGGTAACTTTTGTCCACAGCTACAATTACCGCGGTCCTAGCACAAGCGCAAGTATTTGAGAAGAAAGACATTGATCCGCAACTTATTTCATTACATTTACTATCACGAACAAGTACCAAAGCAGTAGGGATATTTGGTGATTGTGGTATTTGGGTATGTATTTTTTTTATACCGGTTGGCTTTTGGTCTATCATTGGATGTGAAGGATCGTATTCAGGCTGCGCTTTCATACCGTGAATAAATGGCTAGGTTTTTTTTAAACACCGTGTTTGTGTTTAGTGATGTTCTTGTTTTGTTGATGTATTACTTGAAACAAATTGATAACCGTATGCTCCTTTGAATGGTTTTAATTTTTGTATTCAGTATGTTGTATTATGTTGTTGTGTTCAAACTAATGTAATAGGATATAATTAGAGACGCTACAAATTTGTATACTAGTAATATTTTTCTACAAAAATAAGCCAAAAAAAAAGCACACACCAAACTATGGATATACAAAGTAGGGCAAACCCATGCATGCTACTTTACAAGTATTGTCCATTGGGTAATAACCCTATAACCTATTATGCATTATCCAACATGTAAACTAGGCGACTTTGTGGGTGAGTTTGACTATATCTTAGATATATCATTTGAGTATGGCTGTACTTTTTAGACACTTTTCTACTGTTCACTTTTTGTACCTTTTATACCTTTTGTAGCTTTTGTACCTATTATTAACCAAAACTAAATTTTATCTTGCGTATATTTTGTGTTTTTTCAGATTTCTACTAACTATGGCATCACAAAACACAGAATCAAAGGCCTGTGGTGATTTATGGTATCAAGAATGGCTGTAAGTTTGTCCATTTACTTTTTTCTGTTAAATATTATCTTACATATATTTTGTTTTGTCAATTATTTCCATTGTTACTACGTAATGTCCGAAACAACAAGATCTTGGGTTTGATGTTTATCATGGCAATGGTTCTTTTTTATCCCTTAAGTTATTTAGGTGGAGATTTTTACATTTGAGGTTACCTAGGTTGAGTAGGTTATCGATTCTCAAATATGTGACTTCATCGTTGAAAGAAATTAAGGAGGATATTTGGGCTTGGTATTTTGTCTTCCAAGTAGTAGTCTAGAGGAAGGGTTGGCCCTTGTAGAAGGTGATAATGATGTCAAGAAACCGTATGTCATGGCCGAGCTCCATGGTCTAGTTGAGATCTATGTTTGTCATCACCATGTGTTCATTTAGTTAGCTACTATCACAAGAACTCGCCTTTTGATTCCTCGACGATGAACCGACATCTAAAATTAAAAGTCACGAAAAGAAAAAAAAAGATGTCGATCGTCTGTCGCTTGAAGAACTAATGGCATGGGAAGAAGAGGAAAAATTCACCACCTACCTTAGGACACCTTATGTCAAGCCTTTTGTTGAAGCTAGTTTATTCAGATGAAAGTCTGAATTTGGTGGTAATAATGACCTTGAATACATTCCTCCTTGTTTAAGGACTACAGACCGACCTTAAGTGTCGAATGACTTTGAAGATTCTTGGACACAGAAGTCCACTGTTACCGAGTGTTTGTCAAACGAATGTGGGTTCGAGATTAGTCCGTTAAGAGGTAAGAACCTTTTTAACGACTTTCAGGCTGCGGTAATCATGACCTTCGTGATCCACATGCTACTAGTTTACTCCCATCTATTCAAACCACCCTTTAAAGTGTAAGAGGCTTTTTAATGATATTGATGACCTTCCTACAGTTGGAAGCTCTCACCGTAGTTCAATATGTGTCCAAGAAAAGTCGTTTAAACCGGTACCTTGAAATCTAGGAGATTATTTAATGAATTTGAAGCGGTTGGTAGTAATCAACTGATGATATGAAGGGTGATGAGGTAATCGGCTTGGTTAATTATCAAGTGATAGTTGAAGGTTCCACGGTGATGGTTCCATGTCATACCCACCTCTCCGATCCAAGTAAATCGAAGGTATGATGAAGGCTACCATGTGGTAGTTATTTGATCTTCCAGGGTGGTATGTACCCTGTTAAACAATTTGTATTTTTGTTCCTTTCCAGGAATGATGACTAGTTAGTGTATGTTACAAACTACACTAACTAGTCATCATGATGAAACAATTTATTTTCAGTCTGTGATCAAGGCTAGTTAGTGTATGTTAGAAACTACTATGTGATGATGGTTCTACTACCATGTGTATGTTACATTGCAATCATTTTGATTAAATATGCTGATATCTATTTCAGTCCTGACTTGGTTCTATCAGCACAACCATCTCAATAACAAAACTACAACAATCATCTCAATAAATTATTTCATAGATAAGATTTTCAACACAACCATTACATTGTCAAATGTTACACTCATATAATTCATTATTCAACCATTACATTCATTCAAACAGTACTGCTAGAACCACATCCTTCTTCAGTTGCTTTCTTTTCCTTGAGTTTTTCAAAGACTTCTTCCAGATCTTTAATCCTTTTTTCCAATGCCTCAACTTTTTCTAGTGTAATGTCATCTTGGTTCTCCTTATCCGTAACATCACCATGTAGCTTTTTCTTCTCAGATAAGTCCGAAGCCATTGTGGATTGTTGTATGTGTACTATCGAATTGTCGAACATCCTCTTTCTGTTTGGCACTTGTTCATAATTACCTTTTCCGTATAAGTTCAAAGCCATTATGGATTGTTGTATATGTACTATAGAATTCACCGATTTATGCTTATTTTGTTGACTTGTGTTTAGGCGGGAAAATTATTTTGGCGGAAACTAGATAAGTTTAATTTTTAGCGATATAGTCGGAGCGACTTTTTATAGCGATTTATGATACACTAAAACCTTATCTTTTAACTATTTTTTGCCACACCCAATTTCTACCTACCAGAACCCTAGCTTTTTTCGTGCAACTGTCAATTTCGTTCAATTATTAAAATTGAATTTCTCAAAAGGTTCGTGATACTTTATTGTCATGGTCCCCCATATCAATATTGACTGTATTTTATGTTTGAATATTCATATCAAAATTTTTGGCCACATTAACTTAACTTTACATGATTGTAATTGTTTATAAGGTAATCATGGCAATCGAGTTTGTGGTGCGACCAAACATAGCTTTTTACCCTGGGTTTCTTGAGCTTCCTCAATTTGCTGAACGTGCTTTTAATGGGAATACTGGAATTCAAAGACAACGGAAGAAAGTAAGGATTGTTGATCGGTTAGGAGGTCCCATTAGGATTGTAGGTAACAAATGGGTAGAATTTGTTCATGAAAACATGTATACGGATGTTCATATGTTACACTTTGTTCAAGAATGTGATGACTCTTTTACGTTATCGGATATGATTCTAATGGGTTGGAAGTTGAGGAGTATCTTTGGTGTAGAAAGTCGTCATATAAGGTTTCGAGTTATCGGCCGCCATACCCTCATATTCCACAAAGTTATTTATAAGAATTAATTTTTTGTTTACGTTTTTAAAATAAGTGTATTTTATTCTTGATATGTTATAATTGTCAATCATGTTGTTGTCTCGTATATTGCCGGTAATTTTCTAGATAGTATTGGGTTGCAAGGTATTGTTGTTGTTGTTGTTGAAGGAATGGAGTTTAATGTGGATGTTACTTGGGCTATGAAGGAGGTCATGATCCTCGCCCTTTGTATGTTATGGATGATGAAATGTGGTCGATCGCTCTTCAATATTCGATATTGAATTTGGTGATGTTGTAGTTTTACTAAATTGGAGAACAATAGCTTGAATATAACCGTGTTTGGTTTCGATGGTAGGGCAAAGATACAGGGCGCTTGGTGTGACGTAATTGTTTTTTCCACAAAATGATCTTGATAATGAAGATGGAGGTAGGCTTGAAATCTCACAATCATATTCAAGAATATCATAACATTTATCTTTAAGATTTATTTTGATATTTTTAAACAGTGATGAGCGAATGCAACACATTTGCCAATGGTTTGGTCACCTTGATCTTTTGGTGAGCGAACGGATGTCTTTTCTGAAGGTCATCAAATTCTTCCGTTATGTAGACTTGTAAGTTTGTGTTTTGTGTGTACTTTTTCTCAATGCATTTATATAATTTTATATAATTTTGCAAATGTTAAACACCGTGATATTCCGCACCATTTTCTTCACATCATCCTATGCATTTTTTCAAAATGCACTTTTAGAATGATGAAGTCGAATACATGATGCTAATTCGATTGACTATCATAGAGACAATCCATACCGGTGAATCATGTGAATGCATTAGGTGATCGGACCCACTTTTTGAAGATTGTGAGTTTGAGCATGGAAAGATGATAAGGTTTAAGTTCATGTATGTAGATTGTTATGATGATTTGGAGTATCCTGCTTTCCATATTTGTTAGGAAATCGACACGTTTTTGAATGACATTTTAACTTTTATTTCTTTATTTAATTTTTTGGTTACATGAACAAACTTTCGATGGTGGGTGTGTATATACTTGTATTCGATCGATCGTTACAAATTTTAACAGCTTTATGGTAAGTACTTTTCAACATGGTCACTTTATGCAGCATATAACGGTTAGGCGGTCAACCCCTTTATACGTGATATGTTTCATTAACAACACAAAAACAAACATTTCAATAAAAATTTTCACAGATATATTTTCATCACAACCATTATGTTTGGTTTTTATGTTCCTCAAATACATTGATCTGTGCTAAACTAGTCAAGTCTAATCACACAAGCTGGCCACTTGTGAATGACCAACCGTAACAGACTTAAAACAACTTGAGCACAAATACAATGAAGTCCTGGAGAATATAGTGAATTCGCGGGTCGTTTAGTCCCACGGAGACTCAATGGTGTGTCAAAACAAACTCAGAGGATAGAATGATCACTAAGGATAGTAATCAGTAAAGGTTTTGATTGAGAAATTATACTACCGATTGATTGGAATGGAATAGAATACAAAATAGGAAGCACAACAATCGATAAAAGAACGTAAATACGACGTTTAAAACTACGATACGCACAAAATAAAAATGAAAACTAAGAAATAAAAGGTCTAAAAATATGAAAATAACATTTTGAAATCCTAAAAATAAAAGAAAATTATTAGGAAAAGAAAATTATTTTTAACACTATTTAATTAATTATTATTAATTAAAACTATTTTAACTATTTAATAAATACTCTAAAATAGAAGAAAATACAAAATAAGGCTAGAAAAATATACTTATGATTCAGAAAAATCTAAAATACTATAAAACTAATTTTAAAATTAAAATATATTTTCACACTTTTTATTTAATTATTACTAATTAATAACTATTTAAAATACACTTAATTACTAGAAAATATAAAATAAACTTGGAAAAATAAAATTTTAACTTGGAAAATCTAAATATAATAAAACTAATTTTAAAACTGAAAATATTTTTTTGACTTTTTATGTATTTATTATTAATTTAAAACTATTGAAAACTAATTAAAATGCTAGAAAATACTATTTAAACCAAGAAAATTATGGAAAAATACTTTTAGGCTTTTATATTTATCCTAAACTGTTAAAATTGAAAAATTATTTTTGGAACTTTTCTTAATTATTTGTATTAATTGCTAATTAAAAATGCTTAAAAACTAATTTAAATCAAGAAAAATAGCAAACAAGCTAGGAAAATCTGAAAATTTCAGGAAAAGCTTAAAATAATATTAGGAAGCTAGGAAAATAGAAAACAGGGTGCTATGTGGAGGAATATGAAGCGATGAGCCAAAGGCTTATAAATAAGCACTTAAATAAGCCAAAGGGACAAAACAAGCACCAAACTCGATACAAAAGCTACAATAAGCTATAAGAACTCTAAATCAACTAAAACAACAAACCACAACCTCTGGATTGCAAGTAAGCACGATTTGATGTTTGAGCTTTTGTGCAAAAACAGATTTAGGTCCCTACTTTTAAGCCAAGAAATAAGCTATCCTACTAGCTAGAAATGAAAATGTAAGAAAGGTCCTAAACTAGACTTGGCCAAGAACCAATAGACCAAAGACCAGCCCTAGTTGAGCTAAGATAAGCTCGGGCTAGCTCGCAAGGTCCGTGATAATCATCAGGTGCTCATTGCCTCTGCAGGCACTGGCATCATTTTGACAAGCTCTTTAGAAGCTTAAGAAAATTCACAAAAATACACAAAATCATAACAATAAACTAGACCAGGGAAGTTTTTAAACCACCATTTTCATTGAAATTGGCCCGAGATGAGTCCAAGAAAAATCACCCTAGGTTGGCTCAAACCGACTTTTGCACATTTGACTTTTGAAGAAACCGAAAAGTTGACTAAATGGAACTTTGCAATTGATTTGTGGATTAACTATGATGTATTAAGATGAAATGATCTTGAAATAAGCTAGCTCTAAGATTTCTAAGCACAAAACAAGATTTTGTTTTCTAAAATCCTCACGCTAAGTAGTCAAGACAGATAAGATGCAATTTTGACTTTCAAGGGTTGCGAGCACAAAGGAATGACTCAAGTGAGTTCAGATGAGTTATTCAAACTTAAAACACCAAGTCCTAACTATCGCACTATCCTCTAATCGGTTTACATGCACAATCCAAACACCCCTTTTAAAACCGAAATACAAACTCAAACCGATAAGAACATCGAACTAGCTAGTACCATTGATCAAACTGAATTCTCATGACCATATTACAACTATATAAACACATTTTAACTAGTGGTGATTACAGATAAACATCCAAGCATAAAATGCAATATTGAAAAAAAAATAGGAAATGAGAATAGAACTCACATGAGTCCAACTGTTTTGCAGGCTAAACCAAACCAAATTCTACACTAACCTAACCTATTTTAAACCAAATCCATCCTCTGCAACAGCTTTAATCATCACCATTCCCGCTTTGAATCACAGTTGACTTTTGTTGACCTTGAACCAAACCGCTTGAATCTTAATACATAAGCTTACAAAAGCTTTCACTAGCTTAAATAAACTTAATGGAGCTTAAAAATAAGTTACTAAAAGCTTTGTCACTAGAATTTTGAAACCGAAATTTCAACAATCAACATGAAACTTGGAAATTAAACAAAACTTGATTGATACTCACAAACACATTACAATAACAATTTGACATAAATGTGATGCCAAGAAACTTAAATTACAACATTTGGAGTTAAACTAAAACTTTTATTTTAAAAACGACATTAAAGAAAATAATAAAACTAACTACTTCTTTCTTATTGCCTCTTCCTCTTCCTTTTATGCACCAAAAGCTTTCTCACTCTGATTGAATCCCACTTGAAATCAAGACCATTGGTTAGCTAGAAAAGATATTGGCCATAGGATCACTTTTGGCGGAAAGGACTTTTGACAGTTGTGGGTTGAGTGTTTTGGAGAAGGTGCATTTAATGTGTTTTGAGGAGGTGGAGTGGAGGAACAAGATAGTGGATAGGTGAGGAGGGGGATGGGTTTGGTTGAGTGATTACAGCGGTGGGTGGGAAGAGAAGAAAAATGCGCCAAGTTGGGTGGTTTGATCGAATGGTTGACCGGGGATTAATAATAAAGGGGGGGGTTTGAGGGTCCAAAATGGTTATGGCAGGGGTCTAATTGAATTGACAAGGTCGAAAAGGGGTTTGAAGGGTATTAATAACACAAGGACCTCTTTTGTAAATTCAAATTAAGGGACCAAACCGCTAATTCAACAAAGATGTTTCAAGGGACCAAAAGTAACAAGCTCCAATAGTATAAGGACCAAACTTGACAATTTCCAAATTCCAAGGACCATTTTGACAATTTTCAAACTTGAGGGACCAAAGTTATAATTTTGCAAATTTTAAACTTTAAAAGGGTTTGTTTTAACAACTTTTGAATCCCATGGACCTTAAATGACATTTTTCTTTATTTTGATATACCAGTGGACTGTTTTTGACAACTTTTGAAACTTGGGGACTAAAGCGCCAATTTTGCAAACTTGATACGCTTTTTCATCCGATTTTGATATTTTTGCATTTGAAACACATAAAACACCGATTTGCGATATTTTGATCATTTTGATGTGTTTCGAGTGTTTTCGATGATTTTGCGGTTTAGATTGTACAAAATGATGAGTATTTAGACACTCATCAATCCCCACACTAAGATATTGCTAGTCCCTAGCAATGATTTGAAGCTTTAATGGATTTTAAAACTCTTTACCAAAAGCCATCACTACGAGTAGCCAAATGTTTGATTCAAGTAAGAACCTTGGTACACCGATAACCATGTGATTTTGAGCAAACCACCGACTTCCAACGGATTTGATTTGTCTTTACCGAAGCCGTTTGCTCGGACTAGCCAACTCTTAGATAAATTATCAATATTATCTTTGGTGAGTGATTACCAATTATGGTTTTCCATCGCCTTTACCACAAGCCATAAACTTGCGGGCTAGCCAACTCTTCACTTTTTAGGATATGGTGAGTTGAGAACCATACAATTTTGGGCAAATTGCAAGCCATATAAACGGATTTGAGAAATCTTTACCAAGAGCCGTTTGCTCCGTGATTAGCCAATCCTTTAGTTTATCAAACATGGCGGATCGATAACCAAGTTGAGTAAGTGTAAACACTAACTCAAAAAAAAATTTTTTTTTTGGCCAAAACGGGAATTGGGTGGATAATTCATGATAAAATTCATGAGAATTCCCCACACTTAGAAATGAATATTGCCCTCAATATTCAAAGTACCGCGATTATGCGAAACAAAGAACGAAAAGGGAAATATTACGCCATTATATGAAAAGATTTTTTTTTTTTTTTTTTTTTTTTTTTAGAAATCTTATATATATATAACATGTGGGGCATCACCCCACACTTAGGTGGTTGAAAGGGTAAGAAGACGGATATATGGGTGAAAACCCATATGGTGCTCTTGTTTTGGTTTCCAGTCGCTAGCTTGACTCGACCCGCATTAATTTGTTCATGGGGAAGCAAAGTGGAAGAAACAATCTCCATCGAACTTTCATTCAAGATGTTTGGATAAACATTCAAGCACGCGAAAGTTTCACACCGACGAGATATACAGAGAAAGACCCGCTCACGGATGATAAATGAAAATGCCGGGGTCAAAGATAGTGTCTTCATTCCGAAGGAGTGAAGAAGAGAGAAGTCACCGAGTAGGTGAAGAAAAGAAGGAAAATCATGATAACAATCATGACTAGATCTTCTTCCCTGGATTAAGTGCGCTTGCACTTATTTGGATTTTATTTGTTGAGCTCTTTGGGTTGGAAGGCATCTCGGTTGGGAGGGTGGGAAGATTTGTCATAACTATGCAAATTGAGATTCTCTCCCCCCGATCATGATTTTTGCCATCCAAGCAATCATACTCCAGCGGAGATATGATATGAGTGAGTTCACTGGAGAACTCCTCGTGAAGAGTATACGGAGGTGGGACATGTGCGGTACTTTGTGGGCTATAAATATGCACCTCGTCCATTATAGTCTCCGTGTCGACTCATCACTATCAAAGATTGGATTAATCGAATTTATAGTAAATTCGTAATCGAATCGAATAAGGGATTAGTGATAGTCGTATTAACTGTTGTGAAACAACATGGTCAACATCCTCTTCTAAGTTGACGATCTCGGAATGTGGAAGTGATGCATCAATAAATTCTATGTCTTTAGAATATAAAGAATCGGCATCACTATAATCACTCTCAAAATCGAGAAAGTCTCAACAAGATCATTTGAAAGAGGAGAAAACACATCACACTCATGGTCAAGAATTCCCTCGGACTCACTTGGGATCGGGATAAGGTTCTCAACATTAGATGATTCCGCTTCCGAATAGTGTTGAGATGCTTATCCCCATGGTGAGAGTCTTTGGGATCAAAAATTTCAAAGAAATAGGATCATCGACCTCTTCCAAAGGAATTCACTTCTCTCAACCGGTGTGAGTGAAGGGAAGAGTCGAAATGAAAGGCTCAAACGGAGTGGGATTGCCACCGAGTCGTGATTCCTCATCAAAATCATCGTCGTCGTCGTCATCATCATAATCGTACACTTGAGGTTTCCAATATTGAGAACTTACTCTAGCTGCTTGTTCTTCAAAGACATCGTTTTCTAACGAGACTCTTCTTTAACCAATTCTTTTAAATCTTTGAGTATATCTAGACAATTTTCGAGAAGTTCATGAGGAATTTGCAGAGGTTGTGTTTGAATCGTTTGGCATGTGGAGGTTGGTCATGATAAGAGCGGTCATAATTGTTACAAGGATTATGCTCATAGACAAGCGTGTTCCCGCTTGACACTCAAAACTTGGGTGAGGACCTCCCAATACTCACAAGAATATTTTTCCATCTCATAGTGCGGGGTTGGTTGAGGAAATTAGTTGTTTCATTGTAGGATTTTGGTCATAGATAAACCCGCTTCCGGATTCACAATGCCACAACCGGGCAATTTCCACCATTTTGAGGTCCCCACACCATTCACAACCAAATTGGTGAGGATGAGACATAGAAAGAATCAAATGGTTTTAGAGGGTAAGAAATGTAGAATCAAAAGATGTGAGAAGATAAAGATGGATTTTTTTTGGATTTTTGAAAAACATATTGCAAAAACAAAGAATGAAAATATTTTTGGTGTTGATAACACTTCAGAAAAAGTGTTAATGAACTTTTTGGATTTTTGATTAACTTTACAAAAACTTTTACAAAATATGGTATATGTGCAAGAATGGATCGAAAAAGGTTTAACACACGCTAAAGCCTCCCAATGCGCCAAAATTTGATCTGTGCTAAACTAGTCAAGTCTAATCACACAAGTGGCCACTTGTTAATTACCAACCGTAATGCACTTAAAACAACTTGAGCACAAATACAATGAAGTCCTAGAGAATATAGTGAATTCGGGTCGTTTAGTCCACGGAGACTCAATGGTGTGTCAAAACAAACTCAGAGGATAGAATGATCACTAAGGATAGTAATCAAAAGGTTTTGATTGAGAAATTATACTACCGATTGATTGGAATGGAATAGAATACAAAATAGGAAGCACAACAATCGATAAAAGAACGTAAATACGACGTTTAAAAACTACGTATACGTACAAAATAAAAATGAAAACTAAGAAATAAAAGGTCTAAAATATGAAAATAACATTTTGAAATCCTAAAATAAAAGAAAATTATTAGAAAAGAGAATTATTTTAACACTATTTAATTAATTATTATTAATTAAAACTATTTTAACTATTTAATAAATACTCTAAAATAGAAGAAAATACAAAATAAGGCTAGAAAAATATACTTATGATTCAGAAAAATCTAAAATACTATAAACTAATTTTAAAATTAAAATATATTTTCACACTTTTTATTTAATTATTACTAATTAATAACTATTTAAAATACACTTAATTACTAGAAAATATAAAATAAACTTGGAAAAATAAAATTTTAACTTGGAAAATCTAAAATATAATAAAACTAATTTTAAAACTGAAAATATATTTTTTGACTTTTTATGTATTTATTATTAATTTAAAACTATTTAAAACTAATTAAAATGCTAGAAAATACTATTTAAACCAAGAAAATTATGGAAAAATACTTTTAGGCTTTTTATATTTATCTTAAACTGTTAAAATTGAAAAATTATTTTTGGAACTTTTTCTTAATTATTTGTATTAATTGCTAATTAAAATGCTTAAAACTAATTTAAATCAAGAAAATAGCAAACAAGCTAGGAAAAATCTGAAAATTTCAGGAAAAGCTTAAAATAATATTAGGAAGCTAGGAAAATAGAAAACAGGGTGCTATGTGGAGGAATATGAAAGCGATGAGCCAAAGGCTTATAAATAAGCACTTAAATAAGCCAAAGGGACAAAACAAGCACCAAACGATACAAAAGCTACAATAAGCTATAAGAACTCTAAATCAACTAAAACAACAAACCACAACCTCTGGATTGCAAGTAAGCCAGATTTGATGTTTGAGCTTTTGCAAAAAAGATTTAGGTCCCTACTTTTAAGCCAAGAAATAAGCTATCCTACTAGCTAGAAATGAAAAACGTAAGAAAGGTCCTAAACTAGACTTGGCCAAGAACCAATAGACCAAAGACCAGCCCTAGTTGAGCTAAGATAAGCTCTGGGCTAGCTCGCAAGGTCTGTGATAATCCTGTCTGAGCTCGGTGCCTGCATGGCACTGGCATCATTTTGACAAGCTCTTTAGAAGCTTAAGAAAAATTCACAAAATACACAAAATCATAACAATAAACTAGACCAGGGAAGTTTTAAAACCACCATTTTCATTGAAATTGGCCCGAGATGAGTCCAAGAAAATCACCCTAGGTTGGCTCAAACCGACTTTTGCACAATTTGACTTTTGAAGAAACCGAAAAGTTGACTAAATGGAACTTTGCAACTGATTTGTGGATTAACTATGATGTATTAAGATGAAATGATACTGAAATAAGCTAGCTCTAAGATTTCTAAGCACAAAACAAGATTTTGTTTTCTAAAAATCCTCACAGTTAAGTAGTCAAGACAGATAAGATGCAATTTTGACTTTCAAGGGTTGCAGGCACAAAGGAATGACTCAAGTGAGTTCAGATGAGTTATTCAAACTTAAAACACCAAGTCCTAACTACTGCACTATCCTCTAATACAGTTTACATGCACAATCCAAACACCCCTTTTAAAACTGAAATACAAACTCAAACTGATAAGAACACTGAACTAGCTAGTACCATTGATCAAACTGAATTCTCATGACCATATTACAACTATATAAACACATTTTAACTAGTGGTGATTACAGATAAACATCCAAGCATAAAATGCAATATTGAAAAAAATAGGAAATGAGAATAGAACTCACATGAGTCCAACTGCTTTGCAAAGCTAAACCAAACCAAATTCTACACTAACCTAACCTATTTTAAACCAATCCATCCTCTGCATGCCTTTAATCATCACCATTCCAGTTTTGAATCACAGTTGACTTTTGTTGACCTTGAACCAAACTGCTTGAATCTTAATACATAAGCTTACAAAAGCTTTCACTAGCTTAAATAAACTTAATGGAGCTTAAAAATAAGTTACTAAAAGCTTTGTCACTAGAATTTTGAAACCGAAATTTCAACAATCAACATGAAACTTGGAAATTAAACAAAACTTGATTGATACTCACAAACACATTACAATAACAATTTGACATAAATGTGATGCCAAGAAACTTAAATTACAACATTTGAGTTAAACTAAAACTTTTATTTTAAAAACGACATTAAAGAAAATAATAAAACTAACTACTTCTTTCTTATTGCCTCTTCCTCTTCCTTTTATGCACCAAAAGCTTTCTCTCACTTCCCCGATTGAATCCCACTTGAAATCAAGACCATTGGTTAGCTAGAAAGATATTGGCCATAGGATCACTTTTTAAGGAAAGGACTTTTGTGATTGTGGGTTGAGTGTTTTGGAGAAGGTGCATTTAATGTGTTTTGGAGGAGGTGGAGGTGGAGGAACAAGATAGTGGATAGGTGAGGAGGGGATGGGTTTGGTTGAGTGATTACTGAGCGATGGGTGGGAAGAGAAGAAAAAGCGCCAAGTTGGGTGGTTCGATGGAATGGTTGATTGGGGATTAATAATAAAGGGGGGTCAGTTTGGAGGGTCCAAAATGGTTATGGCGGGGTCTAATTGAATTGACAAGGTCAAAAGGGTTTGAAGGTATTAATACACAAGGACCTCTTTTGTAAATTCTAAAATTAAGGGACCAAACCGCCAATTCAACAAAGATGTTTCAAGGGACCAAAAGTAACAAGCTCCAATAGTATAAGGACCAAACTTGACAATTTCCAAATTTCAAGGACCATTTTGACAATTTTCAAACTTGAGGGACCAAAGTTGTAATTTTGCAAATTTTAAACTTTGAAGGGTTTGTTTTAACAACTTTGAATCCATGGACCTTAAATGACATTTTCTTTATTTTGATATACCGTGGACTGTTTTGACAACTTTTGAAACTTGGGGACTAAAGCGCCAATTTTGCAAACTTGATCGTTTTCATCCGATTTTGATATTTTGCATTTGAAACACATAAAACAACGATTTGCAATATTTTGATCATTTTGATGTGTTTCGAGTGTTTTCGGATGATTTTGCGGTTTAGATTGTACAAAATGATGAGTATTTAGACACTCATCATACATCAAAAGAGAATGTAATCGAATCGCCATTACAACCATGGGAACATTACAACCACTATCAAGACATCGAAAGAGAATAGAAAGATCATACTAAACCACCCAAATAGGACACAAGCTTGACATCCACCACCACCCCTACCCAAGGCTTAGCAAACCCCCACTTAGGCATCTCCTTCATATTAATGTGAATCTTTGTAATCCTTCATATTAGTGCATAATATCACTACTTTTCACCTAGGTTTGGTTGATGTAATCTTGGTCAGCAGATTGAGTGTGGTTGGTGTATCCATCTGCTAGGGCATTTCAAACTCTGCTAGAGTTGATGAAACCACCGCCAGAAGAATGAATCCACTGCTTGAGTTAAACCCCTGCTAGTAGTGTTGTGTAACCACTGTTAGTATATTGTAATCACTGCTAGTTGATAAGTCGATTTAATGTTTTGTGATAGATAAAAACGTGTGTTTTATATCTTAGGTGTGAAAAAAAGGCTTGAAACTGAGTAAGCGACTATTTTAGGTAATTATTTAGGCAACTATGTTTTTGCGAAAATTTATAAGCAATTTTTTTTAATCGACGTTCTTACATTATAGTACATCCGACAACTGTAAAGTACTATCACATAAACCAAAATATTATGAGCGACTTTTTAAAAGCGCCTTTTTTTCATTTTAGCGATTTATGATACACTAATACTTTATCTTTTATCTTTTGTGGCCACATTCACTTCCTACCACCGAACCCTAGTCGCTAATAATCTAATTCAACTGTCGTTTCGTTCAATTATTAAAATTGAATTGTGCGAAAGGTTCGTGATACTTTATTGTCATGGTCCCCATATCAATTTTGTCTCTATTTAATGTTTCAATATGCATCTAATTAGGCTTTACATGTAAAATTATATATATATTTTTAAAGTATTGTATTTTATGTGTTCCTCGTAATGTGATGGCACCTAGTTGGACTTCGTGATCCTCGTTACTGCTTGACGCTCATGTTTTGGTAGTTTTATTTCCAACCGAGGTATGAAAATGGGGTGTTTTTATTGGAGTGTGGCCAAGGATAGGAAGTCGGACTATAGTAGTATGTGCCAAGATCTTAAAGAACATCTTGAGCTAAATTTCCATTCGTTGTTTTTCATTTACCACAATGTCAATTAGAGGTAGGCTTGAAACTAATAGAATGTGATAGGGATGTGGCCGCCATGTATGACCTTGTCGATCGATATGGTAAGTTAATGATGTATATGGCACATAATCCCAAAACTTATTTGATTTTATTATCGAATCTTAACTTTTATGATTTCAAGATGATTATACAACTAAATTGATTATACATGGAAGAAGATTAAAAGATGCAAGCAATATGACATATGATGATCTTTTTGCTTCAATGAAGAAGAAGCAAGCAGCCTTATTGATGTTGATGTCGATATGTCTGTTAGCTGCTAAGCCTAAGGTTAAGCGTAAGTTGGTTTTCATTGAAGATCAAGATAAAGACTTTGCAGGCAATCGACAAAAATATTAAAAAAAAGAAAGAAAAAACAACGCTATTTCTGAGCTGTTAGAGGCTACTTTGTGACACATAAATCTAATAAACCAGGCGATATATGTGTCACAAAGTAGCATTTAATGTTCCAGAATATCGCCGTTCTTATTTTTATTTTTTATAGCGTACACTTATATTTTACAGTGCGTCAAAGTTACCAATTAATTCATATCACACTTACCACAGACACGTATCCATATCGATTATACATTATTTTGATGATGTAGGTTATGTTTTCAACACTACGTTGCAAGCCAGCATATCAAAGGAGCAGGTTATAACACAAGTATGTTCCAATAAAAGTACTTAGACACACATAAATAAGTAAGTGCATATATTAAAATATCCAACAAAATTAACCTTACTAGGTTTATTAAAACATCCATAAGCATAAACATAAACTTTATACATTGCTTAAACCCCACAACCCTAGCCATATATTAAACCCAAAAGTCATTTGACAAACACCAGAAGAAACCAGATCAGTACACCATAGAATTTAGCTTCTCAATGAATGACATAAGCTCCCTTGCTCGCTTCTGCTTGTTCACAACCTTCACCAACATGTTTGTAATGTCTGCCAAATCCTCATTTTGCAAAATATTCAACTGTGAAATACTTTGCACAGCTGAATCAAAAGGATACAAAAGCTCCAACTTTGCAATCACGAAATCACTCTCACCAACACGAGCCCTAATATCTTGGGCTTTTTGGTTAATTCGTCATTCACCCTAGTGACAAGAACCTCCTCCGAAACTTCTCCACCATCATGTCTCTAACGAGACTAGAACCAGAAGAATAACTAACTCCTCGCAAAAAGGCATTTTGTAGTCATTTTCTTCTTTTGTTTTTTTTTTTAACAAAAAAGCAGTTAAAATTTTCCTTTGGTTTATGTGTGTTTTTATATGAGTTATAACATCTTTTGATTTGATAGCCACCTTGAGCCACGCATAGTAATTATGGCCTTTTGACTTATAAGCCATTTTGATTTGATAGCCAACTTGAACCAAACTAACTAGAGTAGACTACTTGATGAATTTGTTTACTTGATTGCCAGTTTGAACCTTTTTTTTTCTTTAATTTGACAGGTTTCCATGCATCACATTAATCGTGACATTAGGAGATGGGTTTAAACATATTGCAAACGTGCATGGACTCAGAATAGTTGTAGAGCTAAATTTTATATTCGACAATTGTATTTAGGTGCCCTAAATTTATATGTCTTTATTTAGTTCCATTTGTTTTAAATTGTTAAGCGAATATTTTACCTAGTTTTTTAAACAACTTTTTTTAAGCGATGTTTTTTAGCAATAAACTTTGTCGTAATTTAAAACATTTTGAGCATGTATATCACCCAAGTATCTAGAAGAAAGTATGGTCTTTATATACAATAAGACATGTTTGCTCCAAAAAAAATATACAGACAATAAGACATGTGTTTAATAGTACTATCACGTAAACCGATATATTCTGAGCGACTTTTTTAAAAGCGCGTTTTTTCTTCTTAGCGATTTATGGCCACTATCACACCAACCCTGACAAGAACTCTACCTGATTTCAAATCTAAAATTTAGTTACAAGTCAAATGCAAATTTTTTTTTGACTCTGTCACACAATAAGAAAAGTGTAAAGTATTATCACATAAACCAATGTATCATGTAAAGTACTTTCACATAAACCGATGTATTCTGAGCGACTTTATAAATGCGCCATTTTCATCTTAGCGATTTATGGCCATTGTCTCTTTAACCGGACCAAAACTCTTCCTGATTTCAATTCTAAAATTTAGTTACAAGTCAAATGCAAATCTTTTTTGTTGACTCTGTCACACAATAAGAAAAGTGTAAAGTATTATCACATAAACCGATGTATTCTGAGCGACTTTTTAAATGCGCCATTTTCATCTTAGCAACTTAGACCGACAAGACAAACATATTATGTTTTACTAACAAAAAATTGGATACAAAGATTTATGTGGTTGCTATAAGATTAAGATTGATAACATAAACAATGTAGGTTGTTTACTAAAACACAAAGACAAATAAGATTAAGATTGATAACATAAACAAAAGTAAATACACTTAACTAGTACATCAACCCTAGGTACTAGTCAACTTTCACCATCAACCTGCATCAACACATAACCCTACCTTCATAACCATAACCTAACCTAAATCAAAGCTTTACATAACCTAAACAAACATAAACCTAACATGAAGGCTTCACAAAGTCAAAGGACCATTGACTCAAGATGTTCAATGAAGGATAACAAAGAAGAAACGCGAGCACGCCTTTCTAAGATGGAGGTCTCACGCCTTTCAATCTCACCCTATCTTCAATTTGCATCGTTCTCATGTGCTGACAATCGCAGAAGGCACGAGTTAGTTGGACCTACAACCAACAGCTCTCTAATAAGTACATCCCAAAGTTGTACACGAGCGGGTAGCTTGTCAATCTTCTCTTGCAGATCTAACTCATCCCAAACAGTATCCCTAACTTCTCCCCAATATTCCACAATCATCATAGACTTGACAGATCGAGAGTTTGTTGTACGGGGATAGTTGATCCAAGAGGGGAAGACGAGGGTTGGCCATTGTTGTTGTTGGTTGAGATAAGTTTTTTTAGAGAGGATTAAAAATAGCAAGTGTAATGTGTTGGTAGTTGTGATAGGACTTGTTAGAGCGGATTAAATAGAGTGGAAATATAGAGTGTTAAGCACAAAAGGTGTATTGTCATTTAGTAGTTTTAAAATAGGAGTGTAAAATTTATATTGTTTAGAAATTATCCTCATTTTTTTTAAACATGATGGATGTTTCTCATATATGTTTTGACTGTTCATTTCTGCATGGGAAAAGGTGTTCATATATATGGTTGGATTTGGAGGACATATTTCTGACAAAGGATAAACATTAAGGGTGCGTTTAGTTGGAGAAAAAATTCCCTTGTTTTCTATCTCTAGTTTTGTAAAAATTTAGATGGGAAATTTATCTCCACAAAACACTTGAAATTTATATATATATATATTTTTTGATATTAAAATTGTTTTTTCAAAAAAAGAACATTTTTTTCCGTTTTTGTTTTGTGACAACAACACAAATTCGCTAAACATAATTTCATATATAACCATCAATCGATAACATAAAATGTGTTTCCAAAATCGCCAATGGTTCGAAACTATACATAAGCTACCTATACGCAAATGGTCCAAAACTATACGTATAATCCATTTAGCGGTAATCCTAACCATGTTATTCTCTACAAACATATCGTAACACATAAGGCGCGAACTCGTGTTAACCGTGCGCTTTTGTCGATTGACTTCGATATCTTCCTTCTTCGAGTTTGTCCAAAGCTTAACTCGTATTTTAAATAGCTTGGGTTTTAGGTAATGAGAACTATCCAAGCATCGGTATCAAAAGACCCTTTAAACCATTAAGGTTGAGTTGGTCATTTAACAATTAGGGTAGGAGGGTAGGATGGTGGATTTTGGGACCTAAACCAAGTTCTTGGCGGTGTTGGGGTCCACCCCTTTCATGTAATAGCACTTTAACTAGGTTAATGAGATCATGTTGTGTTGATCGCTTGTGATACAAAAGATTTGATCGTGTTTGCGTCGACTATTTGAACAGTGTGTATATGGTTGAGGGTTGCTGAAAACAAAGGAATGATGTTAGTGTGTCTACTTAAAGTGATATTATACCATTGCCCGACACCATTTCATTATCCTTTTAACAATGATCACCCCAAAAACTCACCAACAATTCTCTCCTGTATTATCAACCAACAAAATTGAAGTTTGCGTCGGTGACACGTGGCTTCTCTGATGGTTTACGACAAGGAGGTACACGGTTTCTTGGTCCAGTAGATACAGGAAAATGTACAACACATTTCTTGTTACGGTTTGTTATGGTTACCTGATGATGAGAGTTGAATCTTGAAGGGTAGAAAGGTGGTGCAAAGTGGTTTAGCCATGCGTTGAGAGTTCATAAATGTGTGTGTGTGTGTGTTTACTGTGTGTTTTTTGGTGAGAAACTCCATGTGTGTGTGAGAGAGAGATGTCAGAAGTGGAGTTAATGATAGTGATGGCGAGTGAAGTGGAGTTAATGAGGCACCCTCACAAACCCTTTCATATCTCTCGCCACCATTATATCTCTATCATTACAAACCCTTTCATCTCTCTTCTTATCATGAAACATGGACTTTCTCACCAAAAAACACACACTCAGTTAAACAATCTCAAAGCAAGCTAAACCCTTTTGCACCACCTTTCTACCCTTCAAGATTCAACCTCATCATCGGTAAAAATAACATACCGTAGCAAGAAATGGCTTTACACTTTCTCAGATCTCACCGGCCAAGAAACTGTACCTCCTCGTCAGTAAACCATCGAGCCACGTGTCATGGCCTTTTGACTTCAATTTTGTTGTTTGATAATATAGGAGAGAATTGTTGGTCGGTTTGGGAAGATCATTGTAAAAAGGATAATGAAATGGTGTTGGGCAATGGTATAATAGCACTTTAACTATACACACTAACATCATTCTTTGTTTTCACCAACCTCAACCATAGACACACTGCTCAAATAGTCGTCCGCAAACACGATCAAATCTTTGTATCACAAGCGATGAACACAACATGATCTCATTAACCTAGTTAAAGTGCTATTACATGAAAGGGGTGGACCCTAACACCGCCAAGAACTTGGTTTAGGTCCCAAAATCCACCATCCTACCCTCCTACCCTAATTGTTAAAATGACCAACTCAACCTTAATGGTTTAAAGGGTCTTTTTCATACACGATGCTTGGATAGTTCTCATTACCTAAAACCCTAAGCTATTTAAAATACGCAACGACATATCTTACCTTTTGGCCTCGGCTGTGGTCGCTGCTTGTCCTCGGCTTGGCACCCGTGACACCTAATCAATTTCAACAAGTATAAAAGCAAAGCATATATTCCTACAACTAATCAATTTCTACTTTCTAGTCTAGTGTCTTAAGTATACTCTAAAACTGATTTTACCTTAAACTAGTCAATACATTCAATTGCATATAATACATTTTGCTCAAGATAAGATCGAAACTGATATCAATGTTGTTAAAGGTTTAATGAAGCTTTTTATAAAGAATATGAAAGTTATTATAATCACTTACAAACCACAATACCTAAGCTTTTCAATCAATTCGGTGTAACACAAACAAAAACCCATGAAGCATTAACCAAATAAGAGATACCCACTTAAGATTACAACTATATAATAACAAAAACCCATGAAGCTTTTTACAATCAGTCAAGAGTATTTATAAAAATTAGTAAAAGATACCCGCGCGGTGATGTAGTGGTGGTGGAGGCGGCGCTATGAATGTAGTGGTGGTGAAGGTGGTGCAGTGATGAAGATGAAGGAGGTGAGGTGGAGCATTTGCGTGAGTTTGGTGTTATTTTTTTTTATTATTTTGTTTATCTCAATTGTGAAAGCAGTTGAGGTTAATAATTGGGGTATGTGTGATATGGGTAGTGTGTGAGTTATAGGTTCTTAAATAAAAGTTAAGATGGAATCAGAAAATTAATGTGGGGAAGGTATAAGTTATTGAGGAGTAAATGAAGTGGTTGACTTTGGTGGCCGGTTGAATGACTTGGAGTTGACCTGTTGACTGGGTCGGTTTAGTACTGGTCTAACCACCGCCAGTATAATTTTTGAATCCACTTCTAGCAGGTTCCTGATAATGTATACTTGAGGGGCTGTTTTGTAAATTTGATGTATCCACTGCTAGAGTCTATCAAACCACTGCTAGTGGTTTTCAATCCACTGCTAGCAGGTTCCTGATAATGTATACTTGAGGGGCTGTTTTGTAAATTTGATGTATCCACTGCTAGAGTCTATCAAACCACTGCTAGTGGTTTTCAATCCAATGCTAGCAGGTTCCTGATAATGCATACTTGAGGGGCTGTTTTGTAAATTTGATGTATCCACTGCTAGAGTCTATCAAACCACTGCTAGTGGTTTTCAATCCACTGCTAGCGGGTTCCTGATAATGGATACTTGAAGGGTTGTTTTGTAAATTTGGTGAAAACGTATTTTTTCCCCCAAATCACTGCCAGGTGATTTAATTGATCTTCAAATCACTTCCAATTGACGCTCAACATAAACCCTAACCACTCCAAACTGCTAATTTCACAATCCCACATCATATTCCATCACAACTCACCATGCCTTCGCAGTATTCCAACACCCATAACCTAGTTTCTTACTTAATCAAAATGATCAATCGATGGTTTCATGGCATGATTGATTTAATCAACGACAGAAAATTCACTTTGCATTAACCAGTAGCACCCACAATTCTTAAAGACTATATACATGATTTTGGGGTAATCTTTGAGATCTGAGCGAGATGGATTAGAGGTGTTTAGGACCGTGGTGGATGATAATGAGATTTTGGTGGATGAGGAAGTCATTAGAGGTACTTTGAGGTTTGATGATGCTAATGGACTAGTTAATCTTTCGATAATGATATATTTCAAGGTTTAGAAAGGTTAGGTTATACAAGGGAGACAGGTAAAATTTTGAAATGTATGTTTTCTTCCCAATGGAAGTTTTTAATTCACACCTGTCGATGTGTCGAGTAATAAGACCACTGGTTTAATGAATTTCCTCCAAAATTGCAACCGCTTTAATTTGTCTATATGAAGGAGGAATTCAATTGGTCTAGCATGATTTTGAAGGGTTTGTGCGAATATTAGGAAGAAAGGTAAATATTACTTGTATCCTAGGTTTGTTCAACTTATTGTGGATAGTCAAATAGCAGAACCTGCTAAACATAATACAAAGTATGAGGTGCATTATATGCTTCCTAAGGTTTTTGCTCATATGAGACACCAAAATCCTAATTTACCAATCAGAGTTGTTCCATTGTTCCCTTATATGATTAATTTACCTGTCATTCATGAGTTTGATGATGTACCTGAACCCCAATTGACTGAACCTAAACCCACTGCCACCTTAGTTGCACCTACTGCTAGTACAACTGTAACCACTGCCACCAACCCTCATGCTATGATTACTTTACACAAGGATTCACTCGTCGCACTAGTTCACACAGGTCGAAGTGATGAGCGTAGTTTGGAACATCAACATGATTTGACGGATAATGATCATGTATATGATGACTTGTCCAATGAACCACCTCTCGGACCAGTTAACACAGGTCGAATTGGGGAGGAAAATCTTGAACGATTAAATGAATTGACGGTTAAATGTACAAAAATGGAGAATACGATCGACAATTGAAGCACAGGATGTTTGTGATGGAGGAAGTTAGAGACCGGGATTAGTGTTGTTAGAAGAGTTAGGAAGCGAATAAGAAGGTGAGCTCCTCAGTCGTGGTTTTGGAGGACCAAAAAAACAGGTAGGAGTGAAGGCTTTGATTGTGGGAGGTTGTGTTGTGCATATGGATGAGGATGTGGATAGTGTAGATCATGGAGAGCGTATCGCGTGTCCGATAAAGATGGGAATGAAGTCAGTACTTGAAACCTTGAAGACTGTAGTAGCGATATAGAAGGAGGTGGTGCAGGGACACATCCATCGCTAGTGTTTCGTAATAACGGCTAGTTTTCCGAACCCATCGCTACAACTTCAATCGAGGTAACCACACCCTTGTTGTAGAAGTTAAAGAGAAGGAGGTGGTGCAGGACACATCCATCGCTAGTGTTTCAGAACTACGGCTATTTTTCGAAAACACCGCTACAACTTCAACCGAGGTAAACACACCCATCGTTATCTTAGTCTCACCCATCGCTATTACTACCACATCTACAATTGTCACAACTACCTCTGTTTCACCACCTAAATCAAAAGAAGTGGAAAAGTAAGCTGCCAGTACACTGATAAATTTAAGCAAAACTTCATCAAACCCTACTGATGAGTGTCTAAATACTCATCATTTTTGTACCATTTAAACTGCAAAAACATCTGAAAACACTCAAAAATGCATCAAAATGATCAAAATATCTCAAATCAGTGTTTTATGTGTTTTATATGCAAAAATATCAAAATCAGATGAAAAATGTATCAAGTTTGCAAAATTGGCAGTTTTAATCCCCCAAGTTTTAAAAGTTGTCAAAAACAGTCCCTGGTATTTCAAAATCAAGAATTTTATCATTCAAGGTCCCTGAAATATTTTAAATTGTCAAAAATGGTCCTTGAATGAATCTTTGGTCAAATGGCAGAAAAGGCCCTTAAAGTTTGAAAAATGTCATGTTTAGTCCTTGGAATTTTCAAAGATGGAAAATATGGTCCCTATATTATTTGAGATTGGCAAGACCAAACCTTGGGCTACATTTTGAAGTTACGCTTTGGTCCCCGGAGATTC